>MU375922.1:0-394320 GCA_022495235.1 Xylaria curta | reverse complement strand
TATAAAATTTTTAAAAATTAAATTTTTTTTTTTTTATTTTTTAATTTTTTTTATTTTTTTTTTTATTTTTTTTTTTTTTTTATTAAATTTTTTTTTTTTTTTTTTTTTTTTTTTTTTTAAATAATATATTTATAGCTTAAACTTTTTATGTTTAATTTTTTATATTAATAATAATATTATTTTAAATATATTAATACGTGCTTATTTTTTAAAAATTATATAGCTAAGTTTTTTAATTAATTTATTAAGCTTAAAATTATAATAATATTATTTATAACTTTATATTTTTTTAAAATTTATATTAATAAATTATATAATATATTTTTAATATTTAAAAAAAATATAAATAAATTAAATTTAAAATTTTTTATAAACATTTTATTTTTTATATTATATATTAATAATATTATTATATAAAAAGTTTTAAATTTTTTATAATTAAATATTAAAAATAATTAGCAGATTTAAATAAATTGCTTTATATATAGTTTGTACAAATCTCAAAACAAAAAATACGTATTTTCTGCTCAACAAAGGTGCGATATAAATAGTTAAGTTGTGCAGTAGGTCCCTGTAGGCCTGTAGAACCACTCATGTACTCTCTGGCGGAGATTCCGTTTTGGGGAATAACTAATCATAGATCAGGATAATCATCAGCGTCATCGTGTGCCCACCAAGCGTCATCCCGCAAGGAACAGTTCAGGATAAATTTGTCAGCTAGATTTATAGATAAAGAGAAAACTCATCCGTATGAGAGAGCTATCAAGTTTAAATATAATCATCTCAATAATATGGATATTTCAACTGAGTTGCATCGCGTCGTGGAAGTTGACCCTGGGCTTCGGATCTCTTACATTGATTCTACACCCTTTTGCTTGGGAACGCCAAAAGGAGTCATCCTCCTTATTCATGGATTTCCTCAGACATCCTACCAGTTTAGACATGTCATAACTCCCCTTACCAAAGCGGGCTACCGAGTCCTGGCCCCTGACTACCGCGGTGCAGGAGGGTCTTCTAAGCCTCTGACTGGTTTCACCAAATCAATTATGGCTCATGATCTGGTGCGCCTGCTAGACGCACTTGAGATTAATGAAAAGGTACATGTTGTTGGTCATGATATTGGCGGGATGGTGGCGTTCGCATTAGCTGCGAGACACCCATCGCGAGTAGCCAGCGTCAACTGGGGAGAATGCCCTCTGCCAGGGACATCGGTGCACGAGGAGGAGTGAGTATCGCCACAACCGGATTTCTACTAGGATATATAACTAAGGCGCTCTAGTCGAACAACGAACGCGGTTCAGCAATTTCACTTCATCTTCCACTGCGAGACTGACTTAGCAGTGGCTCTGGTGACAGGTAGAGAGCGGATATACCTATCGCATTTCTTCCAGAAGATCGCGTACAATAAAGCAGCCATAACGGACGAAGACTTGGACCATTACGTAAGAGCCTATGAGCAACCGGGTGCACTTCGCTGTGCCTTTGAGACTTACCGAGCTTTCATAGAGGATGCGGATGAACTGCGGGATTTGGTATCAGCAAATGGGAAACTCAGAGTTCCAGCACTCAGCTTGAGCGGCGATCGAAGTAGACATCGTGACAGTGCGGAGAGAATGTTTGCTGAAGTTCATGAGGCTGGGACGTACAAGGTTGCGTCTGTGCCCGATGCTGCTCATTATATAGCGGAGGAGAACCCCGAAGGCTTTGTTAAAGAAACATTAAAATTCATTGAGAGAGTAACTGGGTGCTCTTCTTGAGCAATCTAGGAACCTGTTTAGTAGCTCTAATAAGCCGGTGACCAGATACAATCAATTTGTTTCACACCAGTTTTATACTCTCCAATTGTCATTGTTGCTAACTAGACAGTAGCAAGTGTGATTGATTATCATTTAATTTCTCGCAACTGGGCTATCATAAGTGAAAGTCATCAACTATTCACCTGTAGTTCTATCGCGGCCTGGAGTGAGGAACCATATTATGTGCTATAGAATACCAATTACAGATTTGACGTAGTATAATTATCGGTAACTTATTGGTCTATAATACGACTTGACTGTTGCTTCACGGGCAATGCATATCCATCTCATCGCGAGCAATGTTAAAGAGGGGGGACAGCTTACAATGAGGACGATACAATGGTAATTGAAGGGTTATGCCCCCAACTCGTCCTCATCGCTTGATGTTAGCGTGGTTTGTAAGATTTTCTGGTCTTAATCGCAAGTTGTTGACTTTGGTATTCGTTAGGCTCTTTCAGTTCATCGAGGGCTTAGCTAACGTACACTTCGGTCAGTTGTGGCGGTGCATTTTACACTTCGACGTTTGGCTTATTAAAGATGAACTATCATAACCAGACCATGTAGGGAATTTTGAGCTATTGCTGCTTTCTCTACGCTAAGATCTGAAATAACCAATAGCTAAACGTGCACAGCTCGAGCTGAGCCTAAGCTTGCCCAGCTAGTCACTAGACTATCACAAGATCACTTCCATAAATGGAAATTTCCCAGCTAAGCTGAAGCAATCTGATCATTGCCACATTGCCGCGAGTAGTTATAAACGCAACGTCTGCCAAGCCGAGTGCCTTGGCGTAACTCGCATCTACAAAACCTCCTACTCTACGCGCCGATGTCGTCGGACCCCCCCTTGCTGCCTACATGTCTGCCTCTTTATGCATTGTGTTTCCGAAGCACATAGCCTTGATATTGTGGCTACTATATCTTATTACAGGTGTTTTCGCTGTTGATGACTTCGGTGTGCAGGTGATTACCCCCACTCCTTCGCTACAAGTCCGCGGCGCGTTTCAAACCGCTGGCTTCATAAGCGGCAACCCAGGTCTGTGGAGTTACAGTCACCTAGCAAATGTGATGTGGAGAATTAAACTCATAACCGCATCTTGTTGATAGATTCTCCAATAACATGCCCCGGGACCTCGACAGTCAGCAAGGGGCCTCAGTACGCGTTTGGCTGCTGTGATAGCGTCACTTGCTGGAAGCCTGCTTCTTGCCAGACCAATGACCAGCCAACTTGTGGCCCAAACTGCGTCTACTCCCAACTTACACGGTGGTGAGTGTTTGACTGTACTTTTGTTGTTGCTCTGTGATTTTAATCAATGTTAATCTGTTGGCGTTTAGCACCGATGCAGCCTCCCCCTCATGCGCCGAGTACATCCTGAAGACAGCGATGAACGATGAGAACCCTTATACTAGTTTTCTGTGCCTTCCCGCCGCGACAAAAGTCCTCGTCCTCGTTGACCCGACTGGTAGTAGTGGCTCGGGCACCGGCACGGTGGCGACCTCGGCTGCCTCCGGAGGAACCTCAGCCGACACCGGGTCTACTCCTGCACAGACTCCGCAGTCCTCGCCTGGTAATAATCAAGGCAGTGGTGATAGTGGCGGAAGTGGTGGCTTGACCCTGGACCAGAAGATTGCTCTAGGTGTTGGCATTGGCGTGGGCGTGCCGGCAGTGATCGTGGCTACCTTGGCTTGGTGGTGGCCACGTAAGAGCCGATGGTGAATATACTTAATAGATAGGGGATGTAGATCAATATGAGATAACGTTACAGGCTACAAACGTCAACCGCTGCGGCACCTAACCGCAAACTTCTCATTGAAATAGTAGCTAGCACAATGTGAAACGAGAATATATATTGATAGCACTGAATAGAAATTTGTACTTGAATTAAGTTGAATGGAATTCTTTACAAGTTTATTCATTTAGTTATTACCCAGTCCCTAGCCTGTTTTTTCAATGAGCTTTATTACCTCCTTATATGATTAACAAATTGAACTGGACTGCCATGCATTGTATCGGCAAGATTACCCAAGGTCCATGTAGGTTATCTTGCGAAGGTTTTCGCTATACGTATTGCGTAGCTATCCTCAAGCGATGCTCTATTTCTCATATTGTATATTACAAACGTCGAAGCATTGTTATGGAAGCCCCGAGGGTAGCGTTTCTGGCATCCGAAAATGGAGTCTACTCTACCCCATAGGACAGGAAAGAGCTTCACCCCCCTCCTAAAAACAGCCCCCTTGTGTTATGATCTACTTTCCTCGGGTTCCTCATTAGGTCTTTTATTCCCTATGTAAGGATGGAAGAACATCTGCATAGCATCACCCCGCTCCTCAGGAAGCCAATACAGGAAACAATCCATCAAGCTGACGAACATTTCTTTCTCCTCTCCGGTCAGAGCGCTAGCAAGGGACTCGAACGAAGTTTCTGGAGGCAGAGGCACAGGACCTTTCCATTGCCCTAGAATGATTGTCAACAGTCAAGTATTTGCGTGAAGTCACCTGGTAGAGGTGTTACCCACCGTCTTCATCCCAAAAGTTCGCTGTTTTCTCACTCCTTGTGAGAAATTCAGGTGGTGGTGGACCAAGGAGAGCCGTCATGGCGGCTAGGTGACGCGCATCATTCTGCTCTGGGGATTCATTATCGTAGATGCGAAATAGGGGCTTTTTCTCGAGGAGATCCCAAGCCTGTTATGTGAATGTTAGCTTTGTAAAAAGAAAATCGGCATGGAAGACGTCAGGAAGAAAAGGGGAAGTTCCATACTATAAGCCCTACGCTCCAAATATCTACGTAATTATCCCATTCCATACCAAGAATAACCTCTGGTGCTCGGTATTGGGTTGGCATAGCAAATCCATGATGCTTCTCACCTATACGGGCGTGGCCCAAGTCACAGATAGTAAGAGGACCACCGCCACCTCCCATCATCATTCGAGATGTGTGGATAGTACGGTCGTCGGCTTGCTTTCTTGGCGATGGCCTGGATAGTTCAACTTCTTCCATTTCAGTCATCATAGAATCCTCCCTTAGAGCAATGAGTAGGTTGTCCAAGTGAAGATCTATTGATTGATTATTATTATCTGCTAGTTATATTTGATCTTTTCAACTTACCAGTATGAACCACGTTCATGTCGTGAAGGTAGACTAATCCATACAGAATCTGACTTAGGGCTTGCTTGACAAAACCCGAATGGAACGGCTGGCCTTGGCGTGCCCCCAGAAAATGTGAAAGACTTAGCGCCAAAGGAGTCATAACGAAAACGTCGTGGTCACCATGAGGACCTTTTAGCTTGAATGACTCCTTAAGTTGACGTATATGTTGTTTGGCCTTGGCAAACTGTGGGTCGCAGGGGGTGTTAGCTAGATGACGATATATCTCGAGTTCCTGGTTGTGCTTCAAGGTGTTGATGTGGACTTTGACTGCCCAAAATTTCTGGTCTCGCAAATCACGGGCGAGCCATACAGTCGAGGTGGTTCCGAATCCAAGCTTCGAAACTACTTGGTAATGACCATGGATAACTTGGCCGATCTGCATCGGGTAATACTCCTCCTTCCGATAGAAAGGCAGTGTCTCCTCTTCAAATTTAGTAACCGAGTCAATCAGTTCAAATCCCGTGGACGGGAACTTGCGCGACCCGATTGCTGAAGGTGAACTGGAGGAAGCTCTTCGTACAGAGGCCATCATTGATTGCGATGACACAGTGGATGAGCGAAAGGTCCAACGTAAAGTACCGCGAGGGAGGCTGAAGCAGAAGGCTCGGTGACCGAACATCTTAAGAACTGAGTAGAGAAGATGTGATGCTTGTTGTTGGGAGGTGAATTACATAGAGGCTAGAGCTACTTAGGTTAGTCTATTTTTCTTGCCTAGGTTTATGGGGAATATGGTTGGTAGCCGTAGGACCGTCGCACCGCCGCAACGAGTTAGTAGAGAACTTCGTACCCAGTGTTCAATATTGACTGTATCGGTAAGAACATCTCAATAGCCAAGATAAACTAGTCCCTAAGGTTTCGAGAAAGTTTAAGTTCGAGATGTGGAAAACACACAACTTTTGGCTCTGCGAGCAAACTGGCCTTGAGAAAGTTGACGGGACATCTAAGTGTAGTCTATTATTATAGCGATACGGCCACTACCCTGCTGTAATACTTTAAAGTAGACCGAAGTAATATAGTGGTGAAACTGACATCGTGTGAAATTTTTCCAATCCACCCTTATTGTTTCTTATGCTACAATATCCAATTAAGAATAGAAGTTCTCACGAGGATGGAATACCAAATTCGGTCCTTGGTGATACGCCGAAAATCTATCGTAAAGCTGAAATTCATTCACCCGGGTTCTTTGCCCGGATCCGGTTGGAGCTCCACCCCCAAGGTGACTTGAGTCGCCCACCGGTAGCTCAAAGTCGAAATACCAGAGCGTTTTTGCTAGAGTGAGACTCACTTCAAGGTAAGCCATAGGCTTCCCTGCACAGCTGCGCGAGCCAACCAAAAAGGGAGCAAAGGCATCACTCATCGCCTTCCTTGTGGCTTCATTGTCCTCGGAGTCTTCTAGCCACCGCTCGGGCCTGAAACTGAACGGATCGGGGAAATATTCCGCATTATGGTGAAGGCTGTAAAGGTTCACAGAAACCTGGGTACCATGAGGGATAACATGGCCATCGATGACGAGCGGTTCTTTGTCCTCTTCCTTTTCGACAGGCGCTAGTTCTCGCCACAACATACCCGTTGCTGGAGGGCTGATCCGTAGAGCCTCGTCTATACAAGCACGGAGGTATTTGCACCCAGCAAGATGAGGCCCCCCGCGAATATCGATACCGGATTGGAATGTCGAACGGATCTCTGCGGCTAGTCTCTTGTAACATTGAGAGTTACGTGATAAATAGAAAAATAAAGCACACAATGCCGCTGCAGTTGTCTCTCCACCTGTTCCGAGTGTGAAGTTAGCCGGGGTACACTATCGAAGTATTGGGCTCTACTGACCGGCTGGGAAAAAGAAGACAGCTTCTGTCACGAGGTCCAATCTATCAGGTTTCTGCTCCTCTTTCCCCATAGATTTGGCCATGAATGAACACAAATCATGTTTTGCGTGGAAAGGCTGACTTAATCGCACCGTTACCATATTGTTCAATGCCTCGAAAAACCGGTCGCGTAGGCTATTGGGAACATTGTCAGCGATGCGCTGGTGAAGCCGCCACTTCATCAGCAATGGAAAATTCATGCAGACGTTAATCCGAAGATTCCCAATTGAAAGAGCTTTTGGAATGAAGCGATTTGTCGGATCAGTCTGCAGGTTAAGACTACAGCCGAAACCGAGGTGCGCAGCCGTGTCGTAACTCAGATGCCGGCACATTGGCGTCATATTTACAGGAGCATCGGACTTTGACAAGTCGAACAGATGCTTAATGAAGGTATCAATCTCCTGCAACATGGTGGGCTCAAATGCGCGCATTGACTGCTCGGATATAACCTGGCCGATTAATTTTCTTTTGGAACGATGCAGTGTTCTGTCAACCACAGTGAATATGTTGAATATGCCTGGTCTATGCTGCGCTGCGCGATAGGCATGTGACTTTACGAGTCTGTCATTTTGATAAATGTCTGCCATCATAAGCTGAGGACCCTGTGCTAAGTCTTCATGTATGACCTACCTCGGAGGGCTGTCACTGTGTTGAATACTAGCCTGTCGGGGGCGATTCTCACAACGGACCCTCGTGGACGTCAATACTACGACGACTGTAGAAGGACATATGTGACAGATGAACTAACCATATTTAAGATGGTTCTGGTATACTTTTAAGTGAGTATTCTGTGCAAGCGCGTAGGCTCCCCCATAGATATATGAAATCTTCGCTGTAAATGGGCCTGGAAAGTCTCGAAGAGGATGCAGGAGAAGGCGATAGCTAAAGACGAACAAAACCTATATACATAGAGCACATCAGTATTGAGTATATCGTATGATGCATATCCTCCCTACATATAAAGTGAACCCAACGGCGAGAGCCGACGTGATAGCAAATGTGGGCATCGTTTACTCTGGGTCTTGTAAGGTAAAAGGGGCAACTTTCTGCAGTTTGGTAGAGTAAACAACAAATTAAAGACTTGAGGAGCGTAAATGATCTGTTAAATGCGCTGGCTTAATCCTTATCACAGCCTGCCAGAACGCCACTCTACTACATTTCAAGCATAAATCCCTTACATATGTACCGAGTAAATAGGAATACTGCGATACACCCTTACTCCCTATGCTTGCAGCTACAGTATAGCTTAGGCGGCATTCACCGTCTGATTCTAAATTTGGATTTGCAATGGTATGGTTACCTTTTTGCACCTCTTGCGCAGTGCTACGGCGGTGTATATTCACGAGCGCATATCGGCAACTTCTCCGCCCCCACCTTTGATGGAGATATCCGGAATGACAGCTTGGCATTCGATGTGACTATACTGATAGCCGTGAAAGCTTAGTTTTGGAGATGTCTTATGTTGGCGTGCTCACGCGCCTGAGCCAGCTTCTGTATTATAATAAACTGACTACGTCATGTATTACTTTCTAATACTCTCTATAATATAAGGCATGCTCCTACCCCGAGTATCTTTTGAGCTGTTCGGATATCTCTTCCTTGCAAATAGCCTCAACATCATCCAAGACGTTTACCAGAGATGCTTGACGTTGCTGACCTTCTCGCTTCATTGCCACCGGCAGCTAGAGTGGCTATACTCGATGGGCCTGCTCATCCCCCTCCCAAAGGCGTCGTACCGAATTTCGACAACCCACCAAACCAAGACAGCCTAGTCATCGGCGTTGTCACGACTGGATTTGTACTAGTTACCATTTTATTCTTTGCCCGTGTTTATGCTCGGGTGGTTTGCCAAAAAAGGGTTCACGTTGAGGATGGTATGATAATACGGACTAGTTTGCTTAAAGAATCGTCCCTAACGAGTAATAGGCCTTATAGTAGCTGGATTTGTGGGTTTCCCGGGTTTCGCTTCTCTGATCTTATTCCTTTCTAACATCACCCCTCATGGCAGGGAACTTTCACCGCATATGCTTGGTGCTGTTACTATGCACTTGACAAACCTGGATTGTTTGTTCACCAGTGGGACATAAGGCTTAGGGATTTATCGCAATTCCTCTGGGTACAACCTACTAGCCCTTTTTTTATATTTGTCAACTGTCTAAACCATGATAGATACTTTACCTTGGAATCAACTTTTACGGCGCAACTATGCTGGCTCTCAAGCCAGCGGTGTTACTCGAGTGGTCTCGAACTTTTGTTCCTCGCGGCACTCATAACGCCTTTTGGTGGACGTGCCACATACTCTTAGTGGTAAATGTCCTGTTTTATGGATCAATAAAGATTGCATCAAACTTGTCTTGTCAACCCCACAATAAGATATGGGACAAGACGGTTCAGGGCACGTGTCTCAACGAAGGAATCTTATGGACGGCTTACTCATGCCTCAACCTTGTATCGGACATCATCATCTTGATACTTCCCCAGAGAGTCATTTGGGGGCTCAAGTTGTCAAAGGCGAAGAAAATTGGAGTCTCGATCATATTTGCCTTCGGTCTTCTGTAAGTACAATTCTTTTCTCCGGCTCAATTGCTCGGTCTAACCACTTCTATAGAGCTTGTGTGGCCGCTACTCTCCGCATCGTTACCAGCGTTCGGTATTTGGAATCCACGGACAAAACATTCACTGTTTCAGGGGTGGCTTTGTGCTGCTTGGCAGAGTTAGCTTTCCTCTTCGTGGTAGTGTGCATACCTTCAGTTCCTGCAGTCGCAAAAAGCTTTGGAGCAAGTAAAGCTTTTGCGTCACTCAAGCTATGGACTCCGCACTATCACAGAAAGACTGAATCAAGCGGAGAATACATTCAACGAAGCGCTTCGGAACAAGGTCCATATAAACAAGTTGACCAATATAGTCTCGAGGCTTTCGGGGGTGGCCAAAACGATAATTACTCCCACTATCAGAATGAGCACGTCACAAGCGCTTCTACAATCACCCGAACAACTCACATTGTCACTGTTTCAGAGGAACATGATTCAAGCACGGCCACCCTCGGGCATCAACCTCAACATTCGTGGATTACGGATAACCATTCCTGAGCGTAAGAAATGCGTATATTCCCAACAGAAATATGGCTTTTTATATGCTACTATCTGACAGGAAAGTCTGACCGTTGAAATATTGTCGGGATTTTTGGTATCTCCATCTGGATATTAAATAATGTCTTTTGCGTTTTGAACCTCCTGGCGGAAGGAAACACACCCAAGTTTTGCTGTTTATTATGATTTTCTGGCTGTCTAACTGTTCCACTTGACCCCACAGAAGATCATTAGTAATCCCATTATTCCTCTAAACCCTTACTGCAAACAGTCATTACTCTATAGCAGCACCTATCTAGCTGAACACCTAACACTGGGAGCTGAGTCATGCAGCTGCTACCCTCTCTACAGTACCTAGATATTATAAATTGAGTAGTGACACCTAAGTACTATGTAAGCATATTCAGTCATGTTATTATTCACCGGCAAAGTATCTACATAGTACAGACTCAGGGCTGACAGTCTGCTTCAAAGTAATATCCTAGCGCATGGGATACTGAAGTTATAAAAGGGCTATGCCACGCGTGTGTATTTGAGGTGTCTAAGTGTCAACTAAGCAGCTTAGGATAGTCGTAGCGCCTGAGTCGCAGGAATGCCCATGTGCTATCCCCAACGCCTTTCGTTACAATACCTCCCCTGGGAAAAAGGCATATATGCATATAGTCAGAACTAGTTTATAGGATTGTTTAAAGTCTCGGGCAACAACATAGGCCTGCACATACTGCCCGCGCTTAAAAGTCAATATAGTCGGGCGGGGGTAGGACGATCTATTGCTACCCAATAGTATTAGCTGCCTACCGTACCGAATGCTGGATTGCTGCAGGACTTATCAGATAGTTATTTCCGGCAAAGCTACCGCGTTTTCCACACGGCAGCCCCCAATATAATGTCAGAATGCTTGCAAACAGAACCGCAGTGTTGCCTTCTTTACTTAATCATACCACAATATTACATTAAGCTCCTTATAATCCCAAGTATCTACGTTTCCAAGCGAATTGCGCCGCATTCTCGCATATGTAGCACTACATATACACTCTCGGCCACGGCACAGCTGAGTTCTGTCAGATGCCGCGTTATCCTAGAATCCTATCATATCAAGTCCGCTACCCCGCAGCGCTGACCAACAACATACTCGTTACATCCATAAATCTTGGATACCAAAACCTCAGCCTAGTTCTTCCGATTGTCACACGAAAAGACTGCTACGCCACTGCCAAGGCCTCCGAGACCCCGTGGGAAGAACATATAGTTGGAGATAGTTAATACTGGTCGGCGTTAAGGCCACGCGGATCTCCAGCATCTGCCAAGAAGACTGACAATCGGGAAACAGAGCCTGAAGATAGAATAGGGTGGTTAGGCTCTTAGATTGTAAAGCATAAATAGTCGACAAGATCCTTAACTAAGTATATATATAGACTTTGAGACCCTTGAAGAATTATTAGGTAAATTGACCAAGTTCTAAGCCTTCTTCATAAGGGCTCTTATTATACCGATACTGCGTATAGCCTGCCGCAAGTGGTCCCATCAGCAAAATTAGGCTATATCGACGTTGGATGACCAGTCCATTACCATGGTATGTAGCCAGCTTTTTTGACTCGTGCTTCATTCGGGATTCCGTAGATGTCACCACAGCAAAATGCATAGGCTCCCTTGACAACACGATAGGGTCACGATGGCCCAAACCTACGCAATGCACTGCTACTATATGCGTAGCTAT
Organism: Xylaria curta; assembly: GCA_022495235.1. Classification (NCBI taxonomy): domain Eukaryota; kingdom Fungi; phylum Ascomycota; class Sordariomycetes; order Xylariales; family Xylariaceae; genus Xylaria; species Xylaria curta. The sequence continues at coordinate 382,711 of MU375922.1, read as the reverse complement.
AGGGTGTAGCAATTGAAGCTATCTTCATTAATTATTATGGCCTTTTTGGTATTGCGAAATTAGCTATTTGGTAGTAAGGTTGCTGGTATTTTTGAGTATGATACGACGTGAGTTGAAGTTTACTAGCTGCATTACACCATAGCCAATCAACGCCAACCTAAAATGTAGCATTTGATTTCAGCAAGTGCTTCGATGGATTAAGCACATGGAAATGAGCTAACATCATCCCTGTCCTTTCCGTCCGATATGTGGAGTCTTGGCTGCATGATTCTTGAGCTAGTATACTTGGGCAGAGGACCCTTATCGACGAGTCCCTTGCACCTCCATCGCACAGCAGGTTTAGGTACTTGCAGGGCTTCATGCCATCCGAATGGTTGATTCGCTAGGAGGAGCGATGAATGCGACATATGGTCATGGGATGGGCTCCAGGAACTGAGACGGTAGTGTGGGATGGACGTGAAGGAGAATGCTGCGCCATTTGGTCTCCTATACTAGATGCATGCGTGAGAGCCCGAGGAGCGGCCAAGTGCAGAAGAAGTGGGCATTGACATCGTACGAGCAGGCTCGGAAGGCTTGGGTATGTGGTCGTTGGGCTGTGACAAAGAGTCGAGAAGAGTGGCCGTCAGTTGTCTATACTTTTTAGTCGAGAGGCTATTCCACTCCACCCCAGAAACAGATCCTCTCCCCAACACTAAAATAACGCTGCCAGCACGCTACTATGATATCATAAAACGTGTTTCTATTGCGGTACTCGACACAGTAAATACATCGTTGAGGCCACACAGAACTCGCGATATGCGGCCGCTGCCAAGGCCTGAGTCAGCAGACCCTTTCGTACCGAGTGTTAAAACTGCAGAGTGACAGGCGTGGGTAACATCTGGCGCTCATCTAGGCCCTCGTAGCCAAGAACGATTATTATATTGATTACCCCCAACCCCAAATCAGCGTATGTAATGGAACCTATAGCCACATTGGCGCAGCAATTATGAGAACCTTTGCAGCTAGATCCATCTGTGTGACGGTCTCAGTGGCGGTAAAGGATTGCGGCGCGCTTATGACCCCCTGAAACTGCCTAGAGCTATCCATACGAGCTGTATGCACTCTTTCTCTGTATATTCTTTGACTGAAATCTCACAACTAAATAAGCGAGCATCTGAAGCGCATTGCTTTACGCGTCATCCTTATGATTTCAGAGTGTGCAATAGCGACCATGGAGGGTGCTTCGGCTAGTCAAGGTAGCCAATACCTCGCTTACGTCGGAGTATGGACCGAGCAGTCTCGAGGTCAGATCAGGGGCTCGACTCTCACTTTGTGTTGACGTGGCACCGATCTGCTTATTGCAGCTACAGAGTTTTTATCGCGTTCGTTACAATTCGCGCATGGAGGATTCTTTGCTTCATGTTCCATGGATTCTACTCGACTGCCGATCGACAGGACGCCCTCTATCACCAACGTTAAACAATCTTGTGTAGCTCTTCATCTCCCGGGAGTGGAATCTAGATGCTTCTCAGGCTACTATTGGCAAATTATCGCTCTGAAGGATGGTTCCGTCCGTCCACTGCCGGCAGTCATAGTTGCAAACCTTTGTGTTCGTGTATTTACTACCGCGGGTGGATTTTCTTCGCGAATATCGATAGCCTTTGGTAATGAAGTCTTGATAAAGAGTCTATACTGCGGATAAACAACGGATTTAGAGTATTAAGAGACCCTTCTTCATTCAGGGGTTGGAGAAGCCGGAGCTACCCTGCTGTGCAATCGGCTGAACATGTACGGCTGCATGCTAGCTCTGATGTTTGTGGGTTGATGTGAGTAGTGGAGTGACTCGGATGCTAAAATGGACATAATAAAAATTCGACAAGGTTTGATGCGATAGGAGTCGGCGAGACTTATTGCTGTAGTTGAAGCTATCTGATGAGTCTTGGCTAGCTAGACGCTTGATCACAAGGGACCACGCCTTACCTCATCCCGCGCGAGGTATCCAGGCGACTCTCAACGCCAATCACGTTGCTACTAAAGGCTATAAATAGAAGAGGGTATAACAGCTACAAAATGAATAATACGTGTTTATGGGTGTCTGGTTCTGTGGCATTACTAGACCCTAGCACTTGTTTGAAATACTTTAGCTAAGAACATCACTGTTGAATAAAGGCTTTATTCGATTCATCAGTATCAGCGGTCTGGTGGATATGAGCTGCGTGGACACTGATGTTGTGTGTGTGAAAAGCTTCGCAAGGATGAATCATAGCTAATATAAAACATAAACTTCCCGGAGAATTCTCGAAAGTCTTTTGCACCACTGCTTCCTTTCTAAACGCAGGTGATATCCCATCTTAGCTCCTGTTCCATACCATGACCCCCTATGTACTATAGACACTCATATAATATGAGATTACTCTTCGCATATTAGGCGAGTATCGTGCGCCGCAGCACAGTGTTTCTTGAAGAAACGCAGGGCACTGGCTATCAAAAAAATGTTAAAGTATTTCTTGGCAGCTTGATGATTCCGAAACCCTCGAAAGTCGTTCCTCATAGCGGCTCGAAATGCCTTCATGACAGAATTTCTATCACTCCAATCCGTATAACCATGGCCAATCTTGGTCGACGAGTCCCAGGAGGAGTCTGGAGTGTTATGGGTTGCCGGCCGGAACATAAAGCCAAGATGTAAACCGTCCGTATCTACTAGGTTGACCCGTAGAGCAGTGATATGACATATAAAAGGCACTAGAGATTTGCAAAGAGGCTTGAATGACTCATAATAGTATTTCGCAGTTTCTTCGCAGTTTGCTGGGGATCGCATGTCGTACCACCCGTCGGGAGGCGAGAGGAATAACAGGAAGGAGTTTTTGCGGTAATAGATTGGCAGAACCTCATCGCGGAGCTGTCGACTAACTTGGGAAAGCTCTGGTGTTTGTAGACTTTCGAAGTCCCATTGTGATACGACGGCAAAGGTGTAGATCATAATACGAATTTCAGCAGGGAGGCCGAGTATGAGATTCCTCTTCTTCGAATTAGTTGACATACTTGAGAGTAGCTCTTCTGCGCTGGATGCATACCTTCTGGGCTACCACGGTAGTGCTCGTGCCGCGAACGATGCGCTTAGCCTTGAGACGAGATACCCTCTTAGCCATGTTATTGGCATGTAGTAGTAGGCGACGGCGAGTAGCAAACTTTCTACCCATCGTTATAGATGACTTCCAGGGTAGAGTCTTAATTTTGGTTTTGTGATAGGCCATGGTTCCTGGAGATGTGTGAAGGAGTTGAGGCGGATTCGAAGGTAATTTCTTAGAGCTGGGCAAGGAAAGGTGCCAAGGTAATATACCTACACACATCTAACTAGATGTACCTGCTTCTTAACGATTTATCTGGGGTAAGTACCCGTCAGTAAATACACTTGGCTCTTTCTTTCTTAGGTAATACCTGGATACTGTGGAAGGCGCGACTTCCTGCTGAACACGGTAATAAGGTAGTTACCTAAGTAGGCGCGCCTTCCCGATGTTTGTTTCGATAATTTAGTATTTGTGGGGCATGTGCACATGGCGAATAGCTTAATGGTTCAGATGATAATCAACTTCGGAACTTGATGAACAGAAGAGCAATTACTTCGTAAATTACGCTTTACGTAAGCGCCTTTCTTTGATTCCTTCAATTGTTCTACTGTTGTTAGAAAACTCTGCTGCGTCCAGATATTACATAATTTCTTATACGTCTTGGCCTGTATTTGTTGTTAGTTGGAGAGATTGTATTAGAAAATCAGAAATCCTAGTTTTTTTGGCCTTGCGTTGAGTAATTCCGTTATTAACGCCTAGTTGCAGTTTTGGAAACTTAGCTCGAAGACCTACTAATGACATATCATTTTCTGTGGGAACATAGGGGCTGTGTACGGCTGTAAGTATCATCTTGCTAGTATATGAGAGAAGACGAGGCATTGCCATTTGTGCTATGATTTACGGTGACATGGTAGCAAAGCTTCATAGGAGATGTCGTTTTCAAAGACAATGTATGATATATTGTTACATCCACCTCCGAGAAACCGGGTGTTTTTCTACACTTTCTCTACTATAAACCCAGGAACTGGAAACACAACTTTTAAAAAGAAAACGCGTTGTGGGAAAGCTACAGAGCGAGAAGAAAACAAAAGACGAGATGGAATCCTTCCCCAAACGACCAAAGCCATCAATAAATATTGTCTTCTGGCATCTAGGCTACAAGAGAAATCCTCCCTGCGTTCGAACGTGGCCCATTTGTCAGCAATGGTAGGCTCATTCAATCGACCAAACCTGACTCTACCCGGTGCCAATAGTGCAGGTGCCATGTTTGATGATATCATGGAGGTCGCCGTGACAGTTGATCTTGTTGTTGCTGTGGGCGGAGCAGCGGCCGACCTGGACGCCGCTGGAGTTAAGAATGGCGGCAGGGGGACCGGCGGTACCGGAGCAGCCGGTAAAGGTGTATTCAACCTCTCCGAGATTGAACGCCTGGTCTGTTTCAATTACTGTCTTGTGTAATTCATAATGATCGGTACTCGATGTTCATTGCTTACTTGCTTGCCACTAGGTCTTAGACCCGCATCGCCGTTGTTCTCAAGACAAAAAGGTAACTACAGAAATTATTGAGGGTGTCACGACCTCAGTATACTGATAGCAATGTAGGGGTAAGTCCTGAATACTTGTTGTCGCACAAGGAGCTCTAACTACTACATCTACAGACTAGAGATCTATATACAAAATTCCCTCTTTGTTCTGTCACTCTAGGTAGGCGGTATGCAGCTGTAGGTATCGCGAGAGTCTGACAGAGGGAATATATTTGTAGGGGGGAAGTATACATAGAACATCAATTGATACTTTTTCTGATATCCACAGCCTCCACGAAGATGTACGTGACAGATGGGCTTCTGTTAACTCGACAATGATTAGAAGTATAAAGATGGGACACAGGAACGAAAAAGAGAAGTTGAATTGGGCTCATGTTCATTTTAGCAGCATCGTCGAAACTATCAAATAGATAATCCCCCTTTGAATACACTTACGCTTGACCTTTCCATCAGTCTTCAAAATGCGATTCTACAAGAATCTCCTCACTCTAGGCCTAGGACTACTCACGGTATAGGGCACTCCCATCGCACCCGTATCCGAAAACAAGGCCCATGCCAGCGAAAACCAGCCAGCCACCGATATTCTAGACAAGCGTGCCGTCCCGGCTACTGTCAACGCCGCAATCTGGACGGGTCTCTGAAGCGGAACCAACACAAATCCAACATATGTCGCTACATTCTTTTCCGGTGCGCCAAGCCACAATGACTTGACCGACCATGCGGAAAAGGGGTACGAAAGCATGATAGCCCCGAAGAAAGACACCCACCTTATGGCAGCACTCTACATCCCGAGCACTAGGAGCATATACTTAAGCTCGGTGCCCGACAGTGCAGCGATCGGGAAGATCAAGAGCACTGGGCTGCAAACGCTCCTGCGTAGTGGTCGCAAGTCAGAGGCCGGGACCCTCTGGTGCTCCGAGCCGAAGACGGCGCGGCATACCGCTATGAGAACTCGCTCGCGACAAAGCATAGCCCCGGCGATATGTACCCTGCCGGGTCGTTCATCGCTGTGTACGGCATTGTGGAAAACGGCCACTCAACGTGTCTAGCAGTACCGTATTCCAGTATCTAAATGTCAACTTCTGAGTGTAGAGCCAAAGATCAATCGATTCGGGGCTCGTGACTGCCTATCTTACTTCCAGTCATTAGTCTCCGAGGTTCAGCAGGGATTGATAGATTTTTCTCGGAGGTAGAGTCGTTGAGTGTATTTTCTTTTCTGTCACTCCCCTTCTTTTCGCTTTCCCCTCTCCATTTCCTCTCTCTGCCTTGCTATGTACCTAGTTGCCGCTCTCTATATTCAAACATTCATTTCGGAGATAACGCCTCTTTCGTGCAATTGTCCTGCTTGTGGGGATTGTCATAGTAAATATTCAATCCATAGAATAGCCCTAATGGAAGCCGCAAAATGAAAAAAAAAAGCGTTTCAGAGCCGTGCTAACTACTTATGCATAAGTGTATAGTTGAGCGTATGGACGAGGATGTGGACCGTAGGCATCTTCAGTGTACAGCCTTGGCCAGATCTGGCTGCCATCTGGCGCGAAGACAGGATCTCCTCCTCTGGTTATTCCGTCGTACCATAATCGAGGGACATTGATCCACTTCCCCCTAACCTTAGAGTCGTAGTCCGGACCAAGAACCTCCTTTTCCAGTGCAGCAGAGGATTGGACCATGGTATAACTTGCAGTACAATCTGGCCATTGCATATAGATGAAAAGGTCTTGGAGGTTCTGCATGTCTCTGAGGCTAGCTGTTAGAACCTGATACGACGGGCTTAATAAGCCTTCAGAATACAACCATCCTCTGCTCGCAAATTCAGAACCAACGAAAAGAGCGAGGCTGAGCTTTCCTATATCGCACGCGGCCACGAGTAGCTTTACGGTCTCTTCCCACTTGCCCAATAGCTTAGCGGATGGAGGAACCATTTCAGACGGGAAGACAAGGCCTATCCAGCGAAGAAGGAAAGCAGCATCTGGTGGCAACCTCTGAAACATCTCTGTGAGCGGAGGACATTCGATTCTACAGGACGGCATGTCATCAAGTCGGCCGCATCTTGGGAGGACGATAAAGCGGTTCCGTTGAAAAAAGATGGCCTTGGCAATATCATTCACTTGACGACTGACGAGAAATATAGACAACGGCAACCTCCAGCACGTACAACTCGCAGAATAGGAGCCGTGGTAATATGAGCATGTACAGCAGTCTAATGTTGCCGTGCATTTCTTGCAACAGCCGAAGGGCACTAGCCCACGGTCGGGACTCCATTCTAAATCAAAGGGCGCAACAAGTTCAGAATAGTCTAGGATGTGTGTAAGTATTTCTGCGGGAAGATGATAAGTTTCTCGGTGATTTCGCGGCACCGAATCAATCATACGACCCAACAGGCGAGAAACGGCCCGTTGTGCGAGGGCAGAATGCTCCCAGCTCGGCTTTTGGCTCAGGCGAATGGAGCAGGACCTGAGGTTCTGGATGGGCGATAAGCCGTCGATGACATGATGAGCAGTCTCGATGTCCTCGGTATCGCAGACCAGGTCAAGGCGCAAGGATTCCAAGCGACAGTGGACAGCTAGTCTGCTTACAGTGGTTTTCCATTCCTGTAGAATGGCCGCATGTTGCCTTGCCCGACTCCGAAGAGGTTGGTCATGGACCCCGTACTGTTGACACAAAGGATGACAGGTAAACAGAGGCTGGGACTCTATGTCTTCGCAGGCTTCCAGGAAACGAAATGGCTGCAGGTAGAAACACTGGCAACTATTTAGACAGATGGTCAAGGTGCGAAGACATGATAGCGCAGTAGGGCTGAGGTTCTGCAGAGGCTTCAAACCCCATGAGTCACTCCTGGCGATAATGAATGAGTTTTCCGAGTAGAGGATACGCAGGACCTCGTCGGATATGGCTCGAGAGGCGCACAAGAGGGAAAAGGGTAGCGGCGGGCAACGGCAGCCGGGTATGCAGTCAACCGTGTAGAGACGTCCCAAGAATTTCCTGGATTTAAAGAAGCAGGCGTAGTCAGAGGGTTCATCGTGCATGCTGATGCATATTCGACTGCGGGGTCCTTCTTGATTGAGGTTGACGGGGCAAAAGCGGACGAGCCCAGCGAGAACGTAGATGCGGTGACGAATGTGGTAAGGGAAGTCTAGGAAGGACAAGGTGCATGATGATGATGATGAAGACGCCTTTGGCTCGGTTGAGCGTCGCAGGAAGTAGTAGTCAAGTTTGCGCTGCACCATGGTTTCGAATCTAAGGGGGCTGGCCTAGCACATAACCCGGGGGGCCTCGACGGTTCCGTTTCCCTCAATACGGTGCACAGGTGGAGTCAACATGCCGATAGCAAAACGGAGGAGGTCCGGCCGCTAGTGCCGATATTCAAGGATATACCCCGAGATATCATGGGTCCTAAAATCGCTGCTGATTTGGGCGGTCAGGTGTGGCAGAACCTGCGTGGGGCTGGAGTCCCCACTACCACGTTTACCCCACAGGGTGGGTGGTGTGGACTAGGATCGTTACAGGGCCACTGGCGTTAGAAATTTGGAACAGCTACGTGCTTCGTATGTAAAATTTGGGCAACACGCTGAATCATGCGAATAAATACTTACCTAGGTAGCTAGTTTGTTCTGTGTCACTATTTTCGTAAATATCACGACTGTTTTATAGATCTACAGCTCCCTCGGATTGACCTACGATGAGCTATACCTCGAATGTATATTCCCGTTATTCGTGACCCTGCATCAGAGGCGCCTTAACACATATAAAGCAAGATGAAAGACTTTTGGACATCTCTTCTTCTAAGTCTAACGCGAAGATTGTCCTATGATACGTCTATACTACCGTTCTCTTACATCTCAATCGGTACCAATAGCTGTGCAATCATACAATTGGTCTCATCTTGAAAGGGCGCCCCATCAGGTCGCTTTCGAAGGTGGCCATTGTTATGCCCCTCTCTCCCGTTCGGATCGTTCTCTTGATTTCATTGCATGGTCGATCGGAAAGTAGCATCGAAAGAGCTGTAGTAATATTGGCCACAAGGGTATCGATGTCGGCGACAGAATAATTATCCGTATCATATTCGACCCTAAGCACAAGTTCTCCCTCATCGAGCGCTGTGAATTCGACTAATAGAGAAAATTTAGAACCGTCTGCCCAGCTTAGACACGGCACTAATCCCGATATATCTAGCTTCGCCGCCACGTCTGGCGTGTGGAAAGTCACCATGACCTTGAAGATTGGGTTATCAGGATAGTTTGGCGCAATATGGAGGCCTTCCAAAAGATTTTGCCATGGTACTGCGTGCGCAAGGGCAGCGGTGGCACTACGGCGAACCTCTCTCAGGTATGGTTTCGCACTGACTTGACTATCCTTTGAAGAGTACTGAACTCTTACTGGCAATGGCTGTAGGAAAAGGCCCACAGTTTCCCTCTCTGCATCATTTGTTCGATTCGTAAACGGCGTACCAAGAACGATATCGGTTTCTTCTTTTTCTACATCCATCACCAAGGCTACTGTTGCGATGGCAAGCTGTTGGAGCGACAAGTGATTTCCGCCCCTCGATGTCTGAAGCACGCTCTCCGCCAGAGGCTGTGCTAATTTGTATAGCCTAGAATTTCCGTCGAAGGATTTGCGTGTGGCCGAATGCACTTTACTCTGTTCAGTGGAAGTCGCTCCTTTGAGGTGTCGTGACCAGAATTCAATATTGGAATCTTCGCCTTCTATTCCCCAGGTAGGCTGAAGCTCGTAAACGTGCTGAACAGGGGGGAGGACTCCCCCGTGGTAGATAGCCTTGACATCGTGAAACAGAATCTGCAGTGTCTGGAGATCTGCGACGATGTGGCTCGCCACAATTATTAGCTCACATTGAGTTAATATCACTCTGATAGGCGCCTCTTTTTCAAGATCGAACATCTTGTTGATTTCTGTCTTTATATCAGCATGTTGAGCAAGTTTGACACGTGGTGGATTCTGAGCGTAATGACGCTCCGCGGTGTTGCCTGTATCTTCTTCTACTCTCAAATAGCGGCTCCTGAAAAGGGTGTATCTTGAGAGTACAACATTCCATGCTCTTTCTAGCGATAGTCGGTCCAACGAACTCGGCACAAAGTAAAACACGCTGCTCACGTTAAAAGATCTTGTATTAACTCCCGGAGCGAGATTGTACTTTGACCACCAATCCTTTTCTAGTGGTGATAATTCCTGAGGTCCACGAATTGGCTTCACGGGCACGTTTTGAGAATCGCCTCTTAGAGAGAGGCCCTCAAGGCAAGTTGCGAGTTCTTTGAGAGAATGGCTTTCGATGATAAGACGGAGGGGAACTCTCATTTTGAGAGTGGCTGACAACCTTGACAACAGGGTCATTTGCAGCAATGAGCTACCTCCAAGCTGGAGGAAATTTGATGTCGTGTTGATCCTTTCGGTATCTTGTAAATTGAGAATCTCGCGCCAGGTCTGAGCAATCATCGTTTGCATGGACGTTAATGGTCCATCCTCAGTTGCGAGTTCGGCCTCTGAAAATGACACAACTTCCTTATAATCGAGTTTCCCGGCTCTTGTAGTAGGAAATTTGTCGGTTAGGATGATATCCCTTGGTTGAGCGTATCCAGGAAGCGCTTTCGCCAATGCAGCAACAATAGCTTTACGGTCAAGCGTGCTGGGTTGGATTGCCGCCACAAGATGATCCCGGCGCACTACCATTGCGACTGATTTGATACCTTTGACTGCTCGGCTTGCGTGGATCTCGAGGTCGTCGAGATCAAGGCGGTACCCTCGAAGCTTAATCTGCCGATCGTTTCTACCGAGACACACGATCTCACCTCCTTCGGTCCAGTAACCCCGGTCCCCCGTTTTGAACATTCTCTCATTCGGTCCATGGCAGAAAGGATCTGCAACAAAGCGGGCAGCGGTAGCCTCCGCCATACCCAGATATCCACGTGCCACTTGTATACCGGCAACATGAATCTCTCCAACCACACCTATAGGGACGCTGCGATACCTTGAATCCAAGATATATAAACGAGTTGTAGGATTGGGGCGACCTATTGTGATGGGTTTACCTGGTTGAAGGCGACAGATCGTCGCGCCACAAGTCCCCTCCGTCGGTCCGTACCTGTTTTATTTTGGATTAGTATATATGTCGCGGGAATTCTAGCAATTGTGTCTGTGTTTAGGTAGGAGTGACCATGACTGTCACTCACATATTGTATGTTTTCTTGACGGCAGCCCACCGGTCATTGGTCGGTTGTTTAACCGGTTCTCCAACTAAGTATACCTAGTCTCAAAGGTTTAGTATCGCATAAACTAAAAATCATGAGTTCGAACAGAAGACTCACATGTTTCAGTTGTGGATAATCATATGGATCGAGGATATCCGCCACGGAGGGGGTCATAATAGCAGAATTTGCCATATTCAAAGCCTCAAAAACATTATCGCCAGGTGGCAGTAACAGAGTGGCACCATAGCAAAGCGCAGAAAAGATTTCGTGTATGGATCCGTCGAATGCCGGGGACATGATCTGGGATATTTTCATACCCGGCTGGGCGAATAATCTGATCTCCAAACCACTTTGGAAGGCCACCAAGCCTTCATGAGAGCAGGTGACTCCTTTTGGTGTCCCTGTTGAACCAGAGGTATAGCATACATAAGCAAATGCCGAGGGATCGGGAAAGGCTCGACGCGGGAACTCGTCCCTTCCAAACGAGACACTTTTAGCTAATATCGATCGAATGTTGAGCAAGTGTTTAAATCCTAATTGCTGAGACCCTGAAGAAGAAGTGATGTCTCCATAAAGAAGGATTGTGGCGCAAGTGTTCTTCACTATAAATCCTCTCATTTCTTCGGGGAGTTCTGGATCCAGAGGGCAGTATATTGCACCAGCTTTTAAGACGGCGAAGATGCCAATGATCCAGCTAACGGAACGGTCTGCTTCAACGCATACAATATCTTGCTTCTTCGAAACTTTTTCTAGGGCCTTGGCTATGATTCCAATTTGGTTGTCAAGTTCGGAGTATGTCAGTTGATTACCCACAATGTCAATGGCAATCTCCTTGGGATGCTGGCTGGCAATGCGCTCGAACAATGTGACGAGGTCGTCACTGACAGAAAGCTGTCTTGTTAGGGGCGAAAATAGGTTTCCATATGTTTGGATGGCGAACTGAGTCTCAGGGATAACTAAGTTTGCTTGCAAGGATAGGATTGATAGGTCTAACCTGATGAAGGATCGAATTGTGCGATCAAAGAGCAGAGAGACTTGCTCAATGCTAGCGCCTCTAAACTCCTCGCTTCGGTACTGGAAACATGTTGCTTCTGAACCTACTAGAATAGTTAATGGAAAAGCGCTATCATTTTTCCAGAAAGGTGGCTCGATAGGGCGAATTGGGTCATCCTCATTGAGAGTGTCAAATTCAAACCCCATAAACAGTGATGATTGGACGCCGAGGCCTAGTATATGCTTGGGGATTGTCCAGTGGTGCTCTGTAAGGTCTGTGATTCGATCGAACACTTCAGACACGAATCCTCGAAGAGTACGATCTCCGTGAACGTGAACTGCAAATGGTGGCGTGGTAAAGAGGGGCCCAATAACGTTCTCGATGCCGGCAATTGGAAGATTACGACCAAGTACTGCTGTTCCAAAGACGACATTCTCGCTATCAGCCAGAACAGTCAAGACCACGGCCCAAGCAGAATAAAATATAGCTGCTGGGGTGACGCTACATTCTCGAGAGATCATCTGGACAATTTGACTATTTGTCCCCAAAGGGATAATATACTCTCCGGTACCACGGGACCTCTTGGCGCCAAGGGGAGGCGGCAGTTGCAAGTTGGACATCGAGTTCTCGTAAAGTTCGTTTTGCCGATCCCAGAAGAGTTTTCCTTCACGTCGCCTGTCAGAATCAGGATCTCGGATGACTTTAGCTATCTCAGCAAAAGGTGGTCCCGCGCTGACGGACCTTCCCGCTGCCAATGCTCGGAGTTTAAGCAGGAGTAGTCTTGCAGAATATCCATCAACAAGAGCATGATGAACTGTCCATATCACGGTGCTTTTTGAATTGCACTGTGGCCTATCTGAACAATCCAAAGTTATCACTTGCCATGATGAACGGATGTTAGAATGCGAGATTGGCGCCTGGACCCAAGCGTCATATTGAATAATGTCTTGAGTGACGGTCTCGGTCCAATCAAAGTGTGTGTGGCTTAGCGGTTCGAGGTTCTCTGAATATCCTGAACGAAGGATAGCTTCCTGCATGAAGAGACTGTTCCAGGAAGCTTTTATGATGGGTATATCTTCAGATTTGTATGTCTCATAATATCTGACGATATTGGTTCCGAACTCTTTGACGCTGTCTCGGATCATTAATCTTTGTATATCAGTTGCTGGGGATCCAGCAATCACCAAGCCGCTAGTCTCATTTTCTATAGCTAGACTATGGTCATCTGGAGTTTCTCCTGTTGATATGATCTTCGTAACTGCGCTTGTATCGCTTACCGGGATTGGCGAACCGTTGTGGGGAAGTACTTCGCACTGCTTTTCGTTATTAAGTGACCTTGACTGTAGATAATGTTCAGGAGCATCGATGAAAGTTGAGGATATTAAGATATCTTTGAGTGACTGGCTCCGAAGAATAGTTCCAATGGAAGTCCTAACACCCCGCCGCTTGCAAAGATTGACGAGAGCCAGAGCGGAAAGAGAGTTTCCTCCATGCTGAGGAAAGCTGCGATCAAAATCGAGGCTATTTGGACTTCGATGTAATATAGAACTAATAGATTCGATTATTACGCTGTCGGGGAGAAACGACATTGCGTCTTTTACAACGGCCGACGACGACTGAGGCCCCAGACAGGAAGAGACAAGGTGAATCCTGAGTGTCTTGGAAGCGGGATGCTGTCAAGTCATAATATTGATGGGGCTTTAATTTCATTCGCCTTCCTGTTGAACAAAGCTGACAGGGGTCATTTATATAACGAATTTTCAAATTGAGATTCCATCCTTCCGATAGCGTTGCCTCCCAGATCCTTTAGACGCCTAATCATGGCTATGCCTTTTACAATTTATGAGCAACGCTACTTGACTTCAGTTACCAAAAAATACAAGAATTATTGATACCTAGGAATAACTATACCCGGCTCATGTGCTTAATACCGATGTAGATCGAAGCCTCGCATAAATCATAACGAGACCGAGAGCGACTGCGCATTCGGTCTCATTATTATCGACAGCTGGGGCTAGACACGGTCGGCTACCGAAGGCGTAAGGTAAGCGAAACCCGACCGCATACTCATCTACCGAAGGCCGAATATAGTAAAGTTCATCAGACGAAGGACCTCAGCCAGTAGTTATTGATGAATAACATTTTTTACCTCTAGTGACACCCACCTCTGCGAAAATGGTAGTCGTCTCGACACTAGGCCAGCCTACCGACAACGTATGGTACCTTGCATATGGGTCTAATCTTTCATCATCCAAGTTCGTCAAGGACAGAGGCATAAAGCCACTAGCAGCTGTGTTAGTCGGTGTACCAGGATTCACGCTGGTTATGCATAGTGCTGGAGTGCCGTACCAGGAGCCGTCGTATGCTAGCATCCGCCCACTGTCAGAATGCGCCACCGGCAAAGAGAAAACTGTTTTGGGAACGGCGTATCTAGTAACACCCAGCCAATACGCCGATATCATAAGGTCAGAAGGTGGGGGAATTGCCTACAAAGAGACCAGCGTTCGAGTGACGCCTCTGAAGGCATTGACCAAGCTAGCATCCAACAATCTTTACGAGGCCAGTAACGAGGATCCATCAGAAGCGAGGACTCTCGTCAGCTTGATGATAAGGTTACCCGCGCCATGCCCAAGTCAGAGATACATGGTTAGTAATCAAATGCCAAAGGGAACTACATAGCAGCCTCCCCCTATCATCGATCTTAGATCAGTGATGAGCCAACTGACTCAGCCAATCAATGTAAGATTGAATGATCGAACTGACAATGATTTCTATAGAATCTGATCGTGTACGGCGCCATGGAGTCGAGATATCCTTCAGATTACCAACTGTATTTGAAGAGCATTAAGACCTACCAGCCTGCTACGCACCCCCGTGCGAGATTTGGAGCAGAATTGTTTCTTTGCCTATGGATTCCAATCATGGTGATGGCAGAAAGAATTACAAAGCTATCTATAGCCTGGTTCGGTGACGAATGTGGAAATGCGCCCTACGCTATCATTTTGCTCGTAAGAGCTATTGTGAAAGCTATGTGGTGGCATCATGACAATATTCATGCACCAATATGGGGCCGAGGGGACGGACTCAATACAGCGGCTATCGGGGACTCTGAAGTTTAACCAAAGTAAATGTATAACACGCGCATAAGACGTAACATCTTTAGGTGAAACAAACGTGGCTTGCTGTAATACATAGTTACTATGTTAACTATGACTAAGTACAGTCTTGTTCTCGGGCGTAACACAATGATTCTAGACATTATTATTGCTCTACTAAGTCGTAGAGATAATACATTCGCGTTTTCTAAATATACAGCATGTTGTTTATTGGCCGGTTATTGCCTGTTTGACAGAGCTAGTTTACCTTGCCTGGAGGCGTCGTTAAACCTACTCGGGCGCCGAAAGTATTACGGTGAAGTAACAGTTGACCTGATGTTACCCATACTTTTCGCCTAACTCATTCGTATAAAGTCTCACTCTCTAAAATTTAGTTGAGTTGTCGAATTAACTCTGCTTGATTCAGCTATAGCAAGCATACCCTGAACTATGCCCGGAGACAATAAATCCACTGTTCATGAGACAGAAGTGGTCATTGGAGATGTAGCGTGTGAGGGACGAGTTGTCTTGTATATTGTCCAAGGCATGTCTCTTTTCTTGTCGCGAAGCATCTCAAAATAGAAGTTTGAGCTAATACAAGAAAACCAGCGAATGAAACGAACTATATCAACTATATCAAACCGTTGATCCTCGCCAGAGAATTGCAGTGCCCGCATGTAATTTCGTGCATTGACACACGCGACGAATGGTTTTACGAAGTACACCCTGAGCGTACTGTCCCTGCACTGAAAGATCAAGATCCAGAAACAGGAGAGATAGTCACTGTCTTTGAAGGTACAGCATGTCTTCAGTACCTTGCGTCTAGGTTCGACAAAGATGGGCTCTGGGCTGGAAAGACAGATGCGGAGAAAGGGAAGATAATGTCTTGGACGGCCTATCAAACCGCAGGTCTAGGGTATATCAATCACTCTCATCATTTATAGTAACAGTATGTGGTATCAGTGGTAGAGGAAGGCTAACAGTGCCCCTCCGAAACAGACCAACCGCGAAATACTGGCTGTACTTTCTCCGTGGATATCCCACGCGACAGGATCCAGTGCAGTTACCACGGACAATAGAAAAGTAAGTCCTCCTACACGTGGTAATCATCGTAGTTATACTCATATAGACCGTCTCTAGACTTCATAGTAATGTGCTGAAGCAATGGGACATACTCGAAAAACGGCTTTCAAATGCCGAACAGAAGTACGTGGCTCTCAAAGACAGGCCAACAATTGCAGACCTTTCATATCTTCCATTCGCGATGCCATGGATGTTCGAGTTCTTTCATGTCAGCATTGACAAGTGGCCTCACATTGCATCTTGGAGCCAACGTATGATAGACAGGCCAGCTGTTAAATACATATTGGATGCGGCACCGACGTATGGAAAATAAGGACTCTTACATGGATGCACCCCTAGTGATTTTGGATCAAAATTGTAGATGAGATAGACCGGGTATTATCTTGTTGAAAGTGACTTGGTGTGGTCAGGCAAGTTGAGACACGAGTGTTGCCTTTTGACTTGTGCTAAAGCGCAATTTCTGTATCTTGAGAATATTTGTATGGTCGTTTGAATTTGCTATTAAAGGCTCACCCAGGCTTTCAAGGGCTGTTGCCTTGACACAGACACTCCTAAAACCCGGGACAACCCATTTTTGGTGCTCGCGGTTAGGCTTTGGAGTTACAGTGTTACTTCTCACAGTGTTAATAACTCGCTTAAATAGAGGCTACGAAGTGTGCGTATTTGACGTAAAGGGAGAGGCCTGGGACTAAAATATCAGAGAGTTCTAAAGATACCTAATTACACGCAATCGAGACTCCGGGTGTACCTCACGTCGCGTCCCGATGCTTCGACGACATTGAATCACATTGAGGAGGGGGTATAATACTTGGGAAAGGGTCGGTGAAGAAAGGCTATCCGGAGCAGGAAATAGTAAAGCTGAGATGGAGGGCTAATTTGGCACGAAGTCCAGTGCCTTGACCCACGCATTGCGCAGGTTGTAGATAGCTCGTATTTTCCAACCTGATCGCTCCGCCAGATCGTGCCAGTTCTTTTCCGTTCTCTCGAGCCCGTGACCGGTCATCATCATCATGTGCACGTCGGCATAGCGCGCGATTCTTTGGGAGTGGCCATCCTCTAGAACTGACTCCAAGACGACAAGTCTACTCATCGGCCCCTGGACTAGAGCCTTCCTAACATTCCTCAGTATGATAACTGCTTCTTCGTCCTTCCAGTCATGCAAGCACCACTTCATCGTATAAACCGTAGATGGAGGCACTTCCTTAAGAAAATCCCCGCTGATCAAGTGGGTACTGGATACACGGTCGCCCACATCGGTATACGCGCCGTCTTCCCCATGAAAGACAGACTGGGCATGTTCTATGACTTGCGGGCGATCCATGATACCGCCCCGTAAGTGCTCGTGTCGGCGTAGTATAGAGGCAATCAAACCTCCACCACCGCCACCGAGATCTATTATGACCTCACCTTCAGCTAAGTCGATCTTATGCCATGGATAGTCCTCAACGATACCTGGTGCCTGCGCCTCGGCACCACCGCTCAATGTTCGATGCAGGAGTTGTCCCCAACCTTGTTCTTGGAAATATTGGAACATGTTTAAATCGGTTGAGTAATTGATTTGTGCAGCTGACTTTGTCGCGTCTTTCCGCACTGCCTCCGGGATGCCCCGAGCAACATCATACATCTGATTGCCATATAGCTGAACCCAGTTATGCCATTGAGTCCAGTGATCTGACACTAGAAGCCGAGAGACATGATTGTTGCTGTACTGGCCACGCGAGTCGTCATATCGGAATAGCCCGTTGCTACAGAGAATGCGCAACACTTGACCTAGCCTGTCAGGACAACAGCGACTCTCTTCAGCAAGCCTTTGCAGTGGCATGGCTCCCTTCCTTTCTAGTATGTCAGGGATACCTCTTTCCACGGCCGCATTCAGACATTTGGTGCTCACGTAGCCTGATTGGCCGTATTAGTACTCAGTAGCGCATGCGTATACAGAGACGGTTTCATGCATACCTAAGAAATGATCTGCCAGTATTATGCTGGGAGGCTCAAGGAGTTTCTGTGCCTGATGCATCACATCCACAGCTCTGGAAGCAAGGGAGGAATACTTAGTGTCGGGTAATTTGCTATCGTGGCCAAGCTTGAAGCACAGCATCTCACTAAGAGGTCCTTCAAGAGCAGAAAGCGCTGAGCTGACAGACTCTATGAGATTGTGTAAGGTGCTTTCTAGAGCATCTGGTACTTCAGACGCTGTCTGGTGATGCTTATTATAGGTTCCATTAGTAAATAGAGAAGCCTCACTGGGGCTAGCGACATTATGGGAATGTAGCATATCCATGGTGGTGGTCGGCCCGGTTTGATAGTTTTCCAAAGCCATAAATATAGGCTTGTGGGAGTTCAAAATCTAAGTGATCAAACTGAGCTTCTTATCTATCGCAGAGGTTGACATGCGAAAACTGAATGGTTAGGATATCGGTATAACTATGTTATCCTCAAATGGAATAAAAGTGAATCCTTCGCCCGTGTACTATCGCTTCCGGTAGAGAAGAAAACATCAAACATATAGCCAGGTACCATCGGTTGCCGGTGGTTTCACCGGATACCGCCTTTACGTGGCGTACAAGAACAGCTTGATTTGAGTTTGCTATAGCAAGTTTACATTCCCCTTGATTCTTAAAGTTGCCATTCTATGACCATACTTGTGCTCACGGAGAACCATGGTACTAAACCTCTGCACCTTGCTACGCCCTGAATGGGTGAGCTTTTTCGTGGCCATTACCATCATCCTATTGAAGAAAACCATATTCATTAGATTTGCGAACTATGCTCTCTCAGCAATAATTCACGTAAGCTTCATAGCCTTACTGACCTTTCAATACGTTTTGCCTGACATCTGTAATTATGGCAGAAACTCCTTACAGCTGCCTATCCCATCTACAGTCATGACTCGGCAAAACCCATACCTACCTGCCCATATAAATTTCCCAACGGACAAGGCAACGTGGGAAAGTTCTTGGAAGGGATGGATAATAGCAAAGATTGGAAAACCCAACATGGCTTAGTCTATAGGATTTGGTCAGGAATGCGATCAGAAATGTGAGTACCATACTGGCCTACAATTATTTATTACGGACTGAGCGGCGCGTATATGTTAAGGAGAAAGTTGCGTATCATTTCCCCCTTGTCTGAAAATTCCGGCAGCTGACAACGAAGATGAGTATACAGAGTTATTACCAGGCCGGAACACGTCAAGGCCGTGTTCGGCGATTCTGACAAACACAGAAAAGCTGCCAGCAACAATTCCGGTTATCTGATGAGCAAGCTTCTCGGGAGTTGCCTCGGCCTTAAAAGTGGCAAAGAATGGAAAGCCATACGCAACGGGATCAAAGGGCCCTTTGAACAACAGAACATGAGCGATCACATCAATCTCGTACAGAATCATATAAGTAGTCACTTCCGGAAGACGTTGAACGATAGCCTTCTATGCACAGGACTTCTGGATCCGGCGGAAGGGCTGAAAATGCTCCCTTTCTGGATAGTCGCCGAAATTCTGTACGGGGAGCTCGATGAAGACATGGTCTCAGACTTGGAGGATATAGTGCCACTCCGAGAGAGTTTATTTACACAGATCATCAACGGCGGACTCACACGGTTCTCGCTATCACGGTTCCTTCCGACAACAGCTAACAAGGGGATGGCAGCTTTCCAAGCACGATGGAGAGCATTTAATGACCGGGCGTACGAACGAGCAAAGGAGTCCGGGAGATTGACCAAACCCGTCGTGAGAATGTATGAGGACGTCCACAAAGGCTTGGTCACTTTTGAGCAAGTGTTGCAGACGCTTGATGAATGCTTATTCGCCAACCTCGATGTTACTACAGGCGCGATATCATGGAACGTCATCTTCTTAGCGGCCGATAAACACTACCAAGATAGGCTGGGAAGAGAGCTGGCACTGCACAGAACCGTCGAGGGAAGACATCAGTACATCCTCAACAATAGCACGCTTCTCGCGTCATGTGTGTCCGAATCAGCGCGTCTACGGCCTGCAGCGGCATTTTCCGTGCCGCAGTCAGCTCCGACAACTCGCATCGTAGACGGTTATATTATCCCCGCAGGCACGGACATTATCATTGACGCCTACAGCCTTAATGTGCGCAGCGACTTCTGGGGTCCGGACGCAGATACCTACAGACCGGAACGGTTTCTCGAGAAAAGCTCTATAGCGCAGCGATACCATTACTGGCGGTTTGGTTTCGGGCCGCGACAGTGCTTAGGGAAATTCCTAGCTGATGTTGTCATCCGATCCATAATCATCTACCTGATTGAGAATTACGAGCTGAGCTTAACGAATCCTTTGGAGGAGTGGAAGCGAAGGCCTGAGGTATGGATATCTCACCCGCAAATGCAAGTTGGTTGCCTTCCAAAACGCAGCCAAACTACAGAAGGCAGGTGATCATCCCTCACATAGAAGAAGCCTGATGTGACTCTTACGTACCTAGATAGGTACATCACCTCACCCCTTAATCCGCGACAAGCAGCAGACTGTGGAGGATTGGAGGCCAGGAGCTTCAGCGATACTTATTCGAGTAGCGTAGGTAGATGTAGCTAGGCTCTGGCAGTTCAAAGTACCTAACTTGATAGAACTTTTCTTTAAAGGTCCAAACCATAAACAGAAAACAGAAAACGTAAAACATAGAACTTGTGATTCTTGGCATAATCCACTATAATTATAGTAGAGTAAACTACTAAGCCCACTAAAAGTATAGTGAATTCAACCACTAAACCACTATAAATATGGTGAACTATTTATTGAAGCGGCTTTTAAGGCTAATTCGTACAGCTAATCAGTTCAGGTAGGTTAGTCAGTTAGTTTACTACCTAAATAACCTTTGCAACTAACTTACCTACCTATATTTATAGTACCTAAGTATAGTGATCTAGAAAGCACTTTGATTCCAGAATCTAAGCAGTTAACGCCTAGAACTAACTAACCCTGTTAAGTGCTAAAAGGCGACCCTACGAAGCAGAGTTGAAGAATAGCTGCAGACACTGAACTGACCAACCAGAGGGCTGCAGACACTGTTGGAGTTCGAGGGGCCGCTGCTTGTGGCTGTGGCATAGAAAGTGGAATATGCCAAGAAACCCAATGCTTTGGCCCACCGTCCTCTTCGGCACCCGAAAAGTAAGGTCGGGGCCCGAACCTCTAACATTCATGCTGAGGACAATAACGATCTACTAGTGTCAGTCAATCATCGATTAAAAAATGTATAGGCCCATTGTGACCTCATTAAGACACCCTTATTGGAATACTCTGTTTTGGCTAGTCCCTGATTGATGCTCAACAGAATACAAATTGGTAGGTACTGGATGGATGCCCTGTTCAAGTCTTGCCAGGCCTAGGTTGGCTGTAAGACCCCAATTCAGGATGACACTACGCGCTATAAGATTCATTGTTTCAACTTCACCTCGCCTAACTTCAAGGTAGTCCCTTCAGCACTTTGATTATGAGATTATATGTATACACATGTAGTGTCTGCATAGATTCCTTCTCCAGTAATGGAATGCACCAAAACAAGGTTCTGGCGCATTGACCGAGCCAAGCAGAAAGTGACAACAGTTGTAGGTATGTACTTTCAGCTAGCGCTGTGCCCTGTGCGCTCTGATTGCTATCAGTTGAGATATCTATAACCTTCCAAACACCATCAACTACTGACTTTTGACGCATGCCGCGGCCTCTTGTTGGTACACGGCACTTCATCGAGACTCTGTGCCCAGGCCAGCGTATGTAGAGCCTTTCCAACCCCCCTCCCCCCCCTTCTCTCTTTCTCTCTCTCTTTTTTTTCTTCTTGCTTTCCTTATAGTTTCGTGACACTACAATAAGACTCAGAAGACCTATATAAGCTCCACAAGGCTTCGAGAATCACACATACCAACGTTTGAACATGACGATATCGAGATCTCTAAATTGCGCCTTTTCGACCCCTGGATCCATGATTTTAGGATGATACGGTGTCCAAATTGTCGACTCCGTAGTTGTAGCAGTTTCTCGTGAACGATGGTACCTGGTAGCTCATAATGGTGTAGCCAGTGTATTTGCGGCAATGAGCTTAAGAAGCTATTACACACGTCGACTAGACCATTTTCGGATATTGTAGTAGTTGCGATAGGCTCCTATAGCCAGGAAGATTCAAATTGATAATAACAGAATGAAGAGGAACAATGATATTCATCACTAAAACTACCACAGTAAAGCCAGTATGAGAGTCTATGAATAGCATATGATTGGACACCTGTGAATAGGGGCAGTCAGCTTGGAAGCCGACGAAGGTTAATTTTGCTATCAAAAGTGTCTAAGAGCTAAAATCAAGCCTTGATCCTTCTTTGAAATGTAATCTCTTGTTCCACATGCGGAAATGAAAGACCTTCCATGTATTGTCTTAACCATCTTTCATCCTTGCCATCACAGGAGACGTCGTATTCCAGCAACGACCTTGCCAGTACAATCTTCAACACGCGTATAGTATTGAAACCCTCAGGGCAAGCGTGGTTTCCGCATTCAAACTTGAAGTCTATGAGTTATGGCTTCTAAAGACTGAAACGAGATCAATCATACGGTAAGTTACTTTGACTAGGATGAGTTGCGGCCCACTGACTCGAACCATCTTCCTGCCTACCATCTTCCGTGGTTGACCGCGCGAAACGGAAACATTCGAATTCCGTCGGATCCGTCACGATATCAGAGTCTAGCTAGACTGCTTCAATGGGAAAGCCACTGCGAGTGCCAACCGGGATCGTGAGTTTGTCTGAGAGCACAAATGGCCTGTCTTTCACAAAACGCGTGGTGGTCACTGTGACAAGGGCTTATCTCGATGGCTTGGAACTTAAGGTCTATTCAACTAATAATCCTCTAAGAGTCTCAAGGGCCATGCTTCCCCTTCGTAACTGTGAGACCGGATGAGTGTTATCCAATAGATCTTGGCTAAGCGATATCCCTTCGTAGGTGGTTTGGCTGAGTGGCTTTCGGGCAGGGGGCTTAGCCCTTGGTAGCCTAAGCCGTGTGACGATCACTGCAGTGAGACTTGCCAAGATTGCCTAATCTCGATCGTGCACTTACAGGAGAAACTGGGATATAGGACTTCTCTCCATTTTGGGCAAGTCTCGGCAAATGGAATGGAAAGATACGTAGCTCCTTAGACAAGCTTCTATCACACATATCGCAGTTCGCGCTAACTAGCACCGCGCCCGAGCAGCTTATATATATATACTACATCTCCACGATAGCATTGTTTTCCAAGGTTGCCGGCAGAAGTCTCAGAGCCTACTGGAATACACCCAGTCTGGCAGGATCCGAGTTTAGGTAGAATAATTCTGTTAAGACAAGGGTATCGGCATGAGTTCAAGCTGAGCGGCCCCCAACAGACCGTAGCCCGTTGAAGCAAATAAATCATCACGCAAAGGGGCCACCAATGATACTAGCAGGGATGAGCTTTTAGTACTCCGCACAAGGCTTGTAAATTAAGTACCTAAAGCTGAATGCCGATGCTAGGTACTTACAGTAGTCTAGGAACACCCACTTTTAGCCGACAAAGCCCTGGTGTAGCGCCAACCTGGATTCAGATAGGTAGAGGCTGTTGAGTTTTGGACAACATAGTGCTAACCTTAGCTCTGGGGATATAAGAATTGCAACTTATAATTATTTCTAGCACTCCAGAAAAATATTAACGCTTTTATATTCAACAACGCAATTTACATAGGTACCTAATCACCTAGAGGAAGCGTACCGCAAAATGCTACCTATAAGATTTATTGGGATGGTGGCCCCCATGACATATCACTATGCAGAAATTAGCTTAGTAGGTCTTAGGTAGCAGTCAATAGAGACCTACATATGTATGTTTAGACACCCGAGTTAGGCCTTTGCAGAGATGCGTCACGGGCGTTTTCTTTCTTACGTGTACGCTCTGCTTAATCTCATCTCCCTTGTCTAACTTTTTCTGCCTTTGCTGTGATTTAGCTGTCACGATCCCTGAAACACAGGGCTTGTATGTGTAGTCAAGCAATACCCAAATTATAGAGGCAGTGATATTTGCGCATGATATTGAAAGTCATACAGACACTCTTGCTCTGGTCCCGGCGTACGCAAACGCGATGACTCCCAACGACAAAGCACCTGATCAGAAGACTCCTTCTGCTCCTCCCCAGGCCAACGACAGCAGCAACGGCAATGAGAGCATCAACACCAACACGCCGGCTTCTTCCCCAGTATTTCAGCCAGACTGGCGCTTCTGGCTCATCTACGTCTCTCTCGCATTGATTACATTCGCTGCCTCGGTCGACAATACCATCGTCTTCACCGCTTTACCAGCCATCGCCAAAGACATAAATGCTGGGAGTCAGTATGTCTGGATCGCCAACTCATATGTCATTTCAAGTACCGCCGTCCAGCCATTATTTGGTCAACTAAGCAATATCCTCGGACGACGTAACCCCTCGCTTGTAGTGGTAGCGTTATTCGCGATCGGTAGTGGTGTTGCTGGTGGTGCAAATGGCGTCCCCATGCTGATTGCTGGTCGCACAATACAGGGCATTGGTTGCGGCGGCATCTTTGTCCTGCTCGACGTAGTTGTCTGTGACTTGGTTCCCCTTCGTGAGCGAGGCAAATATCTAGGCCCAATTCTGGCCGCCGGTGGCCTGGGGTCTACTATAGGGCCCCTCATCGGCGGAGCTTTGACAGCAGTGACCTGGCGATGGGTATTCTACATCACTCTACCTTTCTCAGGCTTATCGCTCATTACCATGGCTTTCTTCCTGAACATGCGTCACGTCAGGAGCAAATCCTGGAAGCAGAATCTCGTCCGAATCGACGTACCTGGCAACGCCCTTTTTATAGCATCCATCACAGCCGTCCTTCTCGGCTTACTCATGGGCGGCGTCACGTTCCCTTGGTCATCATGGCGGGTGATTCTACCTCTCGTATTAGGGTTTGTCGGATGGGCCGCGTTCCACGTCTACCAGTTATCATCATGGTGCAAAGAACCAACTATCCCTCCTAAGCTGTTTAGCAATAGAACCTCGGCCGTTGGCTTTACACTCAGCTTCTTGTCGGGCGTGCTTCTGGAATGGGTCGTCTATTTCCTACCCCTCTACTTTCAAGCTTTGAAGGGTGCCTCGCCTCTCGAATCCGCCATTGATACGCTCCCTTTCAACGTCTTCCTTATACCGACTGCTGCGATTGGAGGAATCGTGATGACTAAAACAGGGGTATACCGACCGCTTCATGGGGCAGCATATATCTTCATGGCCATAGGTCTAGGGTTATCGTCAATGCTCGATGCAGGATCCTCCAAGGCAGAATGGGCAATCTTTCAAATCATCATAGCCCTAGGCCTTGGGTGTACATTTGTGACCCTTCTTCCTGCCATCCAGGCCGCTCTTTCAGAGTCAGATGTCGCAACAGCTACTGCTATGTATTCATTCTTGCGTAGCTTTGGCTTCATATGGGGCATCACGATCCCATCTCTCATTCTCAACGCCCTCGTAACCGATGGCTTAAGTACAATAGACGATGTAGCAGTGCGTTCTCAACTGGCTGACGGAGGCGCGTACGAATTTGCTGCACATGGATCTGTACAAGCTCTACCACCAGCGATCCAACAGCAAGTAGTCCGCCTCTACACAAAGGCATTCCGAACTACGTGGCTAGCGGCTCTTTCGTTCGCACTATTGGGGTTCTTACTCGTGTTCTTGGAGCGTCATGTTGAGCTGAGAACGGAATTAGATACCGAATTTGGGATTGAGGAGCAGAAGCAAGGTGACACTCCTGAGAAGAATGCCAACGAAATGGCCACGCCCATCGTTTCTGTTTAGGCGTCTTCACATCAAATATATGAGCTCTATTCTCCTTATATAAGCACTCATGTACCCTAGGCCAAACATAGACTTTAATCTATTTCCTACCTGTGGCAACAATAGCAATCCCTTCCAGTTTTCCCTTCCCACTTGGGAACCTTTCAGCTAGCCTTTTAAGCATCAACTGGATCGCCTTCTCTACCTCATCGGCAGAAAAGTTAGCAGTCACCATCTTCACGCTCGGGATGTTGGAAACATTAAATCTCGTCATGGCCTCTGGGTCCTCAAACTCATAATAAGTTTTAACTTCTTCGGCAATGACGTCTTGGAATCCCGCATCTTCAAGCTGTCTCGCGATACTCTCTGTAGAGGCCCATGCGGCTGGGATTGGCGGTAGGGTTGACCCTGGCTTAATGGCGTCCAGAGCCTCTCCAATGACGTCCATCCACTGGACTGATCGGAAGCTCGTCATCCCAAACAAGCCACCATCGCATAAGACCCTATGAGTCTCCAGAAGAACGTCCCGAGGTCGTTCTACCATGAACAAGACTAACCCGGCCGTCACGTGGCTGAATGTCTTATCGGGGACACCGGCTGCTGCGAGGTCCTGCGCATCCCAAACTGCAGTCTCGACACGATTCCAAATTGAATTGCCGGCCGAAATCTCGGCCTCGCGGCGCGCATCGACCACACTTATCATGCCGGGGCTGAGGTCGGCAGCTACGAGGCGTGTCTCCGCGGGGATTGAAACACCGTATGTACCAAGTAAACTTCCAAGGACCTGAGCAACGCCACATCCGGTGTCAAGGATCGAGGTAGCAGTAGCGAAGGGGTTTATGGCATTAATCTGTGTAAGTTAGTCTCGGAGTACCCTTTGGCAATATCTCAAGATGATCCGATTAACCGATATTATCTATATAATAGTGCCTGTGTTGGGATATCACGAAGAGAACTTAAGTAGAACTGACCTTCTCCAGCAGTATCTTATTGAGTATAGTTGTAGGACCTTCAGAAGCGGTCTTTAATAGTGCGGAGGCAGATTCGTTCCATGACTCCGTTGTGGCTTGTGTTAGATACCAAATTAGACAATACCGTCATTTCTGTTTCGGATATTCGTAATATACATACAAACAAGGGAGCGAGACATGATTCTATCGTCGTTATTGGGTAAGCCTTGGAGAACGCCACCACTATCTAATTTAGGGAATAAGAAATAGCTCAGACACAATGGTCGAGATTTAGAATATAGGTAGTGAAATCAACTACATTGGCAAACACCATCCTCATGGATATGTTCGTAGTACTTACATTCCGTTATTTACTTACCCCAAATCAGCGCTGCAGCTCAGCTACACCCTCCATTGCGACAGGAGCGGCCAATCAAGCAGGCTGCAGGTGGTCAGGATGGGCAATACAACATCCCATGCAGTTCAACCAACAGTACGATATTTATAGATGGTACCTATATCTCGGGGCCCGAGCATCACCTACGCTCGTCGGCCTCCCTTCTCCCATGTCACCACCCGTTCTTTGATCGAATCTGACTACAACACAGCCAAGTAGTACATACACATCGCCACGTTGCCCTGTAGATCGTTCAGATCTCGACACTACTCACCGTGGAAATTTCATTCGTTGAAGACATTGACACTCAATGGATCCCAATAGTGGTGCTGCTTATTCAGTGGCCAATTTCTTTACCTATGCCACTCCGGGTGATATCATCGCCGCGGGCGCGGCTCTGCCAGCCATTGGCATAATCGTCGTCGCACTACGCTTTTACACAAGACTGACGCAAAAGGCCAGGCTCGGACTCGATGACCTTTTCATCCTACCGGCCTTAGTCCTCGTCATTGGAATGGGTGTAACGCTTATTATTGGTTAGTTTATCGACCCATCAATATCACCTTTAGATATTCCGTCACATATTGTACCATGTGAGCCTTGCTCATCTGTGCTCGTGCAAACCATAGGCGTCGAGCGTGGAGCCGTTGGATATCCAACACCCCGGCCGCCCAATGCCGATCCCAACTTCGTCTTTACATGGCGAAACCCGAAGATCACGCTGGTGCAGAAAGTGCAGTTCATCACTCAATTGCTCATGACAGCCGCGTACGGCTTCATCAAGATCAGTATCGTCTTCTTCTACCGTCGCATTTTTGTGACCAGCAAGCGCGACCTCTTCGATATCATCACTAAAGCTTGCATTGCGCTCATCGTCGCATGGACCTTGGCATACATATTTGCCATAGCCTTTGACTGCGGCACCGTCTGGTCCGCCCATTGGGGTTCATATTCCGATCTTTTCCAGTACTGCCATGGAGGTTTCCCGGTGCAGCAGATCTATGAATCTCTTCTCATCACGGACCTCATAACTGATGTTTTCATCATTATACTTCCATTGCCCAAGGTACGTTCTATTCAGGATCAAGTTCGAGTGGGACACAACGCTCGTCATGTGGTGGGGTGACGGTCATGGAGAGATAAGAGATGAAGAAATATTGCTTTCTTGTCATTTATGTCAATAGACAACACTAAAGTACGCATCGCAGGTCTGGACCCTTCATCTTTCGTTCGCGCGCAAGGTCGCTGTCACAGGCATATTCCTTCTCGGTGCCGTCGCGGTTGGCGCAGCCACCGCACGACTCGTCATCTTCGTCTCGCAGGTAAAGCGCGCGCTCGACCCGACGCTAGACGAGAACCAGTCTGTGTCGACGGTCATGTACTGGTCTATGATTGAAGCCGGGCTGTCGCTCATCGCGGCCTGTCTACCCACAGCACAACACCTGTTCCGCGGCATTTCGCTCGCCTCTGTGGTGGCTAGCGTCAGGAGCGCCATCTCGCTACCGTCACTCGGCACCCAGGGTTCCAGTGGCTCGCGCAGCCGCCCGACCGTGCATGTCTATGATGGAAATCAGGGCTCAATGGAGGGTGCATCGGCGGCTGTAGGTTCGTCCAAGAGACTCGCCGATTCAGAAAGCCAAGGTCGTAGTAGCGCTGCGAGTGAGCCGCACCACGGCACCGGGGTCAACTCATACGAGGGCGGGCGCGATACCTTTGGGACTGGTATGATTGAGATGACGGCACACAAGAAGATGCCGGAACCCTAGGGCCCCACCCCTGATCTGACGGTAAGGAGCAGATGTGGTTCGATTGATACCCAACCTCGTAGTCTTGAACTCGGGAGTAATGCCGGGGGGAAATAAGGTTTAGATCTCATGATGGATTGGATTGCATATTTATGTAAAACCAAGATGACTAACGACTGTATCATATATTTCTTTGCATCTAAACTCTATAGCAATGCCGCGCATCGACCGCTAAGTCAAGGATGGTGTGACTTGTGTATTACCGTAAGTATTAGCATGTTAAAAGCAATCACTTCATGTAATCTCAATGAGTACTGGCGACCTAGAATACATCAATAGTACGAAGACTGAGTTATTCCTTGATGTAAGCTTACTAGTTGTTGCTTCTATGAGTGCCACAACGCCACCTAGCTGTATCCCGCTACTGACTTCTCACGATGCGCAAAGGAGGAGGCTCTGACATGCATAACAACCAAGTTTCCGAGTTAGTCTTCCAAGTAGTAGGTTTTAGCCTGCGCTATATTTGGGGATCAACTAGGTACAGTTCAGTAACAATAAGGAATGACAAACCCTTATCGTAGTTTTAATTACTACCTAGTAATTAATAAATCTCGAGGATTGTATTTGCCGGCTTCTATGGCCTAGGCAGGCTTCTGTGCCTGCATGAATTCGCTGAGGCTCTTTTGCCCGTACTTCCTGCTCTGTACATGACTTGCTATACCGGCAGCGCTATTAGCACCAGTGTTGACCGCGTTAGGGGTCGTCTTCAAGAATGAAGAGTTATCACCAGCCGCGAAGCAACCGCTCAAGGTAGTTTCATTGAACGGCGGCTTCACTTCCAAATCACCCTGAGCGGTAATACCAAGACCCAACTGCTCCGCCAAGAAGCTGCTTTTCAGTGCGCTCTTGGGCTTGTGTCCCAAAAAGGCTTCCTCTTTGCAACTGCCATCCTCAAAGTGGATGGTAATACCGAGCTCATTGGCACCCAGTTCGAACTTGGTAATTCGGCGGCTATCGACTGTGAAGGGTGCCACGGGGCCGATGGCCTTCTGGATCTCGGCCGCCGATGTGGCATTTCCGTGTGTGTAAATCGTAACAGACTTTGTCATTTGTGCTGCGTTGCGAGCGACGTGGAGGCAAATAGGCACGGGCGCGACGTCGTCTATGGCGAGAATGCCAGAGGACTCACTTCCGCGTTGCTCGTAGCCGTGGCAGAATAGGCAGTGGAATCTGTGTCGGGCTGTCAACAAGGGAGGGGTTCAGATCCTTGCACTTTGGTTATACTTACATGCTTCGGCCCCAGCATTCGTCGAATCCGGGGATATCCAGCGGCACATCGATAATGCCAGAGGCTAGAACCAGGCTTCTTCCTTTCCAGACCCTACCGCTTGCATCGGTAAGTTCAAAAAGCCCGTCATCGTTCTTAGCGGCCTTTTCAATCTTAGTATCTTCGTAGAAGATTGTTTCATAGTTATCGAGCGTGTTCTGTCTGGCTGCGTCTCTAAATGTAATGGGGTTCTTTCCGTCCCAAGTAGGTAGCATGTGGAAATGCGCCGTGCGCTCGTTCCGGTAGTCGTTAGAATCAAACACGATGGCTGTGTGCAAGTTGCGCGCTACAGTGACGGCAGATGTTAACCCTGCAGGGCCGCCCCCGACGATCAAGGTGTCGACCAAGTCGGGAGTTGGGCTTTTTGCGTGAGGAGGCATGGCAGAGTGACGGACAGATGAGTAAGGGCGTACCAAGACAGCCTTGATGGTTGAGAAACGTGGTCGTGGAAAAGGCATCTCTTTATAGAGAAAGGGCAAGAGTTGCTATAATGTCTTTCGACTCCTACTCAACAAAGGCCTGCGACCCGAAATGCCTTGTAATAGTTAGACGGTGGGCCGGCATCCGATGCGCTTCCCGCAGCCAATCGGATTTTGTTCTTCCTTACGTCACGTCTGTGGTATGGACGAACTGTGTAAATAAAATGTTTCACATGTCTGTGAGACCGTAGAAGCCAAGGCTGCTACACAATCTCCGTAGATTCAAACCGTCAGCAATTCCTAATCGATTCGTTCAGCCATGAGCTTCTTTCGTGCCTACCCGGTTCGCCTCGTGGGATTTCCAGTCTTGGCATTGCTACTCGCTTATGCTCTGAAAGGCGATGTGTTTCAACCGTTTTTCATCGATCCTCATAATTCTCCTGGATTGAGCAAAACCCCTTCTGCGGAGGTTTTGATCATTGGCGGCTCACACGCTGGTCTTTCTGCTGCCCTAACTCTCGCTCGTCACCAAATCGACGTTCTAATCTTTGACTCCAATGCGCCTCGCAACAAATGGAAAACGCCGACACACGCTCTCCCAAGTTGGGAAAACCGCAACCCAGATGATCTGAGAAGAGCAAGCAAGAAGGAGTTGCACAAGACGGGATTTGTGAGCTTCGTTGACACGCACATCACTGCCATCACGAAATCCGGGGCGAACGAAAGCATATTTATAGCACGCGATTCTCACGGGGGTGAATGGAGCGGAAGGAAGCTACTCGTAGCCGCTGGAGTAGAATTCGTCCTCCCTTCTATCAAAGGATACGAGGCGAACTTTCCCGATCGCATGTAAGTGTTTCCGACAAATTTACGTTCCTATCGACTTACTAAGCACTAGATTGCACTGCTTGTTCACACGAGGCCTTGAGTACAAAGGAAGTCGCTCGGCCGGTTTGCTTGCCATGGGACTTGCGGGCAGCCCTCATCACTCAGCAATGCTTGTCGAGGACGCCCAAAAGTTCGCGAATACTGTCACTGTCTACACTAATGGCGACTCAGAGCTAGGTGCTAAGATCACGGCAACCCTTCTAGCAAGAGGCGAAGAAAACACTGCTGTCGATAACCGCAAGATCATAGAGTTATTGCGAGAACCGACCGGGGATTCCATCACGATTGTTTTCGACGACGGAGGAACGGCCACAGAGAGCTTTCTTGTCCATCAGCCAGATACACGTATAAACCCGGAAATCGTGAGTCAACTTGGGTTAGAGACAAATGAGCGCAATGATATCGTAACGCGAATGCCGTTTTATCAAACAAATGTCGCGGGAATTTTCGCCGCTGGAGATTGCGCAAGTCCTTTCAAGATGATTCCGAACGCAATCTTCCAGGGTTCCAATGCGGGTGCTGGAATCGCACGGGAATTGCCCAGAAGAATCACCCATAATCACATTGACAGGCTAGCAGATAAGGAAAGAACCTGGTATGGCCAATTATGGAGGTCATTCACTCGTTGAACATGCACCAAAATCGTTCAAATTTTTCTTTCGTTTGGGGTTTCTCTTCTCTTCCAGTTCTTTGAAACATCGTCGGGTACACATGTCTGTAATATCCTTGTTCAACAGCTGAGAATTTCCCAGTAGAGGGGAAGAGACATGGGTAACGCAAAGCGAGCACAGAACA
This sequence comes from Xylaria curta, assembly GCA_022495235.1. NCBI lineage: Eukaryota > Fungi > Ascomycota > Sordariomycetes > Xylariales > Xylariaceae > Xylaria > Xylaria curta. The sequence continues at coordinate 350,435 of MU375922.1, read as the reverse complement.
TCCATGCGCTAAGACAGGTAGGTATGGCCTATAACACCCTACTACTGAGTACGACGAGTGTTCTATGCAGAACATATTTTGGCCCCCAAAGTACAATGCTACAACCTGCTGTAATTCAAAGCAAGCAGTAGATCGTTGCCATAAGTGAAGGAAGGCACTTGACATGGTAAAGAAATTCGGAGCCCGAGAAATTGGGTGCAGGGATGTTAGTATAGATGATGTCCCCAGATCAGGGTCTAAATCTAAGCCTGATCGGGGCATTATTATTGCCGGACCCTTGCTCACTACTTATTTAGATACCCCGCACAGACCCGCACATATCCTACCTAGTATATATCATTGGCATTAACCTCAGAATCGCTACAGGGGGGCAGCAAAACCCATGTAAGAGTTTATCAATCATGCCACCGTCCTGACGGTCACGTAGTGTCATGTTTGATAGGATTCTCTCCGAGAAGCAGGCTTTCGATCTTCGCAGTTCTATCCTTCTCGTATCACAGATTACTACATTGGGACTGTTTCTGAATGCAATTCACTCCTTCTATTTAGGAGATCCCTGCCTCAGACCTCTGTGTCTGCTTAACTAAGGTGTCTAATCTGTATATCACACCTTTCGACAAATCCCTAGTCGATACGTAACCTCTGAGCCTCTGTTTTGTAGGTCAATGTCGTTTTGTCAATGCTGTTCCCAAGACTATACTCCCCATTGTTTATAGAATTTCCTGATATATTGTTGGGTAAGAGTTCGAAACTCCCATTCTCCGGTTCCCGACTCTGTGTAGTCCGGCTAAATAGTCGACGAAGCGATTGAATACCGGGGGTCTTCAATACCCGATTCCACAGAGAGGGTATTGTTGGCAGACAGGCGGTGATGAGAGCAATGGCAGGCTCATAAATCCTAAAACTTGTTGGCTAAAACACCCATGACCTGGAGGGCTATACACTTACAACAGAACCGTTGGAGTAAGAATCTGAATCCACACCTCGTTTGGGTTGGTTGGGAAATATACTCGGAAATACAGAACAATGGCACTGGCAGCCAACGCCCTAGCCAAGAGTTAGACAGGAGCAGATGCTTTATAATTGGTCGAAGTGAAAATACAGAAAACCTGTAGCAAATATAGCAGTAACGCCAATCTTGTGGCGTTTCGACATCTGAAGTGTCCAAACGTTGACCGCAGCCAGAATGAACATGTAAACATCCAAGACCAGATTAGCAATAGACAGCACCTTTCCGATAGTTAAATTCTCGACTCCTGGGCACACTAAATGCGGACCACAGCGGATGGCGATGTAGAGGACATTGATACCGTAGTATAGAACTGCAAATGCTATGGCTGCCCAAATGAAGTAGGCAGTTATGGGACGAGCCTCACGAGGGAAGATCTTCAAGAGGAGAAACAGAATTGATAACTTGGCAAATGCCAGTGGAACTCCAGCCAAGATCAAAAGCACGAAGAGCCTCTGTGAGCTTGTTAGTATTAGATCGTAAATCAAATTCTCCATTAGACCTTACGCCCTGCAATGATGGAGCATTGAGTGTCAGTGGGGATGCGACTGCATTGGCCGAGTCTAAACCACTGTCTTTCAAAACTAAAGTAGTAATTAGATAGATTGTTACAACTCCAATAACAGCATATATGTTCCACTTACTCGAAGCAAGCACACCTGTCTCGGCGATCACAAACAACTTCACGTTACCTTAGTTAATTTCTAACTACCTCGCCGTCGGCTTGACAAAATGACACTTACCGAGCCAATCAGCGCTGACCAGTCATCCAATCCAAATTGCTTGACAACTATGATCTTTGCCCAAATTTTGGCTAGAACAATAACTGACATGACTACCGTAATGGCAATGATGGCACCGAAAGGGTCGGCGCTTAACGCCACAGGTGGAGGTGGCGTTGGAGCGCCGGGCGCTGACTGTCTTGGAACCAACAATGCCATGCGGAAATTGAAGAAGCAGAGATGATTCTTTAGCTAGCGAGAATAAAAAAGAATTGGCTGTAAAGGTAATGTGAAGGTAAGATTGTCAAGCCCAATTAGTATATGTGATACTATTAGACTATCTAGAAGTCTAAGCTAGAGAACATGCATATATACAACAATACCTTTGGAGATTCGCCAGTATTTATCGCCTTCTATTTCTGACAAATAATTATGTGACATTATCATGTCAGACTCTACCGCAGTAACATGAAAATTTCTGCCACACCAAGGAACTGACGCTAGTCTCGTCCTGCATGGCAAAATATGACCACTATATTTTCTAGCCAATCTATGGGCAGTTATGTAGGTACCCATGAAAATTGGGGTCTTGGTTGCTAGATAGGGCTCCTAGGTGGTATGATGGAAGTTCAATTGGTGCCCACTACCCATATTACGGCGTAAGCGGCGATCGTTAAGAAACGAAACATCATCATAGGCTCGTTGTATTCTAAATTTAGAGAACCTTCCTCAACGCGATGCAACGGGGTTGGGTAGAGAGTTGCAGGAGAAACCAGGGGTAGCGCTCACCGGACGGAATTTTACAGCACTTTTATGTACCTAGGTAGTTAACATAATGATGTAAACCATGGCAGGCACTGCTAGCATGCCGACAAAGGACGGCCTCAGGTCTACTTGTAAGTAAGGAATTCTATCAATCTCGTAGATATTATCAAGAAAAAGAATTCGCACTTTCGCCGGCATATAGCTGGTTTCTCATTAGTGTGGCTATCCTTATTTTGGCGCAGCCCTCCGTAGCATACGCATCTTTCGAGTCCTGTCTGGTCCAAACTGTCCCTCGATTGTCTCTCTCTGAGGTCTTTTCATCCCAGGATCTGTCCACGCTATGTCATAATCTAGAATGATCTTGGTGAAGATCAACTTTGCCTGTCTGATGCAATAATATCGTCCTGGGCATGCATGTTTTCCATATCCGAACCTATGAACAAGAAGTTAGGGACCGTAGTCTAGGACTACACCACTTGCGAGCCGGTAGGGCACTTACATGAGATTCGCAGGCGATATACTAGAAGCCGCCCACTGGTACTCAGTACGTCCGTCGTCATTGTGTGGAACGTCTCGTAGTTTGAGAAATCGATAAGCATCAAATTCTTTTGGATTTGAAAGTCCTTCATTTTCCTTCATGATCGCCATGGTTGGAAATGTTATTCTCGTGCCCCGCTTAAGGGTTAGGCCATTTGAGAAGGTAAAATTGTCGTCAACTACGAGGCGAGAACAACCAGCTGTTGTCCCTGTCAGCTTTCTGTTCACATAAAGGATAGTATCAAATTGCGGTTCCTCGAAGCACATACTCGCACCAGTAGGGTACAGGCGGTTAAGTTCTCTTATGAAGCTGTCCTGTAGGTAAAGCTTCCCAAAGAGCTTCTCTGTCCACCCATACTCTTTCAACGCTGTCATTGCCTCGTCCCGAAGATCGGCTAGCAAGTTTGAATCCATTAGCGCTTGGAAAATCATTTCGGTGATCATGGCTCCTGGAGCAAGGCTTCCGGCAAATAGGTTATGTAGAATCTCGAGCGACGCCAATTGCGGGTTAATTTCACTATCGTCTGTGAGGTCTAGCGTCCATGAAATACCGTCGTTCTCCTCCTTTCCCGAAGCTTGGTCTCGTTTTCGATCTTGTATGCGTCTTGCGACGACTGGCTGGAGAATCGCCATTGCCCTCCATAAGTTCCATCTGTGAGAGAGAGAGATCAAAGGGGAAAATAGACTGCGTAACGGTCCAAGGGGTAGCGAAATGATAACCACAGCATGCATGAATATGGATTGCTGAAAAGTCATCGTTCTCCTCAAGAACTCGGGATTCCGAGATAGCTCGCGACAAATAAGTACACGACAAGCTACTTGGTTGGTTAGATCGGCAATGGTATCTGCCACATTCAACTCCTGCCAATCTGAGCCGTGAATTAGTTTCTGATAATTAATGATATTATCCGTAAAAGAATGATTTACTTTGAGGTCTGCCTATATGTAAATCTATCGCATTCTCGACTTCATCTACCATTATAGAAGTCAACTTAGCTAGTGATCATTAGCTTTCTATGTGTGTTCGAGCATTTTAGTGGAAGTTCGAAGATGTGACTTGCGTAATTGAGAATTCATCCCTTTCTTAATGACATCGGCCATTCTATCATTGTGATAGAGTTTGCCTACGGAATGTTCTAAACGGAGGGCCTCAACGAATTGAGATTTAGTTTGGTATCTATGTCTTCACGGAACTTGGCTTACCTTGCTGATAACTTGAAAGAAACTGAGACTGGAACTATCACATTGCTTAAGATCCGCGAGATACTCTGGCCCCAATACGAGCCAGTCTAGAGCCCACCATCGAACAACGAAAGGTCCTCGTAACTACTCATAAGCTTTAGTACTGATGGAATGTATTAGAGAGAGAGAGAAAGATATATGCACACTTCATTGTACCCATCCTCAATGAGTTTATGCGCAGGCTTCGACGGGATGAAAGACAAGTACCAAGGTAGGCCAACTCTAGGGAAGCGACTATACGGATCCGAGGCTCGGAGTATGCTCCATGTTAGTCCTATTGATAGAAGAACAACAATTATATTGGGGGCGGATATTGGGTTGAAGTCATCGAGAAATGCCATTTTGCCAAACTTGGGAAATACAGTATAGAACACGTAGGCGTAGTTGGTGCATGGAAGGCAAAGGAGACACTTCCTACTGCAAGTCTATTTCAAAGGTTATTTGTGAGTCTTTCTGACGAGTTGGCTGAATTTTGACTGCTAGCTTCCCAGAGATCAAAGAACGCATTGAGCCCGGTTACCGAAGGTGGGTGTACGATTGGTAGGCTGGTCATTCCCGCTCCCCGCACATATTTAGTTGCATTATAATACACTCTACACTTCTAATTCCCACGCATTATTGACTGTATTTGTAGGTAGCTTTCCCAATATTCTCCGGAATCCTGATAATCATGGCGAATAATACAGCCTTACAAGAGGGACTAGCCGGCAGATCTGGGGCGAATGACATGTTCAAGGAGCCGGACGGCTCCATCGTACCTCATATTCTACTCTATGTCGTTCAACTTGTCGCATTTATGTCGCCAAAATTCGCCGGGCGACGCTACATCTTCTCGGGCATTCTTCTAGGGTTATTGGTCCAAGCTCAGCTTCATCCCAGGTTTACTAAGGACATAGGACTTGCCCAGCCGTTTTGCATTCAATGGAGCTTCCTCCTCGCCACCTTGGAAAAGCTTCTGCTTTCCGGAGATGAGGGGCCCGAAGCTCATTTCTGGCGCGAAGATGTCGGAAAGAAGGAGGCCGAGAGTTATTCCACGTTCAGCATGCGTAAGCTGAGTTGGGCTTCCATGCTTCTTATCAACCAGAGGGGCATAGGTTGGAACCACCAGGTCAAAAACGTTCCGAGGCCCAAAACTACCGATAAGTTTGTGTTCTTGAGTACTCAGTTCTTTCAATTCGTCAAATCGTTCATCTTGGCGGATCTGTGCTTTCACCTTGGAATTCGCTTCTTCTACACAAACCCTGAAACGGGGGTTGTCGGGGATGTTGATTCAAGGTACATCACATTGAGATACGCATGCCCTGGTTGGAGCTTTTCGACGATTTTTGTGTTTGCGGCGACGCCCTATTTTGCGTTGTCAGCCCAGTATGCGCTATTATCATTCATCTGTGTTGCGTTGGGGCTCGGAACACCCAATGTAAGCCGCTTATCGATCCTAGATAGCCCAACTAAGGAATCAACCATACTGTCCCTGTTCTCTTGCTGACATCTCACACGTAAAAGGACTGGCCGCCTATGTTTAATCCTATTAGTGAAGCGACCACGATTCGGAGTTTTTGGGGTAAATATTGGCATCAGCTCATTCGTAGGGTACGTTTCCCCCCTCTTGTACAAACCTCGCTCTACACTGAACTGACAAACAAGTATAGCCGCTATCAACCTGGTCCAATGCTTTGGTTGATTTCCTCGGCATTCAACATGGCACTAATCTCTCTTCATATACACAGCTATGGTTTAGTTTCCTCGTTTCCGGTTACTTTCATGCTAGCTCGCACCTGATATTGCCTCAGCCTATCAATGTGACTGTCGCCGAAACAGCCTATCCAATTTTCTTCTTCTTTGTCCTTCAGGCGACTGCAATCACATTCGAGGATTTTATCAAGTGGGTGTGGTGTAAGGGCCTTGGCAAAGGTGAAGGTGCGAGTAAATGGAGGTCAGCACTGGGCTATGCTTGGGTTATCGGATGGCTGTGGTATTCACTTAGATACCCTGCGCTCGGCTATCTGAAGTCGAGAGTTGGGGTTGAAAGCCCGCTTCCCTTTACAGTCGTGGAACCGTTGATGAAATACGTGCCGATGCCATTTTGATTCAATTGGCGAGTTCTCTTTGGACGCATGCTGTCCAACGCGGATGGTGGTCAAGGACCGGCGATTCTGTATAGTTTGGCTTATTTTTGGTCCATGTGGTAAGTTCGGCAGCACGAGATTGAGACGAGTCGAATACAGGGTGCTGTAGTTATTTAGGTGATGAAAGCCCGGAAATGAATACCTCTGATTATTAACACGAATTGGAGCTTAATTTTGAACATTGAGAACTAGCATGGTGTTCTCGATTTCTTGTACGTTTCTCTTACTCTAGGGGGGCTCTGATGCCTTGAATCGGGGCCCGAAGTACTGGACTCCTTTCCCTAAATTGCAAAAATACTTAAGAACGTCAAGTTCACTCTAAAACCATGCTAGATCATCAAGGTGTAAGAAAATCTACGCTAAGCCATATCCAAAAGCCATGATGGCTTCACCACAGGACCAAGAACTGGCAGCGCCATCCTACTTTTTGCCTGTCAACAAAGATGAAGCTGAAAGGCTGATGGCTCAGCACCTAGTTCTAATCGATTCTTTAAACGGGCAACTTGTGCTACCCCGGATTGACCTTACACGACCGGGAATGAAAATTTTAGACTCGGGGACTGCAGACGGTTTGTTTTTATCCCTTCGCATAAAGCAAATCAAGTAAGAGGGGGGCAACTACTAACAGGTATTGAGTCTAGGACACTGGATTAGCGAGCTCCGCAAGAAGCTTCCAAGCCCCAGCATCCACACCTATGTCGGTACTGATATCAACCCGGCTCTCTTCCCAAAGACGCTACCGCCTGACACGAGCTTCAGTGTGCACAACATTGCACACGAGTGGCCTGTTGACATGATGTCTACTTTCGACTTGGTGCACCAGCGCCTAACACTCCCTGGTGCGGCGCCAACTCCCTTATCGCAAGTTATTCGCCAATTGTTTGGTCTACTCAAGCCAGGTGGCTGGATCCAGCTCGTAGAAGCCGAGCAAGAGGGACCAGACTCCGGCCCCGTGTTTCAAGAGTTCCTGGACATTGTGAGGGGTCTTTTTACCGCGACGGGGGCCGGGTGGCATTATGCTAGGGAGATGAGAGGGTGGCTTGAAGAAGCAGGCGCTGTGGACGTGGAGGAGTGTGTAGTTGACATGGCCTTTGGTACCAAGAACCCTAGCAAGGAGCTTGCGGAGATGAGCGCACGATGTACGGCGAAGGCCATGAATGGTCTAGTTGAGCACGCGAAGAGTAAGTTGCCCCTACGGCAAATCATGCAGTTGTGCTCGACTAATTACTGTCAACACGCAGAGGTACCGAGTTTACAAACCAGTTTTTCGGCGGAGAAGTTAGACACACTTGGCGATAGATTATTCGACGAGTTGGTAGAAAAAGGAGCCTACTATCGTATCAGATGTGTTTGGGGTAGAAAGCTAGACACAGTCGATGTTATGTAAAGCATAGTAGGCACACTACTCAGGGTCGAAGTTTTGAGATGTCGTGTCGAATTTCAAACACTCTGTCTACTCTTGGTGTTCTGGGACTGTCTCTAACAATTCGGTGGCCGTTATTCAATCAATGTATTTAGACGGCTGCTTTGATTCTTCTAGTGTGTCCGCAATGGCACCCTTCGTCCCAGCTATAAGACCTTACTGAGGGATCACTCAGGCCTTCTTGACAATGCATATCTGAGCGATGGCCTCTAGTGTAATGTTGCCGTTCTCATCTACATGGTACCCTGGTTTCTTTGCGAGGAGGGTTTTATACGTAGACACTGCTACATCCCACTTGTCCTCATCCTCCTGAGTCCATCCTCCCGGGGGCTGGCCGATGGCAGTCCAAATGGCCCGAGCGAACTCATCCAGATCTTTAACTGGGAGGAATGCCGACTTCTCATAGAGTTGTACACCTGTAAACTCAAACCCCCCTTGCACCAACAAACTTCTAAGGTAGTCTCGATCTTTATGCTGTGGTTTTGGTTCGACGGCCAGATGGGCATCCGGCCCGTAGACGGCCATGCGAGTCTCCTGAGCACATTCGCCCTGAGGGATCTGTAACCAAAAAGCGGTAACGGCAGTGCCGCCGGGGGCGAGCGTGCGATACATTTCTTTGGCGGCTGCCACTGGGTCCTCAATGATGGGGAGACCGAACGAGAGGAAGGTATGGGAGAACATGGCGTCGGGAAACGTCAGTTTCTGTGCATCCATGACTTCGGCCTTCACTGGCCAATTGTTACCTGACGAGACCTGATTGTAAATGCCAACCATGGGCGGGGCAATATCAGTGGCATGGAACTTGATGTCACTGGGCGGCGCGGTCGCCAGGACGCTCTGCGTCACTGGTCCTAATCCACAAGCGGCGTCGTGTATAACAGCTCCCGATGGGAATGGAGGAAGAAGGGTTATCTCATGTTTGGCGATGGTGAGCGTCTCGTCGGCGCCGATGATGTCAAAGAGCTTGCTGTCAAAGGGCATAGCTTGTTTGGGAACAAATCCGCCAGGGGCAGCCATGATGTTGGAGTCGGATGGGATAAACGGACAGTGTATGCCGAGTAAACAGAAGTATTGGCGATGACTACCTAATGCGCAAGAGAACACCTTGAGCAGCGGTTTTAAGCGATCGGGGTGTCTATCGAGGTAGCTTGAGAGACGACCGAGGATGAGGGAGCTGACAGGTAGGTAGTAAGTAATGTTTGTCCGGCGGCCGACGGTTCTTTGGAACTACCTATCTACCCTACTCAGACGCTCCCTTTGTTGAGTAGGGCGCACAAAACGTCGGGGGCTGAGTGCAACGCAGTTGGGGATTTCTGCGACTACTAAGAATAGTATGTATACCTGCGGCTTAAAGGGCCCATGCTCATTAACAGGGGAGATGCTTGCGAGAACAAGACTGAGATACCTAGTTAGTATACAATAAAACCACACTGGGTAAGCTCGTAAATCTGATATTGACATTGATGATAGGTAATAACTGTCGTGAATACGCTACAAATATGCATTGGCTATAGCGGTTAACTATACGGTAGTTAGCCGCAGCTAGCCTACTTAGACTTAACCAAATACAACACACTCTACTCTCACTACCTACCTATCACTACACGCCCTACGCGCTGTAATCCCGGGGTCCGAAACAAGCACAACGACCCCCGCTCGCCAAATGAAATTTACGTAGGGCGTTTAACTAGGTATACTGCGAATAGGATATTAGGTACATATTTGCGCCATTCAGGTGCTCCTCATCCTAGAATTATGAGCTGTCGCAGCTGCATTTCATTGTGTATTTATCCCGTCTTTGGAAATGAAGCCTGCCACACGAGCTTGGGGTAGCTCCGCGACGGCTGGGCGTGATAATGTGAATGCTCTGCATCTAGCTGCAACCCCACCAAAGCGACGTCCCAAAACTATCAGTGCATGTATTGGTATTACTATCGCCATCGTGTTATTCACTCTTTTCGAGTTTCAACGCTATCCAGTGAGACCTTCGGTATGGGCAAGCTACTGGTCTTGGGCAGAAGACACCGTCGGTGCAGGGTTTCCGCTAATTGGTACGTACGTTAACATCAAAGCCAAGGCACTGTAAACCTCAGCTATCGCATCAGCTTTCCATGTATTATGTATTACCGGCGCTGACCAGAAAAGACGGCCACAACGATTTCCCGATATGGATCAGAGCATTCTACCAAAACCATATTTATCAAGACAATTTCACCAAAGAAACAGAACTCTTTGGGCAGGTTGACTTCCCTCGACTTCGCCAGGGCCGAAGTCGAGGCCAATTCTGGAGTGTCTACGTGGAATGGTTAATATTCCGCTGCCCCATTCCTTGCCTCGACTGCCCTAACTTTTCGATCATCTAGTCCCAAAGTCGCTGACAATTACTCTGATGAGACGTACTATGAAATTGTCCATGATACGCTTCAACAGATCGATCTCGTCAAGCGTCTAATACGGCAAAATCCGCATTATCTAGCCCACGCATACACAGCATCTGACGTCCGAGAGATCCTTCAATCGGGATCGCGCGTAGCTTCACTAATGGGCATCGAAGGACTGCATCAGATCGGCAACAGCGCGAGTATATTGCGCATGTACTATTCTCTTGGCGTTCGGTATGCCACTCTCACACACACCTGTCATAACATGTACGCGCACAGCGAGGAGCCTTCTGAATCACAGAATCGAGGATTGTCCGAGGCTGGCCGAGCGATCGTGAGAGAAATGAACCGAATAGGGATGATTGTAGACATATCGCATACCAACTTGGCCACGCAGCGTGATGTCCTTCAGACCTCGACAGCCCCGGTAATATTCTCGCATTCCAACGCATATACGCTATGCCCACACACCCGAAACGTGCAAGACGATGTCCTTCACGAACTCAAACAGAACGATGGGTTAATTATGATCACCTTCTATCCCTCATTTCTAGACCTTAATGCTACCGCAGCATCAATCAAGACTGTTGTGGATCATATCGTGTATGTTGGAGAGACGATAGGGTATCGTCATGTCGGCATTGGCTCAGACTTTGATGGTATGCAGGCTGGACCCATGGGATTAGAGGATGTCGGAAAATATCCTGATCTATTCCTGGAGTTACTTGATCGTGGGGTATCGAAAAGTGATATTCTAGGGATTGCTGGCATGAATATTCTTCGAATACTTGAAAGCGCTGAAAGTGTTGCTCTGTCTATGTCGGATATTCTGCCCCTCGAAGATGATGTGAAACCGTTCTTCTGACTTCGGACACACTTGTATACATTCACTAGCACCGATACCACCCTAATCAGCAGGCTAGTATAAGTTATAAAGTCATCAATTCCTAAATAAGCTCTCTTCTATGATAGGCAATACAGGTATTCTGTGTTAATGACTGGCAATGATCTAAACATTAACACTATGATGCTTTCTCATCTGTATCATGGACGCTCGCTTGTTCATCTATTCGTTTCGACACTACCGAGTTCAGCCGTCTCAATGCCTCGGCAAGATCCGTTGGCGCCAGTGCGAAATTGATCCTAGCCCACCCTTTCGCGGTCTCTGGAACGTGGTAGCCTTTCCCGGGAGAAACAGAAACACCAGCAGTCTTCCATGCCTGTATGACGTTCGCCTCGCTTTCCCACGTATCAGCGTTGGGAGCCACTTGTGCGAAGACGAAGCATCCCATATTGGCTGGGATGAAAGGAATGTTTCGCTGCTTCAACCACGTAGTTATATATTTATAAGCCTCCGCGAGCCTTTGAGAGCTCAGTGCGAATAGCTGTGGAAGGGTCGGCGAAGCCAATAAGTGTGTTGTTACCAAGGCCGTCAGCGATGATAGCTGAGTGTTTGAGGAGAGCGCAAGCCCAGTAGCCAAAGGTTTGTTGGCTTGAGTCACGCAGCAGCCCTTAAACTCTGTTAGAGTCGTGGAGGATTTCTTAACTAATAAAATACATACCATGCGTAAGCCATTTGATCCTAGATCTTTGCTCAAACCCCATATTACATGTACTCGAGATAAATCGCAGCCAAAACTTTCAACGTTCAATTGCAGTGCGGATACAAATGGAGTGGGTGTTGGAATATCCGGAGAATCAAACCTAGACATGGCATAGATCTCGTCCGAAATGAAGTGAATCTTTCTATCATCGCAGAACTTGATGACCTTCTCCAACATCTCAACCGAGTAGCATTGTCCGAGTGGGTTTTGAGGATTGGTGAAGAGAAGTCCTTTGATGGGACGAGAAGACTGATAGAAGGCAAGTTCCAGAGATTCAAGAACTTTTGAAGGTACGAAGACATCATCAAGGTTAGATACTCGGGCAACGATTGGATGCACGCCGGCTCTGACGTTAACCAGCCAGTCAAATCCATCTGTACGAAATCAAGTAATCAGCGCAACAGCACCAGATACACAACCGTAATAGATCGTATATCTACGTACTCCAACATGGCGCAGGTATTAGGATGCCGTCACCTGCTTCACAGATATTGTAGAGAAGAGCATCGAGCGAGAACGCGACTCCGGGGGCTACAACAATATGCTGCTTATCGACAGGAGTAAATGGCTTGAAATATTGATTGAAGAATCCGGCCAGAGAATCTATTAAATCTTGATCACCGTTAAAGCCATTTGGGTACGATAGGTGCTGTATATCATCGAATCGTTAATATATGTCACCTTAATCTTTTCTTTTCACCTCAGGCGGAGCTCACACTGAGGTGGAGCACAGATCGAGACTCACTTTGTTGCAAAGTCCTTCGTATACTGACTTCTTATAGAGTTCAATCAGTTCTTCTCGGATGAGCATGTTCTCGGACGTGCTCATGTCAATTACTGGATTCTCTAGCTGTTCGCGCTCCTCAACGGCTTTACTAATGCGTGGCCAGATGGCGGCAACGTTGGCCGCGCCTCTTGCGGAAAGACCAAAGCCGTCCATTACTGAGGAACCTGGTGGTAATGTGATTGCCACCAACCCATCTTCAGTGTTCGGGGGCAGATGAGAGTAGAATATGAGTGATACGGGATCGATTGGACGGACTGTCATGCCTGTTCGTATCCGGTGACCGGCACAGCGGACGGCACCAGCCAGCCGTCAATCGCTAGCTTGTCAATGAGAGAGCTGTTCTTTCAATGATTCATATTACATTCATGTTTTACCCTAATCTAGTTGTGTGGAATCTTCTCCCGCCATTTTCGAGCGCCCCAGAGCTCATCAGGCCTGAGCCCCCAGAATAGCAAAGGTGTCGCGTTTATTAGAATTGCACGGAGACGGTATGATATTGGTTACAGAGCTCATTGACATCACCTTCTTTGCCCTTGTGTAAAGAGTAACATGTGAGGTCTTAACCGAAAACCAGAAAGCATTGCTACGTAAGACTTCTCGCACGACCGGAAATGAAAATACACATTCGTCTCACAGCTGACATTTCGCATGCAGTCACTTGCTTGTAGTGAATAAAAGCGCGGAGCACGCTTTACTATGGAATAATTAGGGTATCAGGAGTCATTACCTTATTTCACATCTCCTTCAATGGGAATGATGGTATCCAGGAGGTCAGCTACTGTACCAATGCCCTATCTACGCGTGCAATAACCATGTACATATGAGGGCCTGGTTGGTGACGGCGCTTTCCGTACACTACGAGACATAGGTGACGCCACGCTGTATCATACGTGTGCTGGGATCCGTCGTGTGTTACCTTCTGTATCTAACCACTTCTGTCTCGGCGCCCGGCTCTTTAACCACCGCCGTGTCTTTCTCCATTGCCGAAGGGATTGGAACCCCAGTAGGCAACAGCCGCTTCTATGCGGGGAACGACTTTACTCCCTTGATCGCATCCACAGCGGTAATGCAAGGATCTATTCGATCGGGGACCGGTGGAGTGTTATGCTACCAGTAGCATGGTAGAATCCACGAACATTAAGAGACTGGTACGGGGTTGTAGGTTGCAGCGCCTCGTGCGTTTCACCACGATCGGCGCCGATAGGTGTCTTGGCAGGAGGACGGACAGCGACGAGCATTAATAGCGCTACATAACCTATGTTTTATAAACCAGAGTGACAGGCAGGATACTAATAAAAACCATTTTCTGCCTGGTTCCAGGGATCCTGGGACCAGGCATTGTAGGATGGTAAAGGTTGCTCCATGGTGAAATGGAGGGCCGTAGCTATGCGGAATCCTCCTAACAGTACCTAAGATCGACTGGCGGCTGGCGCCTACCATCATCCATATTCAGCTGTCTCAGCGCCTCCAAAAAGGGGGTTGAAGTACAATGTGCCAATGAGGTCACGATCTTTTGTGGGCGACAGTGAAATACACCTCATGGGCTTCGCGGTGTCCAAGTTTTGAGAGGCTAAATGTGAGGTCTACGATTAGAAACGCGATACCAAAATTACGAAAATTAATCCAGACGTGCGCTTGAGAGATTAGAGTCTGGTGATGCTTCTTCGCTCTACTGGGGGAAGGGGGAAAAACCAATTGAGTATATTAATCGTTCTTATTCCTGTACACACCAACATCAGGGTTGTTACATAGAAAGGTTAGTGAAGTAATCAAAGTGAATACTCCAGCTGGTATAATTACTTCTATCTCTACGAGCGAGTTCAGTCCTCCCGCCATTGTGTGCGTTGGATTCTCTGTCTAAGCTCTTTGAAGCCTAACTCCAGGTCAAGACAATAGTCACCGCGCTGATTCGTGCCTTCGGGACCAAGACTGCGTGAGTGGCTGGTGACTCCTGCTGCCAGGGCGCGCAACTTATTGAGTGCCTCTATAGCCTGATTAACTTCCTTGAGTATCGTTTGAAGCCTGAAGGCAGACTGCTCTTCGGCGTCGATTGTATAATCCCCAAACCCAATGCCGAGGGACCCGCCGGAGAGACCTCGACCCTTCGGCTCAGCTATGACGATCGAAAGGCAAGCATCAAGCAGCTCTAATATCTGGTGCATCAAGGTAGTAAATAACATGATGCATCGGGGGTTCCCCGAGTTCTGCTGTGAGTTGATAAGCTCTCTCGATCTCCCCAAGGCCCTTCGTATAATCCCCAGAAGGATCTTAAAGGCCTTCAATTCAGCCATGATGTAGTTCTCAAGATCATTTATCATCTGACAGCACTCTAAACAGCACTGGCTGTCCCTTTCATTTCGCGGACGCAAGCATGATGATGTTGAAATTCTTGACGCAGTGTCGATTCCGATATTTTGTTCGGGCTGAATCGGATTGGGGAGCTGAATCATCAGGAACTCGTCTAAGTTCGTGTCCGGAGGGGTTAGGATGTATGTCTCTTCACTTGGGTCCGTCGTTACAAAGCCTGTAGACCCTGACGAACCGTCTGTGTTCCCCGAAAGTGTCGTTTCTATGTTTTCCGGGGTACAGGTATCCAACTCATCCAATAGATTGAATGCAGGGTTGCCAGACGGTTCAAGATGCCAACCCGTAGTCCATGACATAGCGTCGCCCTGGTCGAGTTCACACTCACGACCGTGTTCAACACCATTCGCCTCCGTTGAGACAAATATAGAATCGGTGGTTTTGTCTGCAGATGGCCCATACTTGCTTTGTGCGGCGGCCTGCTTTTGAATGTGGGCCTGCTTTCGTTTCGCTCTGATGCCCGGAACCTTTCCTACCCTCGACTCCTGGAACACGCATTCTGTGCCAGTATTACGACAGCGAGAACATCCAGTTTTTTCACCAGAGCACTTGACCTGGTCGCTTCGTTAGTGACTGTATTCGTCTTAGTCCCGGATCGGGAAGACAGCAGTAAGCCGGACCTTGGCCGCACAACACTGGTTACATGCACTGCGCAACTTCACCGGTCGCGAGATTCGTTCACCTGGGCTATATACGGTCTCAGCTAGAGAATAGGACTCAGAAAGGGCGTATAATACCTGCTTGGTGAAGCTACCATTGTGGTTTTTTGGTGTGTGCAACTGAATGGTTTGCCGCGATGTAAGAAAATTAATTCGATAGGTACGTGTCAGAGCACATCACCGTAACGTGAGTTCGATGGTTCCAATCTCCTAAATTAAACGTAGTTACCTCTCCACATAGCAATGGCCACCCAATCACTCCCTTTTTGATACCAGCTGGGCGGTCACATCTTCGACCCCTGTGAGACGTCGCAATGAGGCTGTCGTTGGCTTACGGCGCAGTCACTGCTCCAGGCACATATGCATGGTGATCATCGTCGAATCCTTCGAAAAGCAACCAACAGTCCTGCAAGCCACTCGTATCAAGGGTCTCAGTCCATATACCTGCATAGGACCCTTTAGAGATTCGTCCACTCTGTCCTAAAGTCCTAGCGAGACTTTTCGCCAGGCAACCATGACCCTTGAGGCGGGTTGTATTTTGACCCAGAGCTGGTAAAAGCACCCTTTCTTCGCTTCACCGTGACCTATACCAAAGGCATGGTCAAGTATAGAACACCGACGTTGTATTGATTGTGTGCTATAAGTAAGGCTAGATCTGTTGTTGGAAGTTAGTTGCGACACGGAAGGTCCCCGGCTTGCCTATCGTACCAGACATACCAGTACATCTGTAGATGAAAAACAAAAGTCGCCGAACCAGCGTCGCATGCATAATCCTACCTCAGCGGCTAGCATTCGGTCTGGTCTTGGTTTGTGCCCTTAGCCGTACATTTCTGTTAGGTCGCCGTGCTGTTTGTGTGGTTGGGGTTGCAGTGTCGAGCTTTTTTTGGTCGCGATAGCAGAGATCTAATTGGATCCCAGTGCTTACATGGGTACCATGCATCATTTTGGCATGCTGTCATATGCTCTGCAACTCTCACCACTACGCGAATAGAATAGTACCTGTATTGGGGGGAGCGTGAGCCTTTTCGGTTAGCTTTCGCCGCGAAGTCGTATATCTAGCCCCTGGCTTCAGCGTAGGGTCGAAAGCTAACCAGAAACTACTCACTACTACCTGGGGGCGGGAACTAACAATAAAACAAATAACAACTGAACAGTTTCAAGGTGGTAAAACGCTGAATATTCGCGTCGAGTGTGCTTCGATTTTAGTTGTAAAAAGAGTAGTGTGGTGGGCCCCTGTACATACCTTGTATACTAGAACACCCCAGTAACACCGACATAGCCTACCTGAAGATACAGACGTTAACTAAGTACTTGCCCGTGGGAGCCTTACTCAATGCCAATAGAATGCAAAACTACGGCACGGGCACCCGGCACATCGGATGCATGTGATAGAAGTCCTAATCTAGGAATCTTACTCGGTAGCCCTACGCTAATTGCCCACTTACAGCTCGCCGCACGATCTTCATGGAGTCGTTCGCTGCTTCAATAACTACCGAGTATAGACAGCGTATTTAAGGAACTCATGATCAGCTGCTTTTCTGACTGTCAGTAAGCTTCAGCATCGTGCTGTGAATAACGCTTTGTTGGGGTACAAGATGTACCTGTACAGGACCCGCAACTTGTGCAATCCCCTATGCCACGCCATGGCACTTTTCTGCATGAAGACATTAAGGGCCTTCCCGACGCTACTTCCTCCCGTCAGCCATCATAAAGTACCAAGCAGCGGACTTCCACACTCTCCCTTGGTGCTGCGCCGTGTGGGGTATCAGGATGCTGGAATGCGGCGTGGGCGCACACTACATATAACAGGACCAAGATGTTAGCAATAGGAGAGCAGAGTTCCCCCCATTCCTTTTCTGGTGATGTGGGGAGATACTAACTAGTAGCTATTCTGCGATCACTGCAACTATCCCAGATTTTGAGCAATGTAACCTCATCTGAGCGATGACCTTCCAAGTACCACCACTTTTGATCAGGGTGGTGCTCAACGGTTACAGTCTGTCCACGCTCCTCGTATTTCCCGCGCCACAGGTCGCAAGGATGGACGTGCTTGGCATCTAGCGTCGTGAAATCCATTTGCGCCAATGGCCAGTCTAGAACGGGCCCGTTCAGCGGCCGCCAAACACTGAGAATCTGACAGTCAGTCCACGTTCTGCATGGACAAGGAGGAACTCACTTGATCATCTGGACACGGCCTTGACGAATACTGTCGTAATCATCTTCTGGGGCGAGATTTTGACGCAGGCGACGCAGAGCTCCCTTTTCAGACCTACATGAACGCGGTCAGCAAGCTTGCTTTGTGAATCACAACATCGTTTAACGGGATGACGTAACTGATCGCAATGAACCTGTTCGTGGCTGGTCAGCACGAGGATGCGCATTAAAGATGGCTACTGGTGCATACAGTGGTGGCTGGCTGCTCTTTCCCATCAGCATTATCCCTTTTGTCCCGAGCAGGATTACGCTTTCGTAGGGTGTGATCGAAAATGATTACGCGCCCTGCGCCCGTAACCCGCTTAACCAATGTTTGAACCTTGGCGTAGTAGATGTCCTTGACTAATTCTGTGTCACCCTCTCTTATTGCCTCAAGTATTTCATGGCTCGATCCGTCATGGTCGTCCACGTAAGCGAAACCGTTTTCATCCAATGTAAAGCGATCCCGGCACGGCCTGGCATTGGAAATGGTGACCGGGTTGTCGACCCATTTGAAATTGACAGTTTCGAAACCAGGTGAAGGAGCAGATCGATAGAAAGGGTTGCCTCTTGTCGTCTGATCCCACGACTCGATAAAAGTCATAGTACTAGAGACCTGTTGATCTGCCGCTGAAGACATCCTGGATGAAGGATCACAGTTTTCTTGGGATGCAGACTAGTGTAATGTGTTGGCGTTGATAAATAAATCCACTATAGCGTCAGCTTCCGTCAGTTGTCCCCTTGTTCGCAAGTCTTCGTGCTGATGAATACAACATCGATCGGTCAGCATCTAATTTCCACTAGCAGCGTGTCGTGGATGTGGACCGTGAAGACTCACTGGTGTCTTACGGCATCGGTGTTTATGTTGTCAAATGGTGCGTTGAGAATGCCGGGACGGGCTCCGGCCAGGTGGGTAAGTGATTCGTAGTCGGACGCCGAGCGAACCCTCCGGCATCAGCAATCCCTCGCAAGAGTAGAAGTCACAGTGTAGTCTCTAGCCACGCAGATGAGTCAATAGAATTAATCGCCGAGTCACCATATTTTCTCACTAGTAAAGCAAAAACCAGTCCAGCTACTAGTCTAATCAGAAGATCATCTGTGTTGAAGGATGAAGACGCTGGGTTCAGCATGAATCAATACGCTTCTTCGGGTGCGGAGCGAGAGCCATTACTCTCACAAGAGGAACCAGTTATCCCTCAAGCAATTGCAACCAACTCATACCCTGACTGTCCCAATCAAACGACTTTCATTCATTCGCCTGCATCAGCGCTTCCCCTCGCATTGATATCGGCCCTAGCCCTGGCGGCTACTGCTGCCACCCAGATCTACGTATATGCGGATTTGCTCTGTCATGATCCTTCACACTGCGATGACAGTGAGCGGCGGAAGTTCGCTGCCTCCGTTGCTATTGCTACAACCATCGCAAACGCTCTTGCGCCGTTTACACTCAGTGCATTCGAGGCTTTGGTAAGGCGAAATAGCCGAATCAGCCTAGCTCTTTGGCTTTTGGTACGGTCGATGAGTGTTGGTGCTCTGGTCTTAGGTGGTACGTACAACTAAAGCTGAGCCTCTGCTCGTTTCTCCATATGACCGGCCTGACACATGCAGCTTTTGTCCGACATGTTGGCATCGTCATGTCCAGTCAAGTCTTCGAGGGCCTTGCATCAGACAATATCCTTCACTTCAATCTTAATGCTCTATATACCAGGGAAGTCGACATCAACAAGACCGCAAGACTGATAGGAACATCATCTGCTCTGTACATGATTGGTATTTCTATAAGCCCCTCAATCGCAGGCATTCTTCACAGGTTTACCGATAGCTTTCTTATGGCATATAGTTTGTTCACTTGTGCCCTCCTATACGTCTTCTTGTTCGTTAAGGTTCCACCTCAATCGGATGCCACCATACGCGACGGCGTCATTCCTGGGTCAAGGAACGAGGGTAGCCAGAGTAGACCAGCCTCCTTTATAGCATTTATCTCCTTTCCCATAGCTCCGTTTTCTTTCCTTCTACAAGACTGTCGCTCAGTTGCAATTGGACTCGTGTTATTCCTTTACACGATGGCGCAGTCGTATACTTTCTCGGCAATAATGGTGCATACATCTACTGTTTTTGGTTTCTCGAGCCGAGAGAACGGATTCCTTCTTACACTTGTTCATGCAGTCGCATCCCTGTATCTTTTCTGCGTATTGTTTGTTGGTCCAAGAATTGTCAAGTTCAAGCGCACATCTCCTTCAGAGCCGGGAAACTCCCCGCCCCAAGCAACGAATGCAATACTCGCACTCGCGTCATTGGTGATACAAGCGTGCGCTCTCTTGTGTTTCGGTTTTATCCGGGAAACGTGGCAGGTATATCTGTTCTCCGCGCTGTTGGCTTTGGGTCTCGCATTCCCCTCTTTCCTCAAGAGTGCCTTTTCTTCAAGATTTGATGTCGTCGAGAGGCCTAGAGCTCTCGCAGCACTTGCTGCTATGGAATTGTCTGCAGGCTTCGCCGCTCCCATTACACTAGGAGGAATACAGGCGTTATGGCCGGGAAATTTTATCTTCTTCTCGGCATCAGGACTCGCTTTTATAGCTTGTGGTATACTGTTCACTGAAATTGTTACCAATCGGCGCGGACTCAAGTGAAGGCTTACCTTTGTCAAAACTAACAGAGTGAAATTCCATATAATACCATATTAAACAAAGCACGAGGATCTTCTCTGGATTCACAGCTGGCATGGCATGCAGATACAAGAACTGGGTTACCATATATAAATATGCAGGGCTTGATATGGAAGGTGCTACAAAATGTCACTTGGAAGTCGCACAGAGGGAGCTGGATTGGAAGACTCAGTCACGAAAGGGCGACATAAATTACTCTAAGAGAGGGTCGATTCACTGCTGAGGGCGTTCTAGATAGACAATGAATGATAGACCTAACTTCATCTGCTAAGTAATAAGGCTCTATTCGTATACTAGGTGTTCTCTAGGTTTTCTCCTAAAAAGCTCGGAGGTTTGGGGATCATAAAAAAAGCGCTATACAATACAATTTCAAGTTTTAATGCATTGGTATATCTATACTCTATTACGAAAAGCTACGCAAACTTCGTTGTCAATGATGAGTGGGCGTTCGATACGGGTGAGTTCCGGTCGCCGAGGCTCCCCAAGACACCGACAGGGGCAACCGGTTCTTCTTCATCAGCACTTCCAATCCCTACCATTTCGGCTCTCAGTCAATCTCCTAAATTCTCAGTCTTTAATCTGCTGCCTTCGTATCAGCTACTTCTCTGAGCACCGATGTCTCCTAGAAGTGACGTCCTCTTCTGGGCGCACCCTGCGTCGCTATATGTGTGCTACGCTCTATCTCATATCTATTACGCAATAAGACTTCGCTCCGCCTCCAATATTGTAGAAATCAACCGAAATAATACCAAATATATCCAGTTTCTACATTCAATACTTGTCTGTGTAATTGTAAGTCGTATTCGTGCAGCTATTGAGTCAGACACCGCTCTTACATCCCAATACGATAGGGTGGCGCAATCGCAATTACCTTCTACGTCGTTGTTAGGTCTGACTACGGAGAAGACTGGTATTCAAAAAACTACCTCGTAAGTTTTGCAGCGTCGCAACCTTCCGATGAAAGGCTGAAAGAGACTCCCAGTCGTCAACTACCGCGGTCTGGCTTTTCTACCTCGCCGCACTGCTGCCGGATCCCCACTCTCCATATACCGCTTCCAGTGTGAGCAGTAATCTGTGGCTTCTGAGCCTTCTTTATGAGACAGCATGTCTTGCCCATCATCTAATGGGCGTCCCAAATAATCGATACAAGGAGGATGCTTTGCTTATAAGCTTGGCGGCACTCCGAATTGCGATATTCTTAGCTTTACTAGTGCTCTATCATGGTACCAAACGGTGGCCTACTGAAACCGATAGTTTGGCGGATGAAAACTGCCCCCTGCTAAGAGAATCTTCTTCCTCGAATTCGGAACGTGGTCATAATTCCAAACCCCTAGGAGATGGAGACCCTCTCAAAAGGCAAAAAGATGCCCAAACAACAACTTGGATCGATTACGTGTTGGGGTTCAGTCAGTTGTTCCCTTTTCTTTGGCCGGTAGACTCACGGCGACTCCAGATACGAGCAATTGTTTGCTTTGGCCTCCTAATTGCGCAACGTATCATCAACATTCTAGCACCACATCAGCTTGGTATCGTTGTGGCAACTCTAGGATCCGGAAGTATACCGCACAAGCAAATCCTACTCTATATCCTCTATCGCGGGTTACAAGGACAGCAGGGAGTAATAGGGTCCATTCGAGCACTACTCTGGATTCCCATAAGCCAATCAACATACCGGCGACTTAGCTCGTCCACTTTTGCCCACGTATTACAGCTCTCTTTAGATTTTCATATCAGTAAGAGAGTGGGAGAGGTAATGAGTGCCTTAAGCAAAGGAGGAGCTTTGAATACATTCCTAGATGGGTTTGCTTTTCAGCTTTTCCCTATGGTCGCTGACCTTTGGATCGCTGCTGGGTACTTCTGGGTGAAGTTCGACGCATTTTATTCCCTCATGGTTATTGCTATCACTTGGTTTTATATATACATCACGATATATATGGCGGTCTATCGTGGTCGAGCCCGTAGAGAGATGGCTTTGAGAGAAAGAGAGATGGAAGCAGCTAAGTGAGTATGGCTGGCGATGGATCAGAGAGCCAGTCTTGGAAGTTGATTTGCTTGCTAACACAACCTAGAACGGATGCCCTTCTTTCCTACGAAACAGTTCATCATTGTGGTGCAATTCATACTGAGATGGCTCGCTACGAAGGGTTAATGCGTCCTTACCAGAAGGCAGAGTACAGAGTGTTTTTCTCGCTAAATTTGCTCAATGCTGTACAAAATGGTGTCTTTACCCTAGGCACCCTCCTCCTCTGTTACCTGAATGCCTTCCAGATCTCGATAAACCTTCAGCAGGTCCCTATGTTTGTAACACTTCTTGTCTACCTAGCTCAGCTCCAAGCACCTTTGAACTTCTTCGGGAGCTTCTACACCCAAGTCCAGAATAATCTGGTTGATGCTGAAAGGATGCTGGAACTAGTAAGGCCCTTTTACATCTTAACTTAGTGCAGAGTCTAACAATTTGATCAGTTTAAAGAACAGCCCACAGTAACCGACAAGCCAGACGCAATAAACTTAACGGAGTGTGAAGGTAAAGTATCGTTCTCCAACGTGTCCTTCACGTATAGTGGACACCAAACTCCGGCACTGCGTGATGTATCTTTTGATATACCACCCGGGTCATCCACAGCCATCGTCGGTGAAAGCGGAAGTGGCAAGTCTACTATTTTCAAGCTACTTTTCCGATTCTATGACGTTAGCGCAGGGAGTATCATGATTGACAACATGAATATCCGAAACATGCAGATGGAAAGTCTGCGATCTCAAATCGGAGTTGTACCTCAGGACATCATTCTGTTTAACGACAGCCTTATGAATAACATCAAGTACTCAAGACCGGAAGCATCGAAAGAACAAATTCATCGTGTCTGCGATGCAGCTAGCATTCATGATAAAATTCTCGAGTTTCCGCATAAGTACTCTACTGTTGTGGGTGAGAGGGGCCTTAAGCTTTCCGGCGGCGAAAGACAAAGGGTATGCAGACTAATAAATAGCAATGGGAGTTAAAGGCAGGCTAACGGATCATATAACAGATTGCCATGGCCCGTGCATTCCTTAAATCCCCAAGAATATTAATGCTCGACGAGGCCACTTCGTCGCTCGATTCTGCGACAGAAAAACTGATTCAAGACTCACTAGAAAAGGTGTCAAGAGGGAGGACAACGATCACCATCGCGTATGTTCATGGCTATCTACATCCTTTTGTGTCAATCTTCATGCTGACAGCTTCTTATAGACACAGATTGTCAACAATTACCAAGGCCGACCAAATTATCGTCTTACAACGAGGTCGAGTTGTCGAGAAGGGTAATCACCAGGATCTTCTAGCACGAAAGGGGGTATATTCACAGATGTGGGAAAAGCAAACTCAAACAACAGATATATCTGTGCTATAATCAAGATCATATCCCAGCCTATTTAGAATCCGTTGTAAACCCTCATTTTCAAGGCAAGGGTGGAACCGAGCGAGACAATGTATTCGAAGGTTGCCATTCCCAGGTCCGAGTCTGTTAACACTTCGTCGAAGTGCCGCTACATTGCAGCGCATTTATCACGTAATATTACAATTTTAATCAAAACAACGTGAAAGTTCGCTACTGGGTCTTTCATCACGAGTCATGTAGGATATCAAGATCACGCTGAGCACAGTCCGTTCAATGATGCTTATAAGACTCGTTGGGTAGGTATGCGGCCTGTCATTTGATCGAGTCAGATTATGACATTTGATCTTTCCTTCACTTGCCTATAGCCTTGTCGAAGTTAGTGAGGGGCACATAAACGTGAGATGAGTTTGCAGTAAACTTCCCTGGACATAGCCTATGAAATTTGGCTATATTTTTCACCAGCGTTCTTGATTGGAAGGTCTTTCGGTATGAAAATAACGACCGGTCCGTACCAGCGAATGTCCCTGGTATTTTGCCATGTCCTTCCGCCTCCCGCATAAAATAGGTCATACCAACGCCAAAATCATTCTGTCCTAGATACTTAATGTGGTAACATGTGTCCTCTATCGACATGGCGCTGCACGCTGCATTCGATGAGTTGAGATAATCATATCTCGCCCTGAGGAATTCGCTGAACAACGATGGCTACGTTACAGCCTGTCACCAATCATAGCGCATGTTGATGTAGTGCAAATTGACTTGTCATTCGTGCTTGACAGTGCAATCGGGTCTTAATATTAATCCCTCCAAATCCTTTTATCGTCTAGATAAATCTACTTCTACCTGTTGTTCTCCTCCCAAAGTCCATCAGTGCACTCGAATCCGATCGGCTCGGAGACGTTGCCACACAGGTAATGGTTGGCCATGGTGTTGTTGCTCGGGATATAAGCAGACACATTGTTGTACTTGATGCCAGTGCAAGGGCCCGCACCACTGCACTGAAGCTCCGCAAGCACGGCGCTAGTAGAAGTACCAGACCAGTTCTCGAGGGTGACATCGCGGATATTAAACTTGCTAGTGTCACACTCACCACGAGCATCATTGTAGCTAGTGCACTGAGTTATGGCGAAGATACCTGAGGTGTTGTCAAGCTTGAAATCAGACAGTGTGATGTTAGCGGCGTATCCAAGACCTCCCCCGCCACCGTTCGGGGGGTAGCCACGGGAAACACCAGTCCAGGTCTTGAAGTAGGCAGCGTATCTCATGCGATCGTGAACAGTCACGTTACGAACAGTCACGTTCTCAACCGTCTCGTATTTACCATCGTACTGACCGATACTTCCCATGGCAAACCCAAGACCAGTGTACCAATCTTGGTTCTCGATGAGAATGTTGGTGCTGTTTGCCTTTGTAGAGATGTTGTCGTCACCACAGTCGATAATCCAATTACGGAAGGTGATGTTGTTCGAGTAGATAACATCAGCCCCGTCGGTATTGAGAGAGGAGAAGTCGAATCCGACATCCCGCTTGGCATCGGTGCTGTTGACGTACATATCTTCGAGCAGAACATTCTCAGAGTGGATGACGGTCATTGTCCACATTTGGGATTGTACAAAACGCGTCTTCTCAATGACGCTATTTTTCATGCCTGCATAAGAGA
The DNA here is from genome assembly GCA_022495235.1 of Xylaria curta. Taxonomy (NCBI): domain Eukaryota; kingdom Fungi; phylum Ascomycota; class Sordariomycetes; order Xylariales; family Xylariaceae; genus Xylaria; species Xylaria curta. Next base: position 324,920 of record MU375922.1, on the reverse strand, counting down.
TCTGGTGCGGACGACCAGGGTAGTTATTGGTACCATTGATGAAGTCGTACCAAACCTGACCGTTGCCATCCAGAGTACCATAGCCAAAACCAGTCCAGTGGACGTTCTCACCGCCGAAAACCCAAGCAGTGGATTGGTTCTGGTAACCGACAGGCAGCGAGTTGTTGAGCCAGTAGTGAATGTTGGTGTCCCACAAGAGGGTGCCGTGGATCTCGACGTCCACGTTGGTCAAGCCTGTGGTGTTCATGACACGGCGGACGTTGTACGTTTCGTTTTTCTTGAACACGACCTTGCCGCGTTTCTCGCCAGTCTCATGACCGCAGTCACGGAAAGCCCTCTCAATGGCATAGGAGGCATCGTGAGCGCTCGAATCAACCACACAGGTCTTGGAGCAGCTGGTTGGATGACCGTGGCTGGGAGTGCTCTGGACCGACAAGGCCAATGCCGGGAGGCTTAGCGCGGCAATGAGTTGCTTCTGCATCTTGAATTCCCTTGATAAATGAGACAAGACAGAGCATAAAATAGCCCTAATGCTTGATTGGGAGGCAAGGACTCTTGTAGTCTACAACAAGAGAACCACGCCCGGGATTTCACGTGGTGTAGATTGCAAAGAGGGCCACAGTCGGGTCAAAGTCGTCCGACGCCCATATTTGACCCATAAAACTCGGGTGTCTATGTATGTCGATCCTCTCCAACATCCGGAGAAGAGTTCCGGGGTGCGGAGAATCCGTGGAGTATCGCAACTTTTTGTAAAGCAGCAGATTTGACACTCAAAACACCAGGTCAACACGCGGAATGCACGCGTGATACTACATGAATCTGGCGAGACGGGAAGTCCTTTTTATTGCTCGAAGAGATTCTATAGCGGCATGATTGGTCTGCAATTGAAGCAATACTAGCGGCCGCCGCCTCCTTCGTACGCCCAGCGGCTGGGATGCCCTCGTTTCTACCGCCTCCGAAAAGTGTAGATGGCCAGCGTCGCCCCTTCGAAATCGGTGGAGTTCCCTCGGCAGCGACATCGGACCCTTCCGGAGGAGCTCCGCAGGTTGTTCAATGTTCAGAGGTGAGAGGGAGCCGTGCGGGGTTTGACGTCATTCATATAATAACTCACTGCCGTAACAACCTTGTGCATCTGCCGAACGTCTGAACAAGTTTTGAGAGCAAAGCCGGCGGGGCTAGAATAGATAGTGTCACGGAACGCTACGGAAGATCCTCCGGAGACCAGGGGTATAAGGGCACGGGCCTTCGGCCTGTGCATATATATACTAGCTAGGAAATCCCTGCAGTATAGATAGAACTTCTCCTTCTTTGTGCAATAACAATAAGTCAATACTGAAAACACCAGGGGTGAGAACCGTGACAGATAGGTATCAAGCTTGCGCGGGAGCCATTACATACTTCACCACCGCGAAACAATATGAGCAGCAGGTGTACTAGGTCAACATTAAACACGCAAACTTGAATGAATGGTCCTAAACTTAGGTACTTAGCTATCACAGTGAAAAAGTGTGTTGTATTGAAGATGGAGCTAGGCGCCGCGGCCGGGAGGGTTGAAATAACTGGCAGTGCAAAGGGTGTCTCCGCTCTCGTCTAGGAGGAATTTCCAGAGCTGAATATATAATACTAAATTCTCGTCTGCAACCTCATATATGATATGGGTGTTGATAGACCTGAGCCCTTCAGCCCATCATGCGTATATCCCCTCAACGATGGGTGACTTGAGGAAGAAGGTTAAGGGTGTGTGTGTAACGCAGTGCTTTCGGCGGTACAAGCATATGATTAGAGTTAATAGGGGGGTGGCTTAAGTAAGCACGGCATTGTGAGGAGGACGGCTAGTATGACCCGGCGGTTCGACGGTTCTGTTTCCTTTAATACGGCGCACCGGCGGGGCCGCCGCACCGCTACAATAAGTCAACATAGACTCCCGTGCGGAGTTCCTAATATTGCTTTATAGCTTTGATTTAGCTACAGAAGAAGAAGCTGGAATGGATGTTCACTATGGAAGAATTGTTGAGTGTAGTCTCAGTAGCAGGATATCGAACGAGGATATGCTACTTAGATAGACAAGGGGAAAAAATGACGAATCAAGGTCTGGTTCTTAACAATGATCAATGATCAACAGCTTTGGAGAAAAAGAGAAGCGTTACTAGGACAATCTGCTTAGGAATCACTGAATCAACTACCAATGACACACTGATAGAGAAATATAATCTTGGTATCGAGTCGTTACCACCATAGTGATATAATAAGATCCTCAGGCTGAGTAAACCGTTGCTGCTGCAATTATTGCCGAGACGATTCATGCGAATAGTCATGTTCTACACCGCCGCCATTACCTAGTCTGATATTATACATAATGCTTAATTTGCAGCTAAATTACATCTTTGAAGTAGGTATTCTCATATTACGCATCGGTCTTGGGTGGCCACTTCACCCTGCGCTCCGCCCGTACGTACAGGTTATTTGGCCTTATGAGCTGAAACATGGGGTCATATTCGACCGGGCCGTCTTTCGCTAGGCTGAAGTTATAACGGTAGACAAGCTTCGGCAAAAATGTCTTGACCTCTATCAACGCGAAGTTGAAACCGATGCACATCCGGGGGCCCGTTGCGAAAGGTATGTAAGAGCCATTGGGTCGGTTCTTCACCTTGTCGGTGTCCCACCTGTCAGGGTCGAAGCGCGCTGGATTGTCCCATAGCGCTGTGTTGTTGTGGATGTGGTGAATTGCGGGAATGACGACGGAATCTTTGGGGAGCTTGTAGCCTCCGGGTAGGACCATGTCGACTTTTGATGTCCGCGCTGGTTGATATGACGGATTATGTCGACGCTGCGTCTCCTTAATGTATTTGTCGAGGAATGTGAGCTTTTCTATTAATTTGGTGTCCATCTTAGTGTTCTCATCAATTCCGTTGTCAATAAGCTCTTGCAGCAGCCGCTCCTGCATACCTGGGTACACCACCAAGCCATAGATGAGCCAAGATAGTAAGCTGGATGTTGTGGTGAAGCCAGCGCCGGTGGCGACGACAAGTGGCTCAAGCGTTCTGTCCTTGGGGAGCTTATTGCCTTTACTGTCGACCGCTCGGCCAACGTAGTCAACCATGTTCTCGGCCTTCAGGGCAGCTTCCTGGAGGTCAAGGTCTTCTAAGCCCCTAGCCGCCTTTGCTACAGACTCGGTGAATAACACTTCGATGCGGTTTTTTATGTCGATCAGCTTCTTAGGATCGCCGAACGGGAGCTTGGCGTACCAGCTACCCATTGATGATATCTTCTTATTGAGCTCTAGTAGCTCCGCAATTAGTATTACCATTTCGTGCGGCCGAGCATCGACGGAGGTGAAATGTTCAAAGTCCATCCCGAGAACTAGCTTTCCCACAGCTTGGGAACCGAGCTTCAGCATATAGGGGTAGACATTCCATGCTTCTTCTCGCTCGTCTAGCTCGTCGAAGACTTTGAAGCTATCCTCAACCGTCTTTTGCATAGTTGGGGCGTAATGTCGCACAGCTTTGGGGCCCAAGGCAGGGGGAAGGAACTTGTGAGCAATCCTCCATTCCTCGGTGTCTGTATCTCCCAAGAAAATGCCAGCTTCTGGGTTCTTGATAGGATGTAGAGGGTGGCCTTTTATCATGCGCTTCGTGAAAAAATCGGTCTCTGAGAAGACAATATTTGAGAGTTTGGGGTCATTCGTGGAATACACAATGCTTCCAAAATTTGTGGTTTTTATGAGTGGGCCATAGTTATCAAACAGGCGTTGGTGGTTACCAAGATGATCCGGGTAGACTTCGAAGTAGTTTCCTACGTAAGGCAACCCCTTCGGGCCGGGCACTTCGCGAACAGCCTTTCCATCAATGCTGATAGCTATCGGTTCTTCTGATGCGAGCACATCGCCTACAGCGGTCAAGGCGGTATCTTGAGACGTGAATCCAATCCCTTGAAAACTAATTAGTCTTTACCCTACGGAATCGCGAAAGCAAGTGCGGTGTGGCATACCCTGAGGCTCGACGATGGCAAAAGTTGACGCAATAAGGTGCTGAAGACCCTCTTGGTCAATTTGGAAAGGGATCTCAACGTCCTGAGCACTAGTTGGGCTCTCACCCAGAAGATAGAACTGTTTCGTCGACATAATGAAGTATTGAGTTATCGAGCAGGTGTGTAGATACTGTCTATGTCGGCCAGGCGCTCACGGCAAAAGTCGCAGATGCGCTTATATTTATTGGGTTCATCTTGGCGTATGGTGCGGCGTAACGGACTCTTAGAGAGCCCATAATCTCTGTCGCTTCAATCGCACTTACAATATTTCGCCGAACCTGCACAACCAGCTGGGCACAGTATCTACAATACCGCGATGATTAATCTTGACTGCCGAGGCACGCTTTGATAAGTAATTAGTTTAGTGTATTAGTGCATTATCACTGTGGAGACCGCCTCGGCTACAGGACCAAAAAAACGTGCTTCAGCTCTGCTGATAGGTTTGATCCACCTTTTCGGTACGGCAGCCGAGGCGGGTACGGTATATTCTCGAAGCCCATAAACTACGGAAGTCGTCATATCCCTGAAAATAAATTTTGCTAGACCCTTAAGTTGGTTTCAAGGCTCCAGTCATATATTTCTTTCATGCGCCTATCAAACAGTGAAGTCAGCCAACACGTGGTATCAGGAATCTTTAGCCCTCTGCTTGCACAATATTCACGTTACTGAATTGCAAACGATAAAGACCTGCGTTTTCGCAGCAACCATCCGCCAACGCATATGCCTTCTAGAAAAAATACTCATTCCTCAGCCCTATGGGGTTGTGCCTTAGCCTGCCAAGTCTATGAGCTATTAGGTATAGGTACTGGATTACCGGCAAGGGTTTCTGCCGGAAACCACTACGTAATCGGAGATTGCCGTCCCGCTCTAATGTGGACAACTCTCCGAACCCGAACCCGACTTCAACTTTTTATCGACCCACTAAAGATACTGGTGAGCCTCGGTACGCACCTCGACGTATTATAATCATCATATCGCTATCTGCGAGCCACAATGGCCGACAACGCGAGCACGAGCTTGTTCATATTTAAAAGCCAGGTATATTTCTAGTGACATAGTTGATTCAGCGAACCTATGATTTTTATTGTATATCTCGCGTATTACACAATATGCAAACAAACGTGATGGCCACCGACGATATTGTGTACTCGACCAAAGAAGTTGCCGTTCACAGTACCCCCGCTGATGCGTGGATGGTTATTCATGGTCAAGGTATGATCATTTACTCACATTACTTAAGACTTCAGTGCTAATTTTCATTCGCGAAGTGTACGATGTCACAAACTACCTTCAAGATCACCCTGGAGGCGCCGAGGTCCTTGTTGATGTCGCTGGTCGAGATGCGTCAGAAGATTTCGATAATGCAGGCCACTCAGAGGATGCTTCTGAGATAATGGCCGCATACCGTGTTGGTAAATTGCAAGGCGGTCCTAAGAAAGTAACACCTCCCGTTCGACTATCGATCGGAGTTACGATGCGCAAAAACGACACAGCAAAGACGTCTATGAAGACAGTAGCAAGTATAGGCGCAGCGACAGCTGCCGCTCTAGGTGCTGTAGGACTGTACCAGGCAGCCAACCAGCGGGGATTCCTCGCTGCCCTACCGAAGCTTCCCATGCCCAAGAGAACACAAGGGCTCGGTTTCCTAGAAGGGTTTCTCATTGCATCAGCTGCTTTCGGTATCGCCAGTACTATCTTCTCCCGGAAGCTTCTCCAAGTCCTACATTCTCATCCCAGCTTTATGAATTACCCCCCACATATCAAACTACCAAAAAGGGCCAAACCGGAACTTCTCAGCCAAGGCGGGTGGCTTCATCCAACCACATTCCAAACTCTAGTCCTCGTCAAGAAGGACCTAGTCTCACCAAATACATATCGCCTGGTATTCCAGCTACCTACACCTGATACAGTTCTTGGTTTACCAAGCGGACAGCACGTTGCTATCACGGCCATCGTCGAAGGTCAAGCAGTGACTCGGTCCTACACCCCAATATCCAACAACGCTGATCTTGGCTTGCTTGAACTGATCGTCAAGTGCTACCCTGATGGCAAGCTTACTGGTGGTTATCTAGCAAACCTTGAAATTGGAGATGAGGTGAAGTTTCGTGGGCCGAAGGGGGCTATGCGTTATAAGCGTGGCCACTGCAAGCGAATCGGCATGCTCGCTGGCGGATCGGGAATAACGCCCATGTACCAGCTAATCCGCGCCATATGCGAGGATCAGCGAGACACCACCGAGATCAGCTTAATCTACGCCAACAGAACGGAGGAGGACATATTACTCCGAAGCGAACTCGAGGCTTTCGCAAGGAAGTATCCTAAAAATCTTAAGCTGCATTACATGTTGGACAAGCCTTCCCCTGATTGGCAAGGAGGAGTAGGGTTCGTAACGAAAGAGATTATGGCAGAACACTTTCCTGCTGCGGATCTAGAGTCCAAGATCATGCTTTGCGGACCACCCGGAATGGTAAATGCGGCAAAGAAAGCTCTCGTCGAGCTTGGGTTCGAGAAGCCAGGCGCGATGTCAAAGATGAACGACCAAATCTTCTGCTTTTGAAGAATTCTCTTCTTCCATCGCCGTCTATATCACAACAATTAATGTAATACATACCAAGAAAGTTTTTTTGTTTAGAATGTATGAATATGCCAGGGGTAATGGATCATTAGACAGGGCGCAGGAATGACGATACCCAATCAAAGACCGATAGATATCCAGTCGCATTCAAATCAAATTAGAAATCAAACCTCGAAACTCTATAGCCTCAAAAAATCGCATGACAAGTACAAAGAACAATTGTTAGCGTAAGAATCTTAGTTAAGGGCTATAATAATCTGAAGAACCGATTCTCGACTGGGACTATTGATAGAATAGCTAACCCCTGTCGAGCCTTGATAACCCCATCGGAATTAACGATCTCTCAATTTTAAAACACGTTCCTTGCCATCTAGGTCGAGGAGGGAGGGGTCAATTTGTTTAAAATATCTACGCATCCGGTATCAGGAGTAGTTATCGTAGTAATAAACCTTCGAGAGACATTATTACGACCAGTATCTGGGTCGGAACTGAAAATTTACTCTGCTGATGGATAGATATATCGTCACGGACCTTTATACTGCTGTTAATATGGCCTCAATCTTGATACCTGTGAATGCTGGTGTCCGGAGATTGTTTCCTATAATATTCAGGTGCTGATGTGTTACACGGCTATAGCTGATATAGGCCTGGTAAGACCTGGCAAAAGTCACCGCCGATACCGCAGTCTGGATTAGGTCAAGCGGTAATATTCATCCCTTGATTCCTGGGATATAAGTAAATGCGAAAAGGGCGTGCCCGCGGAAAGGAAACTTAGACCTTAAGGACCCTTTAAATCCAAAGAAGATTATTAGTTGAATAGAGCATATTCCTGTTCCAAGCCCTTGAGTAAAGCCCTTGTCACATGCTGTCCCAGTGTATAAATAGAAGATGCTTACAATGACATAGTTTGGTCGCGATATATTCGGAGCATTGGTCCAAGACTGGAAATATGCTTACTACGATAAGTCGGAGTCTTGTCTCAGAGTGCGCAAACCGCAAATTTGAGCGACCATCGCCAGTCTTGGTCAACTTCACCTAGTTAGTATCTAAAGAAGTGAATAGAGTCTATAATACTGAAAGCTCGACTGCTCGCTACACATAGCAGCGTCCAGGTAAAGCGCTTGGAAATAGGGGTTTGGATTAATAATTCTTTTATCCAGCCGTACGTTTATTTAAATAAAGATTGGTACTCCTCGTGGCGATTTACCTCTCTTGTGTCATTTCAGCAAGATTTTGAGGACTAGCTCGTAACTTCTCAGCTCGAAGCGGTGGTGTTTGACCAAAATGGGTGCTATTCCCAATCACCCCGTCCCACATTGGGGGTTCGCGCCACCTTCGAAACTCAAGCCACTGGCACACTCAAACACGAAGAATATCTCTATCGAAGTTAACGGCTTCTTCCTGCAGCATTGGTCGTTCCCGTCGGAGTCAGCTAGGAAGAAGTTCTTGCGATCTGACTTTAGCCTCGCCACCTCGTATAACTGTCCCCATGCCAAGGAGGACCGACTCATCCACGCCTGCAAATTAATTCCGACGGTGTTTCTCATCGATGGTATTCATGCATTACATATGGTAGAAATCTTTCAAGTCTAACTACGGAATCATTTAGATATTCTGGAAACGATGTCGCTTGCAGATGGCACTGCGTACAACGCGAAGTTAGTCCCTATCTGCCGAGGCGAGGTGCTCCCAAACCGTAAGCCTTTGACGCAGCAATCCACTTTGAATTATTATATTCTAAAAAGGAGAACCGAATAGGCGACGACGCGGTTGAGTGGATTTTATACGATCTGTTCGAAGAGATGCGGGCTAAGGACAAAGTCCTGGCCGATGAGTGTCTAGAGCCTACCTTCGAGTTTCTGCGATCACAGACAGAAGATACTAGGAAACATGTCAGTCGGCTGGCACCCTACCTTGATTATAGGTATCGGGACATCGGTCAAACGTGAGATACTCGGACCCCGTCTGTATAATGTTATATGCTGATATCTGCCAGCATCATCTCCGGCTTGATGAAATACTGCATGGAACTACATTTCACACCTGAAGAACACAGGCTCATGATACCACTGGAGAGGAACAGCGGGAAGCACCTCACCATAGTCAACGACATCTTTAGCTGGGAGAAAGAAGTCAAGGCGTCCCAGGAGCTGCACAGCGAGGGTGCGATACTGTGTTCGTCCATAAAGATCGTGATGGATGAGACGGGTATTGGCGTCGATGGCTCGAAGAGACTCCTCTGGCTGCTCGCTAGAGAAGTTGAGTTGAAGCAAGAGGACCTGCGGAATGAGTTCTTGGCTACTTACCCCAGCTGCTCTGAGGATCTCAGGAGATACATGCGAGAGCTAGAGTATCTTATGGCTGGGAATGAGCAATGGAGTAAGGAAACAGTGAGGTATATTGATCTTGTCTAGGTAGTCGGTTTTACTGCCTCTGAGCGTCTCTGATGGCCTGGATACTGGCGGTCCGGTATGATACCCGCCTTCATGCTAGCTATTCATTTAGGGTGACAGTAAACTGGTTTTCTGCCTATCTGTGAGCTGCAAGTGTACAGACTGCGTTCCAGGTAGCTTTATAGAACAAATGTTGTCCTCATCTGTGCGAGATGGCCGTGGCGTTTTCAAGCTACTAATTCGTGGTGCATCCTTAAGCTAGAGCAGCAGAAACCTATAATTATAACTCGTATATATTTAAGGTAAAAGTTATATCTTTGCGATTTATATAAAGTTGTCTTTAACTTTTATAAAGATGGCTTCTTGAGAGGTGGTCTCCCTAGATCGACTACTTGGTCGCATGAATAATGATTCTGTGCGTACTACATTCAATAGGAGCATCGAAGAAACAGCGAGAAAATGTTAACTGAAAATGTGTCGCTGACGTGACTGTATAGATACCGTTAACTCTTTCGGAGTTCAAGGGGTAATTTTTCCTGCTACAAATGAGTATAGCCTGGGTAGTGTACTTCTGCGCGTTAATCGATTATGAGCTTATAGTGGGCTAGACAAGTTCTATTCATCAAGTGCCCTATATAACGGACTAGCCTAGCTAAGCCACCGTATGTATTAATCAGAATGGTGTTTTGTCCTTCAAGATTCTTATGCGGGTTTGCAGTGAACCAAAATAACCCCTATATCTAGCTTCTGCGCTAAGCTGCTTATTATCAGCTGACGGTACGGAACCTAACAAGGACTTATAAGTCCTAGAACGTCTCGAAAAAATCACGCTTGTGAGTCGCTATAAGGGTCACGTTCAGCAATACGTGTTAGCTATGGCTATTAGAGAGTGATAATAAAGAAGATTTCAGGATGTCTTTTCAAGACGACGGTGACATGGATGAAGAAGCTCGGACAATTAGTATATTTGACCTGTGAGTAGTGTCCCTGGAGAGCGCCTCCCAGAATAGAATCGAATCCTGTCGGACTGCTGCATCCCTATCAACGAAGGCTAATCACACAATGCGGGGTCGATAGAAGTTGGCGGCCGCTGACCCGAATCTGGTGTTACGAAGTCTTGTCATCAACATGGGGATCCGTCTCGTAGATCCGCGCACAACGATTATTCGTGTAGGAAATGGCACGGGTTGGATTGATTTCGATGCTATGGCTGGCATTCAACAGCGCACTACGAATAAACTTACTTTATCACCACTACCAAGGCAGACTGTTCACGCCTTCCACGTGACAACATTGATGTGGCCCAACTCGTCACTCGCCTCATCTCCACTAACAAGATTCAATGCATGTGCATTCAGTACCTACAGGCTGTCAAATATGTGGGTTACTCTATCGAACACCTGCGAAACGGACTCGAAATCTTAGACATAACTCGATGGCGCACGGCAAGTGGATACTAAGGGGATAGGCATCGTGGAGATCTCAGATCATGACTAGTTCCCGAACTACGCGAGACAGCTGCTACAGCAAGGTGGGCTTGGGGCGACTTACTACGGAGAATATATCGAAGTCGGGTAACAGGCACGGGAGTAAGCGAGAAGCTATCAATTCTTGGCGGCCAATCCTGAGTAAAACATAGCAAGAGGATATACTACCCTGGGTTCACTCATCGCGATCGGGCCATATATTATAGATTACACTTCGTTGAGGTAGGTCGAAGTTAAGGTCAAGCTAATCACTACCACACGGAGTGACCGAATGGCGACGCAGCGACCTTGGTAGTGATATGATCCCACCCATCTATCACGCAACATAAGAGACCCGAAGATTTACGTATTACAATTTGGCTCGAAGACATCGAAGGTGGGTTGTATGAACATAGCCCTGAGAATGGCCGGATAGCGATTATTCTCAGGACGAGGTGACGTCGACTGGAGCGGACGAGAAGCCCACAAAAGGTGTCATCGAACTACAAAGTCGATTTGCAGGTGCACGTACTGAGGAACGAAATCTAGGAGTTTAAGCATCCAACTGTTTTGGCCTGCAATGCTCCTCTACCTGCACGGAAAGGTTGAGGACATCCTTTGCAGATTATACGCTTGAGATAATAGCCACGGGTGAGGTCAAAATGCAGGGCAGTTTTACTTTAGCCGTAAACGGCTAGATGAGCCACCTTGGATGACGCGGACCCAACACTAACTCCCATGCAGTTTCTAGTCCACCCCCTAATGAGTTCATAGGTTAAGATACGGGAGAGAGCTTAAATGACTAAGCACATCAATGGGAAAACCACTTGAAGATATCAACAATAAATACTCCGTGTGCACCAGGAAGTTAGTTCAATTGCCCACTGGCTGAATTCTACTTGTAGCTATCTGAGTGATATACTAAATAGGTATTTACACTTATTACTCTTTAGCTGCCATTTTACATAGGAAGAAAAAGCAGGACTATACAGCTGTATGAGTGAATTGAAAACTTTATTTACCAGCTCAAGGTAAGTGAATGAACCAACCCTGATTTGTACACTTAATTGTTGATTGTTTGCATAGTTCCGCTTAAAGGTACGCCAAAATCTGACAGATCCCACAACTGCCTCGGATTCGCATACGGGCTCGGTTTCCGGAACGATCAACGTGGCATAGGGTCCACATTTACTGCAACAAGCTTTACACTTAATATAAATTCCGCTAAGACTAGCCTAATTTGTATGCTGCGCCTGAATTGTGGATGACCGTGTTGAAATAGAGTTGGCGTCGTGGGAGCGCCTTGAATGGCTTGTTCCAAAGCAAGGTCCTTTTTCTAGTGCAAACCGTGCCTCTAAGCTATACTAATATAGAGCAAGGTTATGTCATTTCTGAGCGTCGGAGGACTCCATCAATTGCTCAGCCCTGCAAGTCCCTGCCCAGGACCGCTAAAGGAGTCAAGCTTTTGATAAGATAACATGGATGAAGATCATGGAGAAGAAGAATAAATCGCCTGGCCTCCCGCCAGACAAGAGTTGAAGAAGACTAGACAAATATTATTCAACCCATTATAGAATTATAGTCATATTCGCTTATCATGACCGCTACTTGCCCGTTGCCCAAGGATGAGATCGAGGGCGGTCCGTCCGAGCAGCCTATCGTTGGCAACATCACTTTTCAACAGCTGCTATTTTACATAAGTTTAGTTTTTACCGGCATCACAATACTGTCATCTCTATCCATCACCATTTCACATCTGCGCTGCTACGTTCGCCCTCGAGAACAGCGCCAAGTCGTCCGCATACTCTTCTATCCTGTTATCCTCGCCGTGACCAGCACCTTCTCCATTCTCAACTACACTGCCTATTTGTACCTCTGGCCGGCCGCCGGTTTATACGAGCCGATCTCCCTCGCCGCCATCTTCTTCCTCTTCGTCGAGTTCGCCGCCCCGGATGCTTCGACAAGGGAACAATACTTCAATGATTTAGAGGCCAAACGCCAAAAGGGTGGTCGTTTTGAGCTAAAGAAGGCATGGACACTCGTTCCGGGCGGTAGCCTTCGATGGTATCAGGTGTGTGATATTCCTTCAATCTTGTGCTCCTAGATAGCAGCTGACTTTGCGCAGGGTAAATATGTTGGACTTTATATCTACTTTATCGCGACTATCATCATCAAAATAGTTGAGGAGATCACCCAAGCGGCGGGGAGGTACTGTCAATACTCTTTCTCACCAGCTTTTGCACACATTTGGGTATGCTCATTTATATTCGACCGCGTGACTGAAAACTCCACTGACACAAATCTAGGTAATCGTTATTTCGAACATCGTGTTGCCCGTTGGCGTCCTTGCTATCGTGCAGTTCTATATGCGAATGAACCAGGAGCATCACTTCAAAATCAGACATCCTACGTCAAAGATTCTAAGCTTCAAAGCTGTCGTTCTCTTGACATTTGTACAAGACGTAAGTCGTCTTGTCATTGTTTATCCTCTCCATCCGTCTACTAATATGACATCAGATCATCTTCGAAATTCTTGTCAGCGCCCATGCCTTTAAGAACACGAACACAGTTAGGGTGCAAGATTTCTCAATCGGCCTTGAAAGCTTGCTCGTTTGCGCGGAGCAATGTGCCGTAGCTATTTGGTTTCAATGGACTTTCTCCGCAAAAGAATATCGTCAGATTCAGCAAGAATCGGCCCCTCAGAAGATGAATGTCTTCAGAGCTGCACTTGATGTCCTCAACTGCACAGACCTATTCGTGGGATCCGTCTACGCTGTGCGACTCGTGATTGCCGGTGTCGGTCCCAATGGTAACGGCAGCTGGAAGAGGAGTAGTAAGGCATTTGAGCCGATGAAAGCCCCCTCGGATGTGCGACTGCATGGTGTGACTTCGTACCAAGGTTCGTCTTCATCCATGATGAACGACGTAGAGGCTGCCAACAAGTACGATCGACGAAGCTATGAGACGAACCCGTACATTGAGAATGCGGAGGATCGAGTGACGGCGCCCTATGGGTATAACTCGCCCTTGATTTCTCCATCAGATCGCTCGAGGTCACCAAGTCCCTCAGGTGATGGGTGGAGCTCTTACAGAGCCGGCAATCCATATGGAGGGCATGCTGATCAGCATTCGGCACAACTAGACGATCAGATGTTGCAGGTACCGGCAAGTGTTTTGGGAAGGCCGCAGGACCGCGATCAGTTTCATAGCGGCAGGTCGGGACCTTGAGACTCAGCTATAGACTTTCATCCAAGTTTTTGTATAAGACAATAAAATAAGCGATTATCACTTCTTGACACATTATCACAACGATAAGTCTTGCTTGAACATCCAGTGGCTGATCTATGACTAAAGAATTAGCTTTGGATCATGAAGCGGATTATCGCACGAAAATACCGCGATCGGGGCTGGACTGAGTTCCCTAATCATTTCGTGCCACTACCTGGCAAATGACAATCGTCTCGGGGGCGAATCAAAATGGAAGAGAGACATCATTAGGAAGATACTCGAGGGCATGCAGACACCATCTCAGGGTTCAAAGAGTGTTCACCTCGACAACTTCTGTGAGGTCGCTAAAACATCCGCTATAGGTTCGCGTGTACTCTTTAATGACATAGTAAAGGTCGGGTATTTTTAACGACAAGTAGGGCTGATAATTAGGTTCGAGAATAATAATGATAAAAATTTACTTATATACACTGATCTCTATGTTCCTGATTCTTATATAATTACCGAAGTCCCAAGACAAGTCTCTTCGTTGAAGAATGGAAATTCATAATTTGGGCGCGGAGCTAAACTCACTCCTAGGGGTAAAGAATTCGAGAAGATCAATGGACATCTGATCGTTTGTCTCTTTGGCGTAGTCGAGCGGCACTTTGCCTGCTGCGTCTGGCAGATCACAAGCTGCACCTAGTTCAATAAGCAGCCATATGGCATATGGTACACCATTCTGAGCCGCCAAGTGCAAAACCCGCCGACCATTATCATCTGGTTGATTGAGGTCGGCTCCTCGGTTTACCATATCCAGTATAATCCCGCGGTAGTTATAGTCCAGAATTTTTGGTTCCTTGTCAAACATAGCGAAGAGGGGGGGTTGACCTTCAAAATCTTTGTTTCGTGGATTGACTCCGTATTTCAAAAGCCTCCTGACGGTTCCTAGCTTTCCCCATCTAACAGCTACATGTAAAGCGGATTCGTTCTTGTTGTCCTTGGACCTGATGTCGGGATCTGCTCCGTGGAGTAGCATCATTTCGGGGAAAGCATCAGGTAAGAAAGAGAACTGATCCTCCGACTCTAATTTGGAGTACCGGATGGCGTGATGTAGGACAGGTGTGCCTTCGTCGTTAAACCCGTTGGGATCGGCCCCGTGCTTCAATAGGTACCGTGCAATTACTACGTTGGACGTCCTGACGGCGTAGAATAAAGTCAGGTCAAGGAGTCGCTTCCTGTCTTCTTCATTCCCTATAACATAGCCGCAGTAGTCAAATAACAGCATACTACTTTCATCGAATGCGTTCATAGCGGCCATTTGTTCGAAGATAAGGATGAAACTTTGGGTTTGCCCGTGGTGGATGGCATGCTTCGCTGGCGTCATATTTGACTTATTTTCGGCCACTACTGATGCGCCAGCAGACAGGAGAGTTCGAACCACGTCTTCGAATCCGTATCTCGCAGCTTCGTGAAGAGGTGTATTGCCGTGTTCGTCACCAACGGACAGGTGCTTCAGATCGCTCTCTAATATTCCTTTGACTGCATGGTTAAGACCTAGCCGAGAGACCATTAAGAGTCTAGACATGGAAACAACCCAAGAATGAAGTGACTCCCAGTTTAGATATGGAACAGAGGAAGTGGGACTAAAGTAAACGGCTAGGAGTATTGTCATAGGGAGCTTATACCTATCACCGATAAGCCTTGATATGCGGGCAGACACCTCATGGTGAAGTAACTCGAGATATGTTGATTGACCTTGATTCGCCGGCGTCTCCAATGCTAGACAATATATTTCTGATATCGGAGGCGCACCGTATTGTTCGTCTCCATCCTCTGAATCTGCGAAGTTGGCGCCGTCTCTCGCCCAGTCATGCTCCTCAGATTTTGCTGGAGAGGTGACTGGAGAAGGGACCTTTTCGTCGGTTTGTGATCGGGTCGTCATTAGATTATAGAACTCTCGGCAATATATGCTCCAGTTGAGCGCGGCATGTGGTAGAAATGGGTTTTTCTGCAACAGCTCGTTTACTGCTTTTTCAGACTGGAAGTTGATGTCCTCAACTTGGATAGTAAGAATGTACTGAATATAATATAGACAAATACACCCCAGGATGCCGGTTTCTAGTACTGATGGTACGGTTATGTTTGGTTCATGGGTAGAAAACCAGAGAGACTTAACGGCCTCACCAACTTCTTCAGAGGCGAGCCGAATCAACTGATTTCCACGATCCCATACGACGAGCCCATCGAGTTGAGTTAGAATGGCTAACAAATCTACTTCCTTTTGCATTCCAGCACTCGAATCAGATTGAGACCCGGATGATTGAAGCTGCGTAGAGATATCTTGTAATGCTACGTTCAATTCTTCAAATGGGATAGGGACAACTGCAAAAGTCAACCATACCAGGGTTGACTTCATCAGAAAAGAGCTCGACCCTCTAGTCAACCGTTCGATATGGGCTTTCATTAGACATTCAAACCCACAATAACCCGAGTAGTCTGCTGATCCGATCAACAACTGGCCAAAGATAGAAGCCCCGACCGAGGCTTCGGTCATCGAAGCAAGTAGAACCCGCGACCGTGATTCTTTTGACTTGCTAAGGATGGCTCGAACATAGCTTAGAAATAAAGTGGCGAGAGTATAACTAGCGTTAACAGTTAGATCTGCGCTCCGGACGATACTTTTACACTTACGACCCCAGAAATATGTTAACCGGACCTGAATCCATTGACGTTCTGAATCTTGGTGCATTTAGGAACTTCAAATCTTGCGTGAAAATATCATTCATCCGAGTTTGAATAAACTTGTGTATGTCGCCGCGAATGTCCGACTCCTCGACTGGGAGAGGAATGTACTCGAACGGCATTATTGCTGGCGTCGTGCGACTCGTCAAGAATACCTTGCAGCCAGCGGCCTGCACTCTGCTTAAAAGAGCATAAAAATTACGCTCGCTCCCAGGTTCCATCTTTTTCTTTTCCCATCCATCAATCACGATGAATACTGTATCATCGATACGCGAGATGGCGCCAAGAAGGGCGTCAAGTAGCACTTTGAAAGCAGCGCGACGATTTGCGTGAAATGAGGAGGAAAGGGGGGGATCTGATGAGGCTGGGCGAGATATTTCGGCGCCACGCGGAGCAAGATCGGCTTCTGTAGAAGCGTGCATCTTCGCTTCCTCGGCCATCCCTGGGGCATCATTCTCTATGAATGAATAATTATTTTCAAAGCTGTACGGCTGCACAGAACTATTAGTAGGCCAAGCTTCAAAATTCATCACCTGGATTTGAGTAAGGAGACTCAAGACTAGTCTTTCGACCGAGTTCACTCCACAGTCTCCAAGATAATAAAATGCATGCACACGTTTGATCTTAACAAGCTCATCGATCACCCGAGATCTAAAATCATTAGCCTTTATAGATCTGAGATTCGCATAATCGAATACATACGCTATTGTGCTCTTACCAACCCCGGGGCCTCCCCAACAGAAGAGCGTGTTGCATGTCCTATTACTCCCGAGAAGCCATTCGTCCCAGAATTTCCGACTATGAATAAGCCAGTCGCATGCTCCGTCCAGACGTTCTCTGCGAAAATATTGATGTCGCGCAAAGTTAGACTTGTTTATCGTTTGAACATGAAAACTGTCAAATCGTTGATCTATACTGAGGATTGTTTCATGTATCTGTCGAGCTTGCTCCTTATGAAATGCGAGTTGGTTAGTACACTTCTGTACTTGCTGCTCGAGAGCTGGTCCACTTTCTGATACTATATGCTGAGGTTGCCTAGAATTATTTTCACGTTAAATTTGTCTGTTATAAGAAAAATTAGGTAATCTTATTGGCTCACGGAGAATTCCTAAGTGCTTCAGCTATGGAGCTGAGTCTTTGAGCCTCTTCAAAGCTCCTTTGCTCTAGGGCTGCCGTTATTGTCATAGACGCACTCAGGAGGTCCAGTGTCCTTGCCACATCTCTTAATCTTGCTTGCAACTCGTTTATAGCCTCGATCTTCTTGCGCCGATTGTTGCCTCGGGGCCATCGAGGTAGCACCTTGTATTTTGGAGTCGATAGGATGCCATCGCAGTTCTCCCTAAGCTGTGTAATCTTGCTTTTGAGTTCCCGCAGTTTGATCACAAGATCAAGATACATGATCTCTGATTGAGGGGAAAGATGCATGCCTGAGAAGTGGGATTGTACGTGCGAAATCGCTTCCTTGATATCACGGAGAGTACCGAGGACCTCTGGTAATTGTTTTACTAACTCATTGGATTCCGGTATCAATTGATCGATTGAGAGCCAATCGGAGACTTTCCGATATTGTTTGCGAATCTCGGAGTCAACATCTTCAAAGGATGTTGTACGTGAGGGAGGTTGGGCTCCAGGATAAGGCTGTAGCTCTTTCAATAGTAGCTTTCCTTGAGCTAGGCCAGTGGTAGCTTTATCATTGATTTCGCTCATGAGTACTAAGAATGCGATGTATCCAGCTCCTTGTTTGAGAAGTTGCAATGGTCACCAGACCGAGGGATTGAAAATGAGATAGGGAATCTTATTCTCGGTTGTGACCATCTTTATTGCTACTCCTATGGTAAGCGTGCCACAATGCTGCCCAGGGCGATACGGGCCACCCCTCTGACGGCTCTATAGTTACCCCAGGGTGTTGTGATCGAATGCTGTACCACGTTTATCCCTTAGCCCATGATGAGCTTAGATGAGACTTGGCTTGATCCCTATGAGCATTGCTTCGATTGATTCCGAGAAGCCTCCATGTAAAGATGTCCTTGAGCCTACTATGGCCTTGGAGTGTATTATCACACTACTCTACAAGATTTCTGTCCTGAAATTCTCCAGATTGTGGTAAAGACCGGTAATCTGGTGCTGTGTTCTAGCGTTCTAATGTAAGGGTCATTTCCAAAGTACCGGAAAAAGTTACTTCTCTTCCGTATTTACTTAGTACGTCTCTGTATCGTTGCTGTGGCGAAAGGCTGCTTATCCAGGTCTACAAAAACCGATAAATATCACATATTTTGAGGCAGAAATAGAGGAGGAGATCCCTTAAATCCATGCGATTAGTTAGAGAACGTTTTGGAGAACGTGTTAAATATTTAGGATTCTTCGCCCCCTGATATCGTAGTAAGTAACGCTAAGAAATTAGTTTTAAGATTATGAATTGAATTATGAACTACAGTGTACTTTCTAGTCATACTCACGCTACTCATGACAATTCTCAAAGCCCGTATTATGAAACATAGCCTTGTACCACTATCTGATGTAACTAGAAAACTCACCCATCAAAAGCGGTGGAAACATCTGCTAATCAGCGAGCATAAAACTTCTATACCTTCAAAAGGGAGTCGGAGTGTATCAGCCTCCCTTTATCGAATTCCTTCAACATAGATCGACGCTATTACAAGCTTTGTAGATCCTTGCTGGGAACGGCGTGCTATTTGGTAGCCCACCCTTGGGTAACGACAAAATTCTTGGTTAGTGTGATTCTTGCAAACCTTTGGGTGTATCCCTAACCATAATCATCAAGTTATAGGAGCATTTCAAATTTCAGAGATAAACGATAAACATGCAGTATTATAAACAAGTATTTTTACTCTCCACGTATTGTAAGACAAATCTTTGTCTATTTTATACAGTCTTAGTCTACGCGCACTTTATATTTAACTAAAGTGTTTCCACTAGATTTCGAAAGTCGCTATTTTAAATCCTTGTTCAGCTGCTTCAAATACATTTCTATGCACTAGTACAATCTACAACGGAGAAATCCTTGGGACATGATTTCCGCCATCGAGTATTGAGGCAAACTGCTTAGTGCTGTTCCCCCTGGGGTAAAAGTCGGCCTAGATTATGCGTTTCGTGTGCGGGTAGGTCCCCTCTGGCACCAAGTTGGCCATGATGCTTGTCATAGCAAGTGTCTTTTGCCGTCCATCGTTGAGACTAAAGCCTGACTCGAAACTGAACAATCTTAAGGATGGATAAATTGAAGTCTGCATCTAATATGTTGCGTTATATGGCTGGACTTTTACGAATTGATTCTGAATTATCAAGGACGCACAGTCAGAAGACCCTTTATGAACTGGCAATCGCTCAGTTTTACTACAATTCCAAACTCGGGGAGAAATGTAGCGATTTGAGGTTATCTTACGAATCCTGGCTACGCAGTGCCCAGTAACCCATCATTGACGACTACTCACGCAAACCCGACGGCGCCTACGCATATTAGCGGGTAGCTAAATGCAACAAGTGTCGTAATAGAAAACTATACATGCTCTAGCTTTTTAAAGGAATTTTGTATTACGATAGAATGGTTCTTTGCGTGGAACTGGCTGCCAGCGAAGATTGCACAACCGAGTTCTGGCTCGGGAGTCTCTTCATCCGCGACGACGGCAGCGGCGACGACATCATATTAACCACCACTTCAACCGGGCCGGGTGTGCCAGCATTGATATGCGTAGCTGCTATGAGCAACCGTAAGATGGGGACTACTGCACCGCATTCGCAAAGCGCAGTGGCATCGGCGACGTCGAGTTATACGCCTGGAACACAGTCCTCGGATCGAGTAGCGAAAATTGCAGAACAAGCTCGCGGCCTTGATACTGGCAATACTGTATCGGCATCAAATCGCAGGATAGACTCCTTGAGGTCGAATTTGCGGATGCATGAGATGACTTCAAGATAGATTGTTGGTACTTCAGGGCCTTTGCCCGGTCGCTGTATTAGAAAGAAAGTAAAGAGGCATCGAAACATTAAAACACTACGTGAGTTAAGCTCATATGCATTAATGAAAAGAGTCCAAGATTAAGCCATATACACATATAACGTTGGAACAGAAGTATAGTAAAGTCTTTTGCATCTGCGCCATCGTTTGTTGTTGGGTTGGCATGCAGTACATACCTAGGTAGTTGCCCCAGCTGTACCCAAAAGTGCCCTAAAACGCGCCTCCACAACCCCACCTTCCAGGGAGGTATACAATATAACAGTGCATCCCCTGCACTAATGCTCTTTTACACCACATACTCCAACTCTCTACGCTCTACGCTCTCATGTGTACCCCTGGGTCTGGTCTCGATTAAGTAATTATGGATAAACTATCTCCTGAGATTTTTGAACATATCATCTCCCTAATTCCTCGACAATTTGGCGAGAAAGACATCCCTAAGTGGGACCCAAACACTCTCCCTAGAGCCCTCCCAAGCCTTGCGACTGTGTCGCGTAGGTTCCAAAGGGCAATAGAACAACGCACCTTTCATTCGCTGAACATTGAGGCGAACGGTATAGAGCTCAGTGAATTCGAACGTATTCTTGGCCCGGAAGAGAGACGGTCATATGTACGGCGACTCGTCGTAAACCTACCGGTACCTCCCCGCCCCTCGAAAGCTACGACCGAAAATGAGAGGGAAAGCGAAAGTGAATTCGAGAGCCAGTACGAGACGAATCAAGATCGCCAGGCGCACAAGGAAGTTTTAACTGCACCGCTACGACGGCTGTGGAATTTCCTCAGTACCTGGAATGATGACGCTAGCAAAGGTATCTACCTGGGACTGAGCGCTGATCTACCTCCGGATGTGCCCCGGAAGGATCGGCCCTTCACATTCTCGATGTTAGATCTCACAGCCGATGCCGAAAGCTTTCCGGCCTTGCCCCGTATCGGCGAATTCAGTTTTGACAGCTACTCTCGTCATTGGAACCCCCGAGTAGCTCTGATACTCACCTCAAAGATGCCAAAGCTAGAGCGCGCTAGATGGCAGCTTAACGGTGCTGCGTATGACTGGGGTCGCTATTACAGCATTGACAAAATATACCGCGATGAACTCGTGCAAAGCATTCAGACCATGCATTTGCCGTCCTCATTGAAAACATTTTCCTGTGAACTAAAAGTCCCCTACTACGACTATAATCACACCCAGCCGTTGCCTAGGTTCATTGAAAATGGTGCATATGACCCTGTCAGTTGTGCCATCAGACAATTAACAAGACTCTGCACCGACATCTCACTTGAAGGCCCTTTCCATCCGTCTCTCTTCGATCCGCCAAGTGCCGAGCCAGCCTTAGAGGAGCAACCGTGCTGGCAGCACACAACCGAATTGAACGTTAAAGTGCAACCTTGTAGCCCTGACGGAAGCTGGCTTCTTCGGCCCCAAGTCTCCCAGTCACGACTACCTGAGGGCTTGATTGATTGCACCCAGCTACCACCAGGTTACGCAGATACGGCGGAAGAGCTCGAAGAAGCCGAAGATTACTGCGATGATCATGAGGAAATCGTAATGCCTCCAACAGTATACGAATACTCCGCACTCCCGCTAATCCCGGACGATGAAAGGTTGAACGCAATGATTGTGGCATTTGCTCGATGCTGCGCCCGTATGCCTGCGTTGAAAATCGCGGACGTGCGGTTTGAGGATAACGGTAAGGACTTTCCGTACCAAATAGTATTTATTGCTGCCTTTTACCGGGTCGGTTGCTGGGACACGGATATGGCGAACTCTGCGGATTCCTGTAGAATCTATTTACATTTTAATGACTGGCGACCAACTGATGCGACAATCGCCGAGTTGGAAAATGTTGGAGTGAAGAAATATGGCCAGCCTTCTATCATAGGCTACTTAGATTGGGGATATTTCTTTGAATGATAGTTGAAGTCAGACCTTGTCCAACTATCGCAACTTATGTAGTGAACATGAGAAAAGGCAGCGACATACATTATTATTACACCTCAAGGGTTTTAAGTAATGTCACTGTCCTAAACACACTATACTTGAGCCTTTTTCATGATAGACATTATTCCCCTTTTAGCCCACGCAAGGTTTGCACAATTTCTAATCCCCTCGTAATAGAGCAAACAATCACACGAAAAAGTCCATCAAGCTCTCACTCATTCCATCTGTCTCACCCTTCCTCCCCCTTTCCAGCAGAGCAAGTGCTTCCTTGACGGGGACTCTTACACTCTTCACGCCATCGACGGGCAACCCGAGCAACTCATCCCGTGTTCGGCCCCACACGTTCCCGTCCCAAGTTCTCCGCACCAGGAGCAGACCCGTCTTAGCGACATTGTCTCCATCCACACAGATAAAGAAAGTCTTATCCAAACCCTCGACGAAGCGCTTCTCCCGGTAAAACCAAGGAAACCGTCTCACAGCCTCATCGTAGTTCCACACAATATTTTCCAGGCCATATCTAGGGATCTTGATCAGTTGGGGCGCATAAATTAATCGCTCCTCGCCTGGCTTCCGTCTCGCAGCGTCGGGGTCAATTGAGCTGGCGCCGAACCCAAGCTCTTTGCCGTGCGTGTTGTACTGGAAGACGACAAAGACGGGTTGCGCGCGCACCTCCTCTGAAGGCCAATCAGCATCGCCATTCGCCAAGATCAGGAAACGCGTCTGCAGGCCATCGTGGCAAGAGTACGGAATGCGGATATGTTGAGAGGTAGCAAGGGCTAATTCTTTCCCGATGTGGTGATAGTCAGCTGTCTCTGAGCGACTCGCATCCCACGACGGCAGTTTAACCATTAGCATGCCGTTCTCAACAGGGTTGGCCGTATCGATGACGAGTATGTAAGTTATGTGCAAATATCGGTTCTTTGCACAGCGCAGTGGGTGAAGGGTAGCAGCTTGCCGGATGAGGTCTTGGGTTGATGCAGTGTTTGAAGCAGAGGATGCAGGTGTGAGTTTGGCTTGAACGCGGCAGACGAAATCCTCCGGTGATTTCTTCTTAAATGCTGGCTCCAAGTTGGCAATGACTTCGTCTTCGGACAGACTGGAGTGGATGTAGATGGGGACGTAGTAGCCTAGGGGAGCATTCTTGGTTGGCGCTGGCGGTCCATCATCGCCATCATCATTATCGTCGCCTTCGTCGTCCTTATTTCCATCGTTAGGGTGAAACTCATAGCCTTCTTTCTCTTCGTCCCACGAAGAGTTACCAATTTGCAGATTCACTACACTCAAGCCAGAATCGACGGCCTTGATGCGAAATGAGTCGACATTGCAATCAAGGTCATCGTCGTCTAGTGTTACTAGTATGACTCCCTTGGCTTTCCAGGCTTTATCAACGGCAGCGATAAAATACCTAGGTTCAAACGTGTTTTGTGCCCCCAACTCAAGGTGGTAGTCAAACACGGCACGCAGCGGCTGATCGACAAAGCGTGGCTGCGGGGCAAGACGCACACTGGTACCCCGCTCATTGCCCGTGTCGATGCACCCATCTTCGCATTCGCGCTCGAGCTCTCCGAGTTCTTCGTCAGTTAGGCTGACGAGAGTGTAGAGAGCTGCTGGATGTAAAGTCATAGGCTCGTCATGATAACGCGCCATTGACGGCGCCTTGGCGGGCAGGGAAAGGTCTGGAGTATCAGACATGGTGCTTTAATTGAGCGGCAACGTTGAAAGCTTGAGCGTCGAACTAGACTCTGCAAGTTTCCTTTCTAATGTTCAAAGCTGCATGCATCAAGTAGAACAATCTCGATAGTTTAGAAAGAGGTGTGAAGAGATTCGAGTAAAGTCGAAATTGCTTCAGTTTTTCCTTTAAGACAATGAACATAGGACTACGATCAAATAGCTGGCAATATTTCAATTGTCTTATTGAGGAAGACAATGGGTAAAGGTCCTAGATAGATACTCAATTATGTGTAAAGATCACCATTTATTTCACCACAGGTGCCTAAATGACGTTTCTAGTGTAATTAGCTGCTATGCACTGCTATTAACGCAGCTAATAGGCTGGCCCTTCCGAAAGGCTCTTTCAACACAGCGCATGGCGCGTCCAGATCCTTAGCCATCTATGTGCTGCAATACCATCGATCCTTCGAACGAATCATAGAAATGATGATTGGTAGCATGAATTCATTTCCTTCCTTTCGTTACCTAACGTGAATGACATGAGCTGCGCCATCTTAGGTAGCGTCGCTATTTGCTACCTCTTTCACAATTCCAGATGAAGATTTCAAAGTCTGCGACGATCTATAAGATTTTCTTTTAATAGTAGAGTTCAAATTGTATTTTTATTTCTATTCAGCGCAAGTATCAATTATAATCAGTGCCTCTCTATGGATGATGCCTCATGATCTCGATTACACGAAATTGTATGACTTTCTAGTGTTGCGCTTCTAACGACGTAAGTGGCTACGTTGAAGCTAGCGATCTAGATTATTTCGTTTCTCCCTTCTGCCACACATATTAGACTTCAATGCCGACATTTATACCTGAAAAGCTGGTGAAAGCCTCGCTTGAATGACTTCGCCCCCATAGATGGCTAATCGTAATATGCATATCCTAGCTAGCTAGGACTAAGCATCAAAACAATCGTGATGTCATAGTTTGTCGATCTTGTCAGCTTCAGCCTCGCCAATATCGATGGCTGCGGTGCCGCTTGTGTTCCCTTTCTATGCCGTAGTCCTTCGGACTGTCCACTCATAGGGCAATATAACAATAGCTGAAACACAGCCCCCAAGGTTGCCGGTAATCATCGACGTGGAGTAAGCATTGTGTGAGACTTATCACAGCTCCAATCAAGCCCAAATCTCACATTCATGCCGCAAGCGGCAGTGATCATAAGATCTCTTAATGCGGCAATCTTTCTTCATGTAGCAGCCTCTGCTCAAAGAATCAATGATCGCATTGTCTCAGAGGATGAGGTCCTAGAGGATGAAGGTGGTATGGAGGTGAGGAAAATAGCGACGGTTGTATGACTTCTGATATGGAATCTCTGGTCTCAGTAAGGCCAGAAGCTAGCAGAGATAGATCTATAAAGTCGCCCTGTCGACGCTTTGTGTTATGTCCATTTTGACAGCTTCATCCATCGAACACCTAGGCACGTCCGATATAGTATCTCAGCATTCGTAACTCCATAGCTTCAGGGTAAATCCATCATCATGAAGAATCTCAACCTACTTGCTTCTCTTCTCGGCTTCGCCGCGGCCTCGTCTGCCGTCAATGTCCCTGGTACAAATCTCGAGGCTCGTCAGGATCCCGACGATCTTCTGATCTTCGTGTGCAACGACGGATTGGACGAGATATGCACCAACATGTGCTACGGTATTAACGCCCCCTCTGATTCTTTCGCTTTTGCTATCTCGATAATCCGAAACTGATGCTGTTCATTATAGGAGCTTTCTGCGCTGGCATTGGCTCAAGCTTGCAGTACGACCAACCCGACTCGACTACAAAGCGCAATCGTCGGAAGGCTGCTGGCTGCATCGCGTCAGGCGGCAACCGCTGCTCCACCAAGAAGGGTCATGCATCCGGGTTCCAATGCGATGAGTACCCGTTCGCGTCATCGGTGCCGACCGGCGGTTCCAACACGCGCCTCAATCGTTGCGTGCCAGCTGATCAGAACCGTAAGCAAGGCGGGCTCATCAGCGCTTTCTACAGGAGCAGCTACTGCATGGGCAACAATGGTGGCAAGTGCCAGTTCAATGTTGAATTTTCTAATGCTGGGAATATCATGTACTGCGACCAACAAAACTGCGACGCCGATGACGATAACGAGGTCATTGGGCCTGGTGGTACAGCTAATGATGGCGACTCGGCCGAAGACGGATCAGATAATGACCCGGATGCGGGCCAGAAGAAGAGGACAATCAAGAAACGTGCGGGGTTGGGTAAGAGGCTCCCCGGTGCGCCTGTATACCGTACAAGCTCGGGTTTGGAGTTGGATCTACCCAGAGGCGCTCAAATCGGACAGCGAGCATTTGTTGTTTTGCCACGCAACGCAACGCTGTGGGACGAGCAGGCTCAGTTTGGGAACCCTAACCGAATGAGAGCGCTAGACGACGACGACGAGGATGAGGAGGATGATGATTATGAATACATGCTGGCGAACTTGGAGCTGAGGGAGGATACGATTATTGAAGAGATTACGCCAAATGTCTAAGTCCTGCGAGAGCTACACATATGATAGCTTTCGAATAAGAAAACAGAGAGATAACACGAGAGTTTTGAGAGTCTTGGCCACGTGAAGAATTAAAGCTATTGAAGTGGCCTAGGTAACTTACCTGCCCCTGAGCTCTGGTCAAAGAAGTAATAATCTGACTATTACCCATCTAGGGCTAGTGACATCTGCGTATTTAATGGGGAACTACTTAATCTAATAATACACAACTCAACAGAATAGATCAACAAGTGAATTCAATGTACAGGTGCAGGTGGCTATGTTGTCTTAATGCCTTCCGAGGAAACCCCCCCCCTTATGCACATGAAAAAGCCCCTTTTCAGGATTCAATTAATCAAGCTATTGGACCATACGTAACCTGCAAGCGTGTCTATCTACTCGCCCCGTGGAACTATATCCTCTTACGCTCCGTTATCTGCTTAATTCAGTAATTCCGCTAGGTATCATTCATTGGGTCCCATTGGTGTGTAGTATTGTGTGCCAACAAGGATATGATCAAGGCTTTGACCGTTTAATGTAGGCTGTGTATAACATGGGGCAATATATGTATGAGCCAGCTATGGGCCGATTTCGACGCAGGTGGAAGTTTACATGAAGAAAGACTTTCTGAGCCAATCACGCAGTCGGGGAGGTGATAATGCTGAGAAAATATCATTTCCCCTCATAGTTGCATCAATTTGTGATAGGTCATAAGTGCCTCAAATTCGCAGTAAGATATACTGATACTACATTCGCATTAGGAGGATGGTGTCATTAATATAACGGATCATAGTCGTAAATGCTGAACAATCAAAACATCAGCGTTGCTACCAATACTCAGCTAAACTATATATAGTTCTTCGGCTCCTGATTCTAAGATACTGTGCGAGTAAATGGAGATTCGCACTATCCCTGCTGTGAATTGGGGAGTTCAGATTCTGTGAGAATAAACCAGGCTCGAGTACCCGGCAAAAGAAATATTAGAAAAGCAAGACGGCACGAATTGGTTGCTAGGTTGAGTCTTGAGTCTGTGACTGCATGCATGCCTTTTTCTAAGAGCCTAATCCTGTGTTAGCCTTGCACCGGCTTTGCCCATAGTAATAACTTATATATTTTCCCTCCATTTAAGGAGTATTCAAGGAGTGTAGGTGAATATCTAAATTATCTATGATTTTTGTATTCTCGTATTGGAGGAGAATAGCCAACTGTGGTGCAGCTTTGCGAGATAACTATTTTGAGAATCAGATTCACCATTAGGATTCAAGACGCTGAAAATCAGTACTGTATAGGTCGATCTGCTATAATCGACACACCGCTTTTTGAAGGGGGTATAAAAATGCCGTCCTGCAATAATCAGCATACGACACTGGGGCTTTGTTTGATTAGTGAAACTTACTGAACAACCTTATTCAAGCTGCTATCTAGAGCCCGTGTTGAAAGAATGCTACCCAGATATCGCATGGCAGATTGGCGTTCATTATGATGGGGGCAGTCTGCATACTATACATGGGTGAATCGACGATGTAACGTAAATCTGTCTGATGGGCCCCGACCATCTTCTCATCCCAGCACGCTGTTACACAAGGATGTCTGGTAATAGAAGAATAAACAGCTAGGTAGCTGCTCACCGTAGACGGATACTTGAGACACAGTTATGAGACATATGAAACCTCGCATGTTGCACTCTAACTTCGACAGACCCGAGAATCCACGAGAATGATACGCGGCCCCTTATTTTTACTTCACTATGCCTCTCGGGCGGGCTGAAACCGCCAATATGACCTACTTTATAAGACCATCATGCCTACACACCGTGTCCGCCGGACCGTTTAGGTCCCAAATTAATCATTGCCCGTAACAACCATTCTCTATTCTACACATCTTTATCGTGTATTTCTAGGCCCGGGCTACCATTTTACATACTCTACAGCTCACCTCCCTGAATGGAAAGCCAGTTTCATCATACTACTTCTTGGTGTATAAGGCTCGCTTGAAAACGTTTCTCTTCGAAGGGATATTGCGGCACCGATTCAAAGGAGAATTGAACATTACAATGGCGGACTCCTTCTTTTCCTCTTTCACTCCTGATACCTCGAACTACAACGTTTATTTGGGGGTATGGATTAATTGGTCCCGCGGACCTGTCTTTGGAGCAACCTTGACTTTGAATCGAAAACAAGGTTCTCTTCTGATTTCTTTCACGGCATTATTTGTCACTATTGTCGCCTCGCGGTTCTGGCGTGTTGCATGCTCAATTTTGCACAGAAAGTTTTCGACTACAGGGTATCGCGATGCGCTACATCATCAACGTCAGGCAGTTTTCCGAAATTCTTCATCATCGGATTCTGGCTTGTGGTCACTGGTGCAAATTTCATGGGCTTGGCGTCATCTGGCGCAAGGGAATATTACTCGGACACTGCCACACATTGTTTTTGCTATTACTTGTCTCGTGGCTTTCTCATTAGCTAGTGGATTCTCCTCTAGCATATCTACTGCCATTGGAGATGAGGTATTGATCGATGGAGGCAACTGTGGACAAATCGACCCAGAACGATTGACGGCTGAAGAATTTCAACTAGTTATTGTTCCTTGGCAATCTGGCATTTACAACAATGCTGCCAGCTACGCTCAGCAGGTCTACTCACCTAATAGAACCGGTGCCTTGCAAAACGGAATATTCGTTAAAAGAACATTGAACACGATATCTAATAAACAGGCCTCTTGCCCATTTGAGAATAACATATGTCGAAGCACCACATCCAATCTACTTCTGGATACGAAATACATCGACATTTGTAACGATCTAGGAGTCAATCTTCGGCAGGACGAATGTATCCTATATAGATATGTCGCCCACTGCGCACCATTGATTACTGAAGGCCGAAGCAGGCCAACTAAACTCGGTGGCGTCTCAAATTATACCGGTTACGAGTACGGCTCCTCTATCCCGCGGAATTCTGACCCTACACAGGCCAATTACACTATCATTGTCCAAGATACTTACTCTCAGAACATACTAAAGTCTGACCAACCCATAGTGTCCGGCTACGGTTTACAGTGAGTAGTATCTGGACCCGTTCTTATGAACAGAGTTCATGGCAAATGCTAATAGAACGATCACTGCCAGGATTGTACACTCTGAAACATTTGATGGCGCAAGCGGTCCAGGGAATTTCTTCCCGGAATCAGATTTACAAAGACCAGACGCTGATATAGATTTGTACTTTCTCTCAGGAAACGGGATCGTCTCGAGCCAGCCAGTGAATGATCCATGGTATCGCTCCAATGTCTTGTCGAATTATACCTATTATGGTAATGATACCAACTTGACAATGCACTCATTCCAGGTTTACCATCCTATTGAGGCGGCATCGCCTCTCGGCTGCGCCACGCAGTATCAGATTTGTAAAGGACCTGTAGCAACGAATGATTCATGCGGTCCTCTTGCTAGTTTCAACGACGCATGGGCGGGCGCACTCTTGTTGTTCAACATTAGCCTCAATGACCAATACAATTACACACATGAACAGATTATTGAGGCGTACTCATCGGATCACGAGGCTAGTCGGGCCTTGTGGTTGGTGATGGCTATGCAGAATTATCCAGCTCAACTAATCCAAGCTGTCCAAAGTCTTGGGTCCCACTCTCTAGCCTCTGAACGAAGTCTAACCTTTGGAGTTCAGGGTTCGCTCCCAGATGACCAGTGGAAACTTGATGTGGACAACTGGTGGAACATCACTTTATCGTTATTACAGGCTTCATTTGTTGATACGGCAAACGGACCTGTTGAGCCGGCTGTTGCGAGAATTAAGGTAAATGCTACTAATGCGGGACAGAAAAGTCTATGCCAAAATCAGGTATGAATGCATTCCTATACTTCCAGTCAGGAAAATAGCGTTGAGGTGGAAGAAGAATCTACTGCGTTTATATGCTCCAACCCATACGTACCTGGTATGAATATCAGTCAATAGGTTTGTCCTAACATATTGCAACAGAAAATCCTCAGCACTTCATACATGTCATTCAGCCTTTTCGGTTTATACTTTACTTATATCACTGGCTTATTCATCATCGTACTTTCTTTCGCTATTGAGCCAGTCCTTTCCTGCGCTCAGAAACGATGGAAAAATCGAGAGTATGAGAATCTTGAATGGATAAGCAACGAGACGCTGCAACTCCAACGGCTTGCCTACGAAGAAAGCGGCCAAGGGGACTGGTCAAAGTGCCTTGATTCTATCCCTGTCACGATAGCTAACCAAGAACTTGGCCCGATCAATCTATCAGACCCGGAGCATCCCATGTTACGTCGCCCAAAGTCTCCTCAATCTAGTAAGGAGATTCGAAGCCTTCCCTCCCGTCACGATGGTGTCACAGAAGTATTGACCGACCAAAGAGATGGAGAAATCCAAGAAGAGATACAGTATCAAGACTACAGGCTCCAAAGAGACGAAGAATATCAAGGTCAGCAAGTGTCCCCTCGGGGGCTAAGTCTGAGGTCTATCGAAGAACCTCGATTTGGGCCCGAAGAACCATTATCAGTGGACTACAATGCTGCTATCGCACATAGTCCCCTTTCTTCTCTAATGAGAGATTCGATTGTCGTTGATAGTGCTTTGAACCCGTCAGAGGCAGTCTTTCCAAGTGAAGACAGAACTGAGGAGCCTTCATAAGGCTTGAAGGAACATCACGATCCAGACAAAAGCACAATATGATATGAGATAGTCCGTAACTAGGATAGATCGTGGGATTATTCCGCGGTCGCAATACAAGGTTCAGCAGGATTATACCTCTTCCAATGATGCAAGGCATCTGGCATACGATCTTGAAAACCTGAGGCCTGTATGTAAACCTTTCGACCTTCTTGTTATAAAAACTGATTTAACGACGTATTGAGGAAGGTTGGGGGCCACAAGATGGACTGATGGAAATAATATGACGGATACAACTATAGATCTGATTCAAAGCAGCTTGAAGAGCATAGGAATTCTTTGAATATATGTATAAATATACCCGTGCGAGTGGTACACCGCCGACATACCAGCCCAATCAAAAAGGGGCTTATTCACATGTACCCAATGTAAGGATGGGGGATAGGAGTTTTAGTGGGCAGATCTCGCGGAAAACTTAGCCACCGTACATACTTATTTCATTACTTCGTTTTATAAAATCTCACTGTTTGGTCTGATTTAGATTATATCAACTTATGTCGAGGTTGACAGCAAGTTGAATACAACAAACCTGTTTTCCCGTTCTGAGATCAATCGCACTCTATCAAAACATACCCCTGAATCCTCTAATTCGCTAAATGATATTTTTTAAATAGCCACAATATCAGCCTAGTAAGCCAAGTATGCGAATAAGCGTACTCAGGTTGCGGATTACTTGTACACGTCCAGCGTAGCAAACGCCCCACCAATCTGATTACGGCGATGAGGCTGCCAACACGATTAGCAAAGATATCCACAAAGTATTATAACTACCCAAATACTACCTAATGTACCAATGAATCTCCACGAGCCGATAGTAAGGGCTTGATCGGAAAGTTGATGGCTGGGGGCTAAGGAGTCGGCCCCCACCAATAGGGCCGACAAAGACGCACCCCGCCCACCGATCGGTTATATCCATCAGATCGCAAAGGGATACTAATGCTTATATTGAAGAAGGCGAATACTGTAGGGTGTGTGAATTCAAATTTGTTCTTTCTGTGAGACACTTTGAACATTAAATTTTGGATCTGACTTCACGAGCTAGAAGCAAATACGAACTCATAACAACACGTAACAGAACTGTAAATGAATATATCAACGGCGACGGTAGTTGAGGTGTGGTCTACGATAATACGTAGCAGGACAACAGCCCCAGCTGGCCTCGAATTCTCCGAATACAAAGACAGGGGTAAAACCTGTGCATTGAGATATATATTAATCAACTGCGAACGGTCAAGCGTCCCATTCAACTCCGTTCTATCTTCGATAGTGTAATAATCTAATGCTATTATGTTTCGTATTATGTTCCCTGGTGAAGGACGCTGTATACCACCCGTATGTTGCATTTAGGCACTCCGTACCTTTTATTAGACGGTGGGAATGTCAGAGAAATATTTGTCTAATTATTGTATGTCTCCCCTTCAGAAGCCCAGCAGTACAACCTCGCAAGTTAATGTCGTCGTATTAGGATTTCAACTACCATCTTGCCGCCATATATTTATAGTAACGTTCGAGCTACGGTTCTGTCAAGATTATTTATGCAGTGTGAGTGCCGTTCTGTGAACTCAGCCAATGAGAAGTCTAGAGGGGCGGTTGCAATCAATATGGCAGGAGAACTTAGCCACCTCTATTGTGTTACCTGGCTGCACCTGGTTTATCTAATCAATTTAATCACGTTCTCTTGATCAGGTTGACCCCCTTTTATTTCGGGGATCACATTGCTCAGCTACTTTATTACTCATTACCGTCCCCCCTTTACCTTATCGATTTTCCAAGCCCCATTCCCTTATTTTAAAGTTGTCGGAGCTGCGGCCGATGGCAGTTGGAGATGCGGTCGGTGTGCTAATTTACACTTTTACCAGTCTTCTGACTGACCTTGCACTGATATGGTTGCTCTAGGTAAACCGGGAACGCTTTAGCTGTGCTCTCTCTCAAAAAAACATGTTGTGTTTACCTACCTAGCGTAGGTAGTCTTGGAACTACGATATCAAACATTCATTACGCATTGCGCGCATCTAATCTATACGCCTAGATTCATCGTTTCACACAACATCCATCCTTCGTAATTGGCGCTCGCAACTAAGCGCAGATGGAACCATACGCCTCAAGAAGAGGAGTGGCCGTGCCGTCGTTGTTTGTGAGACTAGGATTGCACTTGTTGGGGTCATCAGAGTAGATTACACCCTACGAGCGGTTAGCGTTTGTCGGTCTCGCGAAACACGGCAAAGACCGAAGGACCAAAAGAGAAGGAGACAGAGAGATCTAGCCAGCTTACATATTCGCCCGAGTTCCAGAAAACGCGTTCAATAACCGGCTGCTGCGAAGCCCACCCAACAACCGTATTCAACCAGTTGATGACACCTGCCTGGTCGAGCGCGCAGCCCTGGTCGGGGGAGCTGGCGGGCGAGAGCTCGGTGATCCAGATGGTCTTGCCGGGAAATTGACCCATGACAGTCTGGATCGCCTTGATGGCGTCGTTGGGGTCCGCCCTGTAGATGTGCGCCAGGATGATCGGGAACCGGTCGGCACAATTGCACGCCGCGAAGAAGTCCGGCAGCCAGCTCGTCTCCGGGAATTCTGGCGCTGGCGATAGGTACTGCGTGCTGGTCGACGCTGCTAGCAGCGGCTGAATGGCCGCCACGGCCTGCTGCGGCGATAGTACTGGCTGTCCGTAAAAACCGGCGTCCGGCTCATTCAGGAGCTGCAGATACGTTGGCGGGTTCGGGCCTGTCACTAACTCTAGGCCTGTTTGCACGTTGTCGGCTGTCAGAACTATGCGCATCTGGTGTGCGATTAGGTTCGCGTCGCCGCCGCTTGCGTCATTGGCCGTGAACCCGACTATGCACCGATGTGATATGTGAGCAACCTGATTCTATCTGCGCCCGGGGTTGGATATCACCAGACCGCATTATCGGTGCGGATGGGCGACTCACTCCATGATGATATGCCGTAGGATTGTAACGTGCGGAAGCGTCCGTTCGGATCAGGCTCACTGTTGAAGGCGGCGTTGAAAACATTATTCTTGAAGTTAGCGCCGCATGATCGAGTCTCGACTGGAGATTTCGACGCGGGGCTAGCAAGTGTTGTCGAAGCCGCGGCGGCAGTTATAGAGAGAAGTCTCGTGGTATGCATTTTGGACTTGGTGGTTGTGATGTAGGTAAAGGAGGTTAAGTCACAATGATCCTATATCATAGTAAAAACCGAGAACCATTGTCGACAACGGTATTAAATATACGTTGTCGGAGCCCGTCAATTCTTGCATCATGACTCTTAGCCTCGCGCCAACGAAGCTGACCTTCTTGTTGTGGTGTTTATCGGAGCTCGATGCGCCGCATTCGATAGCGGCGCTACTCGCGATAAGCAATGAGCTTGGCGATCATCAAGGAAATAGGGGATTCAGCATCCTTCGATTGCCACCACGAAACGCCAACATTGTATAATAGGATATTTTTGAAGACAATCTAGTGCTAATGCGTTATAGCTGCCGTTGTTGCAAGCGAAAGTGGAATGTATGTATTGATGTGATGGAGCATTCGATCATTGCTGAGGTGGATACTATCCATCTTCCCTGCACCGGCGCTAATAGCAGCGAACAGCTTTCCTATTTCTGACATTTAGTAGAATATCTCCAAGCAGGTTATTATAGAACTGGATTTGAATCATTTTGCTAAGTTGAGCCTAAGCGCCGACTAAAACTTAAATAGATAATTGTAAGGTAGAGGGGGCGACCGGAGTAGAGGCGGCATAATTCGGAGCAGGAGGAGCAGTATCCTCCGGGGGTGGAGTTAAAACGGAGACCCGGAGGCTATGAAGTGAGTACGGCACCACGAGTCAGCAGGCAGATTCGGCAATAAACGATCTCTAAGCAATCATGCTCGTAACCTATGGGTTTTTTTTAAAAAAATCTTCCCATTTCGCCTATTTAGATTATGTCACTCTACATTAACGTCAGTAGCCTAGTGCAGCAAATGTGATAAACCTGTTTTCGTAGTGTGACGTCAATCCCACTCTACCGCTGAACGATGATACCAAATCCTCTCATACGCCACACGGATTATCAACAACAACATCAACCTAGTCAGCTAGATGGGAATGAGCATACGAAAGCCGCGGGTACACACTCGTTACACGCCACCATCTACTAAAATGGCCGACACTTCGGGGCTCGCTATGTTATTGGCGCCGTGATGCGATTAGAGGTATCACATCGACCAGATACCATTCAACGTAATTAATAAAATTCCACCAATTTGGTAGCAAAGACTTAATCGGCAAAGTATACGAGGCACCTGGGAGGCCGGTAACTGGGTGCTAAGGAGTCAGCCCCCACTACTAATAGGGCCGACACACAGGCACCCTGTCCACTCGCCAGTCAGGTATATTCATAGGAATGCATGAGAAGACCTAGGCCGATATTGAAAGAACAAAACTTGTAAAGTGCACAGGTTCGAAGATTCTTCATTAAGTTACAGCCACGCTACGAGAGAAGCAGTTAGGATATTAATAAGAGTATTAACGGGGTATTCAGATGTAGATGAAGATTAACACGGTGCTTAGCAGATATTTAGGGCAAGGTATCAGTGATGGTAATTTAGGTGCATTCCATGAAAGTATGTGGCGATATAACCGGCTTGGGTAGCGTCGAATATTCCGAAAATAAAGGGGCAAAACCTATGAGCAATGGCAACAGAGTGTTTCAGGTATTGATGTATGTACATACAGATGAAAAACAATAACAACTAGTGAGACAGCGCAAGGTCATAAATCCATGAGAAGGTAGCCAACTATAGCCTCTAGAGTAGTGCCGATACAAACCAGCAGTATTATATCTGTATAGTTGCTCCTGTAAGGCAGTGGCATCGGATAAAAATGATGGCGTCTGATCTGTGTCAGTCAAGACCCCAACTGTGAGACGAATGAATTGTAGTTAAATGGTTTTCCCGAGAGGCTTGTCATATTTTTGGATAATGCCTTCGTATCTAATTGCTTGTGCAGTACGACCGGCGTTAGGGGCCGCCCCGGTGGTCGCTCTGCCGCAGATGCTGTTTTCGAGAGAATAGATAGAGATAACGCCCAACACAGGTCCTTGAATCCCAAAAGATCATCTCATACACCAAGCAGAGGCCAGAGCAGCTTTAGGAAAGAATAAGATGCTGGTTACTTCGACCTCACTTTGTTCAAATGATATCTAAGCGAAAGAATTCTAACATATCTCCTAAGGCCACAATCAATGGCCCGATGCCAAATCCGAAGATGGCGGCCTGAAAGTCGAAGCTTAGCGGTACTACCTAAAATTTGGCCTTTAGCCGCCGTTGTTCTTAGACCTAGTCTTTGTTCAGATTATTTAGATGCTGATTGTCATCCACTATTCTTTCTTTCTTAGTCTTCACTGTCCAAATGACCCCTAAAATCAATTTCGTGCGGGTGAAATTGTGTATACAAACAACAATTGGAAAATCCGTTTCCTCAAGCTGTGCTCGGTATATCTAAGTATTCTTCAAGCCACAGGTCTCACTATCGTGAAGGTGTGTGGCACCTGTAATGTAGTATTTGGGGCACTCCGAATCTTTTTTGGTTGGCTGGCCGGATTATCGGAGAGAGATTTACGTATATTACCTAACGAGTTAGTTCTTTTGCCTCGCCTTCAGAAGTCCTTTATATTCGGGTCAGCTCTGACCGTAGAGTGGCGCAGGTTGATGTTGTCGCATTAGGATTTGGGCTCCCGTCCTGCTGCCGTATAATTAATATTTACAATACGGGGTCTCAATGGAGGGTCACAGTCAAGATGACAGGAGAACTTAGCCACCTTCACTACACGTAGCTTCCCTCTTCTGATTTACCTAGTCAACTCAATCGTGTTTCTTTTGATTATGTCGGCCGCCATTAGTTTGGGATATTGAATTACTCCAGCTTGATTTTGCAAGCTCTAATATTGCTTATAACAATGTCCGGGCTGCCGCCGGATGCAGTGGGAGATGCAGTCGGTGTACTGATATACACGTTCATCAGTCTTCTGACTGACCTCATCTTAATATGGTTGCTTTGGGTGCACCGGGAACGCTTTGGATGTGAGCTCTCCCCCCTTTGATGGAACTGATAGCTTGTCCAAATCCTCCGATACCGTCGATTATTTGGCGTCAAGTTCTTTTAGACTGACCACAAACACCGGAGAAGATGTCGCGCTGATCGCGTATTTCGTGGCATTATCCATCATCATTAGCATCATCCAGCAAATATACCAATACACGTAGAGGAACCTTTTATCTCCCTTTTTACGGCTATGGCGCGATCTGTTCTTCAAACTAACCTGACTCATTTGACTGCAGACACTTTAGCGATTATATGTGGAGGCGATATCACTATATCAAGGCCAATTACCCCAACGCGGACGTCATCTTCAAGGATGGCAATAGTGGGATTACACTGGTCTTTTCGAATATACGTAAGTTAAAGGGCGATTCTAGCGCGTGGGCCTACGCCTATATATGTGGAATCAGGACGCGAAAGGTAATCGTGTTTTAGCTAATTATCGGAAAGGTTATTACTGCTACAGCATTGAATCCACATACCTTTTTACATAGTAAGTGATTCGACATCCGAGTTCCCAAAATTGTCGGATTTCGTTGTCTATGTCACTAATAAAACCACTACGCTTAGCACATTGCATATTGCGACGTCTATTTTCGGCGTCTGGACTGTCCGTCCTCGCGCTGAGCGCATTTATGTCATACTTAGCAAAACAGTCCCCATTATCATAACCGCAATTACGATAGGAGTCGAGTACACACCAGCGTTACAGAGCGACTGGATCACATATATAATCGTTGCCAATATCCAAACAGTCGCCTCGTGTATTTTCAGCATTGCACTAATCACCTTGATTCTGTGGAAATACGTTGACACTAAGAAGATCTGGAACAGTGTTACAACCCTCGACGGCTCCTCGGTTAGCTGGGGGACTTGTGTATTGAGTAAATGGCGATGCAGTAGCAGAAATTTGAGTTCTACATCAGGGCAGACTCCCTGGGAGAGGGACCATGTGCCGAGGTCACTTCTAGACAACAACTGGCTGGTCGTGCGTCTCTCAATTGCCATAGTTTTTATCTCGTAAGTATCGCCTCCCTACCATCATGTCGTGTTTATCAAAGTTGCCAACAAATATATACCGTACGTTTCTGACTCTCGCGTTTGATGAAGAGGATTCGCCCTCGCCTTCATATTAGTACACTTACCCGTACCTGCTGAGATGGCCCGCGAGATTATGGCTGATGCCCCGGAACTCACCGCTGCCCAAGCAAGGGCCGGCATCGTAGGTCATGTCTATGGCGTGTTGCCCGGGCTAGCCGTTCCCATAGTCTTCGGCCTAACGAAACCCTTTCGGCACACTCTGTATGAGACTTTCCGGGTCAAACGCTGGTGGTCTAGAGGGCAGCAGGTGCGGCCCGCGCAGCATAGAACTGACTCACAGTTGATTACGCCTTGGCCTCAGCTCCAAGGTCTACCGCAGGATTCCGAATTCCAGGCCTGGCGCGACTTGGGTAGCCACCCGAATACTCTTGGACAGGACTGGATTACGAGGATGGATCCGAGTCTACCGGCAGATCTCTGTGAGCAAGGATCGTATGAGATGAGTGAGGGCGTGAATCGGCGTCGGACTAACGAATAGAAGTTCTGGGTGCATTATATGCTATCAAGTACACATATTACGTTCACGAATATATGACTAATTTCATTTACCGTCTTCCTATGAGTCTAGGCCTGTCTATTTCACGAAAACTTCTAGCAAGAGGAAAGATTGCAGACATGAAGAAATTATTGAAGTGTCATTTTTCTACCAAAATCTAAACTCGATAGATACACCTAGTCTTTGTACGCAGTTTATCTGCCTAGTCCCACAAATACTTTCGACAATCGGAATTAGACGTAGAAGAGACAATCATTTCGACGCACTCTAGGATCTCTATGGTAAAAGGCGAAATAATCCCAGCCTAGATCGTTGTGATACCGCTCGATTAAATGAGAGAGCAGGGGCGCAGCAAGAAGAACGATATCAAAACGTGTATCCAAAACCCGCGGCGGGACAGAAGGTCGATCCTCCTCGTACGCTTTCGTGAGCGCAGGGATTTCCCCCGCCGCCGCGACAGCTATCTCAGCAGTTGACCAGAACGCGAAGATCCACCGGCCGTGCCAGCGTTGGTAGTTATCAATGATCTTGGCAACTCTCTTATACCGCCGCAGAATCCTCGAGAATTTGAATTCAAGGATGTGCTGGGGGAGAACGGGAGGTGCGCGCGGCTGGAGAAGAAATACCTTGATTTCATCAATCCATTCAGGCATTCTATCACTCAGCTCGAGAAGGTCCGGGGGTCGGACTGAGTTGAGGCTGACGCTTTCGACGTCCGCCAGCCATTCTCCGATAGATAAGCAAGGGCTCATCTCGCCTTTACGGCTTGGAAGACTGCCGGGTCCCGGAGGCGGCCCGCTTAGCATAGAGCTACCACCATAAGACGTGAGACTTGAGGTCCATGTTTCATTCGAGCATACAGAATCTTCGTATGTTCGATGTGTTTGATGTGTAAGCTCATGAGGCTTGGCTATTTCTTGGCTGGACCGAAACTCATAATGGCGCTTGTTATAATCTAAACAGGGCAACGATAAAGTTCGTCGGTTTCTCAGTCTGGGTGGCAGGTTGACTTGCTCGATGCCTCCATCACTCATGCACTTCCTCTTCCGAGGGTTTGTAACTGCCTCTGGCATTGTAGAACGAATCAATGAACTTTGGCTTGAATTTATAGAAACTGTCTTGAAGTTTGCTGTGCCAAACTGGGCTGGGGTCAATCAGATGGAGTGAACGTTGCGACCTAACTCTATATCCTGTTTGGTACAAGCAAATTTTGATGCAAAGACGACAAATCAATCCCGAGGACAGGATTAGAGGGCTGGATGTATCAGGGTTCAGTTGGTAAATAATCAAAATAGAAATTTAATGTATTGAAGCTCCAAATGATCTCATACGATTGAGCCTAGCTATATAAATCATTTCTAGCATTGTAAGTAATCATGGGAGCTATGAAGTAAACAAAGACATGGGTCCCGTCTACAATTGCTGGGACGTCAACTTAAGCGAACTAGGTCATTCAGCTTATAACAATAAACAAAGAACAACAGCACAGAACTTTTTTTCATGCTAGATTTGACATGGATAACAAAGACTTTGAAGCAGCTTTTTATATCGTGTGAGAATATGCTGCGCCATGTGTTCTTTATCCACCTCCAGCTCCGACACACCACAAATTGTGTGAAGAGGGAAAAGGGTAGAAGGTTGTATTGGCTAGAACTAACGTATCCCGTACAGTCTAGTGAACAGTTGACCATTCCTACCACGAGAGGTTTACAAGAATAATGCGTACACTTGATGGTGCCGCCCACTTTGCTGCTATTGTGACAGATTCATTCTCAACCACAATGCTTACGATTTCAGAATCCTTCAAAGACGGTTAAAGCTCATAATACCATCGGTATTGCTGACTCTTGAAACCTAGGACTAACACGCGTGCTCTTACGCGGAAAGGCTCTAGAAATTCGCATAAATTCCTGGTATTCTAAGCTGACACGTCTAAACGGCAGGCTACATGTTTGTCAGACTATAACGATAAGACGGATTGTTCTGAAGTAGCACATTTAACTGCTTTGTTGGCATATCTGCAGCAGGCCAAAGGGAATCCAAGCATAATCCCTCAAATATGATAATGAGCACCTTAATAGGTTGCCTCACTGTATCTGGCATACATGCTTCTCTTTCACGATGATTTTACTTCACGCGTTCCTTCACGTTTACTTGAACCTGGTTGTTCGAGCTTTGTGTGATCAATCACTTATGTAGCACCTCGTACTGAGCAAAATCACACACTGCTTGTGCGCACTCTCGTGGCGAGGACTTTATACGATACCAATACTGCCCCGAACTACTTTATGGCCGTCACTTTCTCGTCTACGTTGCAATGATTACCAAGTAGTGAAAGTACTTGAAGAATTGCATATCAGTGGATTTAAGAACAGGAAGTATGAAAACAAAAGTAGAAGCATTTCATAGTGGGATAAGATTATTTCCTCATAATAGCCTTGTCGGAATGTGCACAGTTTGAGGTTTCCGCCACGTAGTATATTCTGTACAAATAGCCAAAAAGAGGATCATACGGCGCTCAATTGGCATAACTTAGACGCCACAGTAGGATCACTTCAAAGTTCGGAGATCCGCGAGAATATAATTGGAAGAATTGCTGCCTAAGCACGCAGAGGACAAGCATATGCACGTAGCAAACTGGCTGCCGCCTTACGGGAGCACAACGTCAAACATGTGGTCGACCGGTGTCGCAGCATACAGCCTGCACTTATTACCCGGTGACCGGCCCAAACCCGATTAACAATATCGTCAGCTCGGCGCAAACGGCGAAAAGCCTCGATATCCAACTTGTAAGACGGAATGTCGCAGCTTGGAAATCCGATGGCTTTGCCATAGTCTCTTGCGGCGACCTCCGAGACATTCCCTCAACGGTTGTGCATTGACTCGTCACAAAAGGGAGACAACCTGGTAACACTCTCGGGTACTATTAGGATAGCCCAGTGCGACTTTGCTCTACGGCTACATGCATCCGTCGTGTTTAGGTAGATGGGGTTGAATGTCTCAATGGCATTGTACCTGAATTGTCACTCTGCCGTTTCTAAGAGCCGTAGACAAATAGAACCCTCATTTAGGTATACAGACTCAAGGAGTAGTTGCACTTTAAAGTGCCAAGAGTTGTCACGCGAGGGGCAGTCAGCACAGGGCTGTTACCAAACGCTGCTTATATGGCATTCTTGATGGGTTTCGGGACCGAGCATTGTCCGACAATGGCGGCAAATATTTGTCAACCAGGTGATATCAATAGATTAAACAGAGAAATGAACGGCCAGTCGGTAAATGGTGCTACCAGGCGACGTGGTTCGGGAAAGGGACGATAGTAATGGTTGGCCATCAATTGCTCAAAAAGCAGTTCCGGGGTCCACAGC
The DNA here is from genome assembly GCA_022495235.1 of Xylaria curta. Lineage (NCBI taxonomy): Eukaryota > Fungi > Ascomycota > Sordariomycetes > Xylariales > Xylariaceae > Xylaria > Xylaria curta. The sequence goes on along the minus strand of MU375922.1, from coordinate 282,640 downwards.
TTGTCACAAAAGGCATGGTAATAGCGGGAAAGGTACAGAGAAATATTGTTGGTTGGCGGGTATCGAGAATAATGATCTGATCAAGTTGGTACGTGTATATATAGTGTCAATCGCCCTGCGTTAACCCATTGCAACTTTCGCACGTAATCGCACGTCATACTTGCCACAACCAATCAGGCTCTTCTTAATAGACGCAGTGCAAACGCCGCCAATATGAGACGCGAAATTGATACCTTCCCAACGCCGGCGCATGTAAAGCCGAAGAAATTGGTCGTCTTGAGCGCACCGAGGTTGGTAAACTGCAATCAATAATACGGTTCTTCGTTATGTGCATCGTTTTTCTGATCAAGCGTGTAGAACTGGCACTCGTGGCCTATATCTGGCGCTCAAGCAGCTTGGCCTTGCGCCTTATCATATGACAGAAGTGGTCAATGCTGGCACCCCTGCGCTGAAGATTCTGGCCGACGGTATGAATGCGGAATGGCTTCATGAAGGGACACCCTGTAAGTAAATGTCTTTTTGAGCGGCTTGTAGGATAGCATAAGATCTGGAGCATACTCAAAACTGACGTGAAATTATAGATGGCAGAGCAGAGTTCGATAAATGGTTCGCGGATTATGATGTAAGTCATGGCCAGAGGGGAGAAGGCGCCTTATTGACTGTTGAAAGGTCATAATAGAAATGCCCTTCTTTATGCTCCGATCGACCCTTAAGGCCTATCCGGATGCCAAGTTCCTTCTAACGGAGAGAGATCCGGAGAAATGGGCAAAGTCCTTCATGAACACGATTGGATGGGCGGCCTTACGCCTCAGAAGACTCCCAATGTCTATCTTCAAAAGATTCGACAACTTCGCGTTTTATATGGATCGCTTCAACGGTCAGATGGTGGACTACTATACGAATGGACTTGGTGTGTCGGAAGAAGGCCGCAAAGCTCTTGTGGAAAACTATAAGCTATAGTAAGTCCTGCAACTTAAAAGCCAGTATATTGACTTGCTAATTATAGGCTAGCATTTCCGAAGTGAAGCGGCTGGTGCCGCCAGAGCAACTGAAGGTTGTCAAATTGGAGGATGGATTCGGAGTAAGTACCTGCGCCATTTCTATGTCTAGAGCTGGCAATCTCTCATTCGGAACATCGGGACATACAGGCAGACGTTATCCTTCGTTTTACCTAGAAGAACTGCTAACCTTAGTACGACAGTGGAACGAACTGTGTCCGTATCTGGGTGTGCCTATCCCAGATACGCCCTGGCCGTCCCTCAACAACCCAGAAGAGTTTCAAGCAGTAGTTGGTTCCAAGATGAAGAAGGCTACTAGCAGAGGAATGGCGGGCTTAGCTAGCATTGTAGCTATTGCGGCAGTTGCTATGTGGTATGGCCACAGGAATCTGTTGCCCATGCTGACATAAACCGCCTCTGAGACATCTGCTACGATGGCATTCGATTATCTCGGATGCTAGCGTTGAGCCTATTCGAAAACAGAGATGCTTGGCCTCGCAGATAGGATGATCTCCAAGCCGAGTAGTCTTGATGTGGCGCGTTTGGACGTGAAAATCTTGCTGTAAAGCTTACCCTACTTCTCAACCCAACCAAGGTCATACGTCCACAGTTGAGAAGCACTTGTATTGCAATACCTGTAAGAAGTTAGTAACTAATGTCACAGAAACTTAGATAGAAGTGATAAACCTCAGATGCAGAAGCCCTTGCATGACTGCTGTATTTGACAAGTGAGATAATGATGTCGTGAAAATCAACGTCAACATCTTGCAATATATCCTCCCACTTTTCTCCCTCGAAGGTTTGATACATCTCGAAGGGCGGAGTTTTAAAATCTGCGGCTTCTGGCCATGATTCGCGAGTCGGACTTCCGATTGTCTTGAAAATACTTAGTATCAGACCGAGTTGATTCCCATCTTCGTGCGCCGGCCGCGATGTAAAGAGTGTTTTCGGAGGTGTGCGACAGCATTCTGCAAGCATAGCACCAGCTGCCCACATGTCAATGGCCGTGCCATACGACTTATCTCCGAACAATGCTTCTGGTGCACGATAAGGACCTGTTCCGACGTCGAGGATCTTCTGGTTGGCAGGCTCAGTGTAGGCTGATAGCTCAGGATGCCACGCAATACCAAAGTCGGAAAGGTAAGCAGGCCCATCTGGAGTCTCGAGCAGGATCGCGGAGGGCTTAATATCCCTATGTATTATTCCCTGACCATGAAGATACTGAAGGCCGGTAAAAAGATCCTTGAAGTGTTTTAATATCCGAGCCTTGGGAATGGGACCGCGTGCAAGGAGACTCTCGAGGCTGAATGGCATATATGGAAAGGCGAGGACGAATCGTTGCTCTTGATCCCTGAAGGTTTCTAGCAGAGGGATGCATGGCTTCTTTAGTAGCCTAAGGATTTTGGCCTCTCGAAATGGGTCATGGGGCTCGATATTCCGAGTCTGCACAATGACTTTTAACGCTATTGTTTGGGATCGGTAGACCTCTGCGGTGACTCCGTCGCCGATGTATTGGCAATCCCGGTAAGACCCTATGGTGACGGTACGAGAATCTAGCGGTTCGCTTATGGTATGAGGTACCCCTGTTTCCTCGGGCGCGTATGAAGACTCTGCCGGCGGCCCAACCCGACACGCTGCTTCATAATGGTCCTGTTTTGGTGTTAATATGAACGGGTCTGCAGAGCGTGAGAGGTCATATCATAAGTGAGAATCGAGTTATCAAAGCCGGCCAAGAAGAGCGAGCACTGTGGGGGTAATTGAGAAATGGGCAACCTCACTCGTGACGACGATTTATAGGCCTCGCTCTCGATGGAAAAAGCATTCTTTTGTGCATTAGCGGCTGGGACACCTATCTTCTCAAGCGCGTCTTTTCTAGGGTTCAAATGAGCAATGAGGTATAAAAATGCCGGGGGGAATGTAGAAACTAACATAGTTTGTATCTTGTCATAGCGTTCGCTTGATGTGAGGGACGTTCTCCAATCAGATTGAGAAGGCATACTCTTGCGATGGAAGGCGTTTTCTTGTAATTTGATGAAAGCGATTAATTAAGGGAGATGAATTCCCGGAGGCTTTCAACTGAAAGTTTAGAGATTTATCGAACAGGTTATCTGTGTATTGTAAGTCGCATAAGAGCACCTCATCTACTAGTATGGTACCATGAATTACTTAAGACATGATCTGCTGGGTTGGGGATCTTTTTCCGGCTGGCGACGGCTGGCCTCCACATACGGATCCGTAGACTTCCAAGCATTAATGGCCCACTAGCTAGATCCGAATGGGAAGAAGCACAAGCCTCTTTCGCCGTGCTAAACCCCGATAGGAAAGCTCGGTTGCGGTAGGCGTACACGTTTGACGGGCTGTGGAGTGGCTGGCCGGGCACTCGGAGCTGACCTCATAAATCCCAAGCCTGAATCTCGACTTATGTATGTACATGATCCCAGCCATCGTCAAGCTTCCCCAGAGCTCCTAACCTAGCATTTTTGTAGTGCAGGCCATACCCAGTCCGCAACAATCCAGCCTGATGCATCGATAATCAGCAGATGCATATACACCAGCGATCGATCATCCACGACCAATTACACAACACGTCTTCTTCGATGTGCGAACGAGCTACATTGCTTGGCTGAATGCGCCGTCGTACCGTCGCCGTGCGCTAGATATATATATCAATACATGTCTACACTCCACCCCTCCTCCGCATCTGCGACATAAACGTCTGCGTGATCGCCCCTGACTCTGCCCATCATGGACGGCCTTTCACGAGCCGAGTATCCCGCTATACTGGTGGGCATCTCCAATTACGCAGCGTCTTAGGCGCATTGCTGATCTAACCTCTCGATAGGATACCCTCCAGCCTGGCCAAGCCGTTGTTGTGCTCGCCGACCGAATCAAACGGATAACCAAGCTGAACAATGAAATAGCCGACTGGCTGCAGGTGCGATTCTTGAGGCCCTGACCACCGCCGTGAATATGTATGGTCAAAACTAATCTGTGTCCAGGAGCGCCGGAGAGTTGAGGAGCAATATGCCCAGGGACTACGAAGATTAACACAATTCCGGGTGCCCAACGCGCAATCAGAGCTCGGGTGAGTTAGCAGGGCTCATGCAGCCACGTCGTGGACCGTGTATAAGTCGACTAACGGTATTCAAGGAGCTTCCATGCGCAATGGGACAAAATCCTCACGGCCGCAGAGTCCGTCGCGACATCCCACCACACCTTCGCCATGCATATCGAAAAAGAAGTCGAGACGCCTTTGCGAATGTTTGAAACTAGAAAAGAAATGCAAAATCTCCAGACTATACAAGGAAACCTGCAGAAAGTGGCCAGGGAACTAGAAGAGGCACAAGAAAAGTCGGACAAGCTGAGCAAGAAGGGTGGCAAAGCCAGCGCCCAGAAGGTCGATATGGCTGCAAGTAAGCTTGAGTCTGCCACAAATCAGTGGAAGTCACAGGCTCCCTTCGTCTTCGAGAATCTACAGGCCGTAGACGAAAGTCGCATGAACCAATTGCGCGATTGCTTAACCCAATACGGCACCTTCGAAGGAGAACAGGCGCAAAAGCTACAAGCCGATACCGAAACCGTATTAAACAGCTTACTCGATTACAATACTACAAATGAGATCCAGCATTTCGCTTCGAAGGCGACCGCGGGACGCCCGAAGCTGGAAAAACGGGCAACCACCACACGTCAATCATCTAGTGCTGGTGGTCCAAGCCCATCCACCGCTGTACCGCCAAGCCTCAGCATACCAATGGAAGATGACCGGAGTGACTATTCAGGACCCAAAGAAGGACCGCCCGAGAACAAGCTGCGAAGTCGCATCGGTACTATGCTTGGGCGACGGCGTCAAAGTATTCACGGTGGATTCGGCCAGCTATCCCCAGCCAAAGGACCTTTTGGGAGAAACTCGAAGAGCAGTCATGGCTTGTCACCACGGGCGTCCTCAAGCAACCTAGGTGACTCAACCAACCGACTAGGTTCGCTAGCTGAGGACCCTGATACTCCAACAAATGAGACTTTCCGCACCTCCGAGACAGGAGAAAAGAGTAGCCACGATGGCACTAACGGCGTCGGAAGAGTTAACTCGACCGATGCCGTGCGGCCGACAACAGGGACAACCACAACGTCCCAAGTGAATGGTACTGGTAGTGCGCTGGACGCGTTAGATGTGCCACCTCCTCCCGGGCCTCCACCCTCCCAGAGGGAGCCGGAAAAAGATGCAGAAGGGTTCAGTGTGCCGACGTATTCGCATGATCCTATATCACAAGCCGAAAAAGAGGCGGCTGCTCAAGAAACTGAGCATGCGTTCAAGCTAAGTATACAAAAGGAGCCTGTTGCTGAAGAAGATGAAGACGCAAAGAAAGCAGCGCTGTCAAATGTTGCAAACAGCCTTTCAGCAATGGGCGCACCAGCGCGGAGGGTGGGCACTATCAGGGGCCGCAGAGATGTGCGCAACACGATCTACGTGCCTGGTCCCGTTTCTGAGAACTCTGCCAGCCCTGCCATAATCCCCCCTATCCCAACAATATTCTCTCGAGCTACAGGCGCATCAACCTTAGCTTCTGAACCTAGTGTCACAGGAACATCCGACACCCAGTCTATTCGATCGGCTACCTCGCTGAGCAGTGTTGTTCAAGCAAAGCACCCCGAAATGCATCAGCCAGGACTGAACTCATCTCTCATGGAGACCGTATCGGCTACCTTTGAGGGTGGTGCGGTCAAATCTGTGAAGGTCAATGGCGAGATTGCATTGTCTTTCAACCCTGGCGATGACCCAAGCCCTCCATGTAAGTCCACCCCAAGTGCCTATTTCAGCAGCAGACGTAACTAACGACCTCGCAGCACACCTATCTGTTCGAGTCAACAATTTCTCTCTTCTCGAGTCTATCGGGCCTAATCGGATTTTTGTTTCTAATAGTCCCGATCATCCTGACCAGTTCACGTTAGACACCTCGCACCTTCGGAACACTCACATTGGTTTCTCGTATAAACTACACATCGACACAGACGCGCCACCAAGCGAACATGTTCCCATCCTACTCCACCCTACATGGAAGCCCCAAGGCGACAAACTCGGCCTTTTGTTACAATACAAACTGAACCCATCCTTCAGCTTCGCAGCTAACGGTTCTCCCGTCAACATCCACAATCTCGTCATCTTCGCGTCATACGAGGGCAGAGCCTCAGGTGCACAAACCAAGCCCTCAGGTACCCACCTAAAGGATAAGCATCTGGTATATTGGCGTCTTGGCGACGTCACATTATCTCCCGACGCAGACTGGCAGAAGATCGTATGCCGAATCGTGGGAGAGCAAGGCGCAGAACCAAAGCCCGGCAATCTCGAGGCACGATGGGAGTTCACCCCTCCCGCCGCAGATGGCGAGGCCAGCCAGTTGATATCCCTGTCCAAACTCGAGGAGGGTAAGAGCAAAGAGCCCGAGATCGTCGACGACGACCCTTTCGCGGACGCCGCGTCGTCGGCCGCGGAGGGAAAGTGGGTCGACGTCCCCGCTGTGCGGAAGCTGCTGAGCGGGAGGTACGAGGCGAAACCAACGCTCTGAATACAGCACGGCTAAGTAAGGTAGGATAAGAAAGAAAAAGGTAGTAGAAAAAGGGAAAGAGGAAAAATTGTTTTGTATTGCAGGACAAGGGCAGGGCAGAGTGTACTCGATATATCCGGTTTTTTTCAAAGCAGCATTTTTGTTCATCATCCTCATTATCATCATCAATCATGTTTTTGGGAAGAAAGTTTTTCTTGTCATGACACACATCTGTCGGCTTTTTTTCCCTTTTGATGTCGATTTTTCTATCTATCCATCTAAGCGAAACTTACTACTTCCTTTTTATTACTCATCCATCTTGTCACCATTTTTGTTTTTGAAATATTCCGAAAATCAATCGTCATCGTATATAGTTCTCTAAATTTTGATCATACTACTACTACTACTTACTATCATATAATTATAAGAAACTGCTTCTGGTTAGGCTTTAGTTTAGTTCTGAGGTAAACTGAGGATTGGTTGGTTGATCCCAATTAACCCAGCAAAGCGCGCCCAACCGACTATCACCGTTCATCTGAGATTACTTGTTTGTATCAGAGATGTTGTATAGAGCAAATATTCATACCAGTTTCTAATTTCATTTGTACCAAGGTATCAATAAACGGGAATATTATATCCGTACAACTACTGAGTTACAAAAACAGCCCAGTCCGCCCACTGTCCGTCGTCCAAACTCCAACAAGTCTACCACTCATACCAGTCCAATACATCAATCAACCCGACCAATATGGTAGGTAGTGATCTACTGACCCGCAGCACGCGCATGCTCTTCGTAAAACTCAAGCGTAAGCGCAGCCAAAAAGCCAGGAATACACCCTTTATCACGGACCCAGAACTGAATCTGATCGCCGATGCGACGCGCAAACTGACTCTGCGGGCCGCCCGAGACCTTCATAGTTCCGCGCTCGCCGTCGAAGACGATGCTATTCTCGTGCTCGTCGCTCTGGCTGGGATAATACAGGGATTCGACGCGCATCTTGCCATTGGGGATAAACGTCACGGTCCACCCCAACGTGCTGAAGATAGCCTCCTTGAATTCCTGCGACTTGGCCGACCACACTTCCTTCAGTCTTCGCGTTGTCTTTTGCGCTGACGCAGTCTCCCGCTGCGCCTCTTCGATCTCGCGACGCGCGGCTGCCAGCTGGGATGCGGGGATCAAGGCGATTTTCGGATTCCGTCGCGCTTCTCTGGAGAGCTGGGTAAGTAATTCCTGGTTCTCGAGCTTGAGCGCTGCTAGCGTGGCTGTCTTGATGGCTTCGAAATCCGAGGTGGGGTTAGACCGCAGAGATAGGATTCGCGTCTTGTTCGCTGACTCGGCGGCTGTGAGGCGCGACTGCAGGACCTCGTGCTCCTTTTGCAAGAGCTGGTGCGCTGCTTGGAGTTTCGAGAGGTCGTCTGCTAATTTGCGACGCTTCCGGTTCAGTTCGCCTAGTTGCTCGTTCTCTGCCTCGTCTGTGTGGCTTCGCTTAGATCCGACAGTGGGCTCCAGAGTTCCGGTCGCTGACTCGGCTGCGGATAGTTCTTTGTGTAGGTTTTGGACTTCTTCCTTGTACGTGTCGACGAGTTTCTCGAGTTCCGAGATGCGAGTGACTTTCTGCTGATCAAAGTTGCCAGTGTCGAAGGTCTCGTCTTCCGCATCGAATGTCTTCAGCTGGGCTCGCAGGTATTCAATTTCCTTGGTGGCTAACGCGCGCTGCCTCTCTAGCCGAGCTTGAGATTTGCTAGCAGTGACAGGAGCACCTGCTGTTCTCGATTTCTCGAGTTGTGTTATCATGTTCTTCTTTTCTGACTCCAGCGACTTGATTATCTCGTCTCGCTCGGCGATTTGAGGTTGAACTTCGCCTAGCTTCTCTACAAGGGCTGCCGAGTTGTAACGTTCCTCAACAAGCGCACGAGCAACAGCCTCGGGAGAGTCGAACTCCATAACTCCGTCCTGTGCACTGGCATTTTGTAGATAAGCCGTCCATGCTAGCCGTTCGTCTTCTAGTCGCTGCTTCTGCATGCGAACCTCATTCAGTTCTACCTCGAGTGCTTCAGCAGCCTCCATTCTTCGCTGTAGTGAGCGCTTCTCTTCTTCGACGACTTCTACAGCTTTATGAACTTGGCGCAGATGAACTAGTTCAGCGTGCTGTTTTGATGTCTTGGCTTCAAGGGACCGTATATGCTGAACCTGGTCGCTCAGTTCGCGGCGAATAATCGCGATGGTTTCAGCATCACCAGTCTGCGCTTTTAACCGTATTATGTCTGCCTCGAGGTCACCCACGAGAGCGTCCTTTTCGGCCAGCTGCTTCTGTGCGGCACTTAACGAAGATTCGCGAGCTTCGGCATCGTGCTCCAGCTCCTGGATACTTTGGTGTAAGTCCGCCACTTGGGCTTCTACCTCGTTCGCCCGCCTTTGATTCAATCTCTCTCCCTCCTCTTTTGCCAAGGACAAGTCCTCCAATTGTTCCTTAAGTAACCGTGATTCGTCCTGGACCTCACGCAACCGTTTTTCTAGCTCGGCGGTATCCTGGGCGGAGGATTCTTTCAACGTCTGTAGTTCCTCCTGCATTGACTCGTATTGGCGTTGTGTCCTGCTCTTCTCGCCCTCGGCGGCTTGTTTCTGGTTGAAGTCGTCCTCGGCCTTGCGCTGCACGTCGCGGATCTCGTTCTCATGCTGGAGCACCAGCATCTCCTTCTCCTGCTCGGTGGTCTCGATGCGGTACCGCATGGTGGCCACCTCGGCTTTCAGCTCCTCTATGCGCTTGCGCTGTGTCTCGTATTCCTCGGCGTCGGGGGGCGCTAGATTCTCCTTAGAACTCTCGCGCGACGTGGCCCGTAGTAGAGACTCACTACGGTCGCTTTGTCGCGAAGTCGATCGAGCATGGTGGATGGGCGGCGCATGTTCGGCGCCGGTCAGGAGATCGAAGCTCGGTTGGGTGGTGCGTGAGGTGCGGAACGACGATATCTACAGGACAGGCTATTGTATGAGCTCGTCCGGGACGTTGGATGTAAGGGTTCATTTACTTACCCGCGATTCTCTGAGGGAACTTTGAGGCCGTGGCAGCGAACTGCTCCCTCCACTCTTCCGCAACCGACCCGACATTGAGGTTTAATTTGTAACCTACAATTACAGCTCCATGCGACAAGTTATCTAGGGACCAAAACGTTTTGCGCGGTGAAATTAAGCTTCATGTCGCAGACGACAAACTAATCGGGCGCGGTGACAGATTAATTGTTTTGGTTGTTTGCAGCAGGGGTGCAGGAACCAGTCTAACTTAAGTAGACTAGCGTCACTGTCTTGCTTAGATCTTTGTTGCTAAGCTTTGCCCTCTAGCTAAAAGAAGTATCATTCTGCTAGCGAATTTACCTACCTGCCTACTGCAGTTGATAGCTTTATTCATTCGTTCGTACCTTTTCCGGGGATTGGACCTGCATTATGCCAACACGGTTAGGATTCTTATCCTACAGGCTTACTTTATGTCAAAGTAGTATATCACATGAGTATCAGAACAATGAGGCCTGTTTTTCGTTGGCTTACCTTTCTCATTGCGTCACTACTAACTAATAGCTAGTAATGGCTAGTAATGGCTAGCTGCTGTTGAAAAGCCATGTCAACGCCCCTTCCTGAAACAGCTAGCCAAGAATCCCACAGACCCTTTCCTTGGACCCTTCCCCCCGATCTGTGTCCGATAGACTGAAGCTGGTTGGCTGACACCCTCGGCTTTTTCGTGTCAACGATGAATCTGACCTGACTATCCTTGCCATTCTTGCGCTCTCGCAAGCCAGCTTCACTACGTCGACGCATCTCGCGAACTACGTCAAACCTCCGAACCCCAATTACACCCTCACCTTCGGCGCGAATCCCGAGCTTGTGTTTCCCCTCCCATCTTCGAACCCACAACATCCATATGGCTTCCCATTCACGGTAACAGCATCGCGGCATCTGCTGTGCTCTCCAACACTGAACCACGAATTGTCTATTGTATCCTGTCCGCCGCAAACCACGAACCCCGTTCGCGATGGTTCTACGCCCAGTTTCCAGAAATATTGCGAGTGCAAATGCTCTGAAAGGCCATAGTGCTTTCTCATACATTGCTGCTGCGAGGTCGCACCACATCCAGTCATGCCTGATTCGAGCCTCAACTCCCAGGTTAACTGAGACGAAGCGTCTTCCTGCTTTTGTAGTTCCAACCCGAACGTTCGCCTCGGAACCATCGAGAGGATCGTCGAAAGATGACACGACCGCTGCTCGCCAGGAAGAATCAGAGTCCGATTCCGCTACAGCCGCTGCCAAATCACCGGACGAACCCTATTCGCAGAAATCCAGTAACTCGTCGGCTTCGTCGTCAGTTACAGAGCGATCCGAGTTTGACTGGGAAGAAGAGCCGAATTTCAATATTGAAAAGTTCACACAGCTGCCTTATGAAAACTTTGGAGTAAATCAACATATGATTATCGATCGCGAGTTCAAAGAGGTCCTTCGTCAGCTACTGTGGAAATTCCGCGCCCCGATTCGTTACGCCTTCGCCTATGGCTCCGGTGTTTTCCCACAGTCGACAGGCGGGACTGCTAGTGAGGCCGAGATTAAGGCTGTTCATCCTAAGGCTCCTATTGCCGTGCAGAAGGCTCAAAATGGCTCACCGAAAATGATTGATTTCATATTTGGCGTATCACACACTCAGCACTGGCATTCGCTTAATCTTGCACAACATCGCGATCACTATTCTGCCCTCGGTTCCCTCGGTTCCGGTGCTGTCTCTTATATCCAGGATAAATGGGGCGCTGGCGTGTACTTTAACCCTTACGTCACTGTTGAGGGTATTCAAATCAAATATGGAGTGGTCAATCTCGACACTCTATGCAGGGATCTTAGCGAGTGGGATAGCTTATATCTTGCTGGTCGTCTACATAAGCCTGTTAAGATTCTACGGGATGACCCACGTGTTCGCCTTTCGAATCAAATCAACCTTCTGTCGGCATTAAGAACTGCTCTGCTCCTCTTACCCCCCAAATTCACTGAACAGGAGCTATACGCTACGATCGCTGGTATAAGCTATCTAGGGGATCCCCGTATGGCACTGCCGACTGAAAATCCCAAGAAGGTTTCCAATATTGTGAGCCACAACATGTTGAATTTCCGCCGGCTCTACGCGCCTCTCGTCGAATCATTACCCAATGTCGCCTTCAATGATCCATCTTGCCAAAGCACCGACTGGGTGACCAATACCGATGCCATTTTGAAGCTTGAGCAGGATATGGACCCTATAAAACGAGCCAATATGGTGAGGAGACTACCGAAGGCTTTCCGATCAAAGCTGTACTTTGAGTATCAGAAGAAATTTCAAATTCCACGACTCGAGTTTAATACGATGATGGACGAGAGCCAAAACGAAAATACAGGGTCTTTCAAACGACAACAGGGTGGCCGATTCGAGCAACGCATAGTCCAGCAGCCGCCCGAAGAACTTCGCGACACTATCCGCGGTGTTATCAAAAAGACCATATCCTGGCCGAGCACGAGTCAGAGTGTGAAAAGCTTTGTCACGGCAGGGTTTTCCCGTGGGTTCCGATACTTGGGGGAAAAGCTTGATAAGTACCGCCAAGGAAGCAAAGACAAGAAAGAGGATTGAAACAGGACAACGTTAAGCTTAACGTTACTCCACCCATATGAAATCCATCATGCCGCAGACTAGGCAAAAGCTCACTAACTTGAGCTATCCTCTTCTGTCCTGTTAAAATACTATTGCAATGTATTATACCCAATCATCAAAACATTTCGCTCGACGACACGTCAGTCGCGGGGGCTCCCCACAAACCGCCACGTTTCCCTCGTTACCAGGATTTGTGTCAAAGGCATGGATGTTGTACGAGCTATCGATAGCATAGCTTGGGATAGAATTTTTATCATGTTTTTGCTTTATAGAGGACGGGTAGGACGGGCGGGCGGCTTAACTTAACATCTTAGCATTCTCGACGCATTATGTAGTTCATATTTTTCGGACCAAGTGCGATCCCGAGGCGTTGGAACTTTGTTGTATGATAGAAAAACACAATATGGGTGGGACTTATTGTTGACATGCAAGGCTTGTACATAACTATGCTATGAGTAATGTATAAAACAAAAAATTCGGTAACTTAGATATGGATTTTTTTTACGTCATTTTTACTACCTACTACAGATCTTGAACGTTGGCATGAAGTTCGTGGGGCTCTAACCCCGCTACATTTCATTCCCCTAACTGTCTACATTGTATCCGCCCCAAATCATAAGCTGGCCGGAACCCCACCCACCCAACAAACCATGGAGACAGACTCCGACGCCTCAAGCAGCTCCGAACCCGAGCCGGTCTTGGGTGTGCCCGACCCCGTGCGCATCCTAGTCGAGACGACCGCGAATCTGGTTTCGGGGCAGCTCTATGAGGAAAGAGTCGAAGGCATGCGCAACGTCATCTGTCAATATCACTGGGGTCGCGACTTTGACGATGCAAAAGATCGAGGCTATGTTTATGGCTTGGGCGGCGCCGCGGGGGATTTAAGGAATGCGAGGGAGCAGAGCAAAGTGTGCTTTTTCCTGGTTGATAGTGGGGAGACGATGTCTGAGAGGGAGAATCCGCCGGTTCTGAGATATCGGTGGACTGGAAAGAAACTGTATGTTTTACGCTTACTCGAGGCGACCTCGTGGTTTTGGGATGAGATGGGATCTTGAGGTGCTGACGTATCGTGTTGTGATGTGCTATAGAGTCTATATTCGGCGCGCGCTACCTGCTGTTGTCGTGACGAAGTTGAAGGAATATCCTTTTATGAGGCGGGATTGAGTAAAGTCGGCAGTAACTGCGATGTTGGAAGAATGCAGACAATGAGACTATCCAAGTAGCATATTTTCTTTTTCAGTTACTTTTAGACGACACAAATTTCACCGCTAGCTCCATCAAAACCTTTGGTACTTTTCCTATCTCTCTCGACTTCATGATTTCCGCTGGAACTTCGAAGCATTTCCAAACTTCAATGAATTTGTATTTTTCCCGATCTACTCCAATCTTCTCAAAAACTGCTTTCATATTGCGGTAGTCCTTGAGGTCTTTCAACTGAGAAGCCTTGACGAGCCCTTCGGCGTCGGATGATCCTGTTTGCGTGTCGTTCTCTTTCAAGATTGCGGCAAGCCTCACGCAGTGTAATACTAGAGCTGCTAGGCCCGCTGCCAAAGCAGTCGCCACGGATGACCCGGTATTCTCCTGGAATTCGGCGGGGAAATCGTCGTCAGAGCGAGCATTACGCGATGCAATAGAGTAGCCAGGAAAAACGAAATCAAGCTTATGTGGGTCTCCCGACCTATCCCATGGGCGCCCATCTTCAGTCGCAGCTCCGATTCGGATAATCCGATTCCGGTCGAAGTCGTAGGGATATTCCTCATCTGAGAAGTTGCCCGCGTCGCCGGCTGCACAGAAGATTAAAATGCCTTTGTCCAGTGCCAGCTTGATGGCATCTCCCAATTTTTTCAGTTCTGCATCCGGTTCTGTATCTCTGGGCTTCTTCACGGTCCAGGAGATGGATATGATGTCGACGCCTCTGGCTACCGCCGCTTTCACCGCCTAGAGATGCAGAGATCGGTTAGCAAACATGAAACGAACTCTTTCTGAGCTAGCGCAAGGCAATCATACCAGGGCGGCACTTTTCGTCACGATCTGGTTGTGAGTCTGGCTCCCATTCATTGAGCTTTCTGAAGAATGGGTTTCCAGCTTGTAAACAGATAACTTTGCCGTTGGACACACGCGGCAGATCATATCTGCCATGACTGTGCCATGGCCACTGGTGGATACAAAATAAGGACTCGGTCCGTTCTCATATGGATCCCAATGGTCGAAGGTCGCTCCGCCAATTACTTTCCCAGCTATGGTTGGCATATCAACGTTGACCCCATCATCAACGAGCGCAACAGTAATATCTCGTCTTAATTCATCGTGCTTCGTCAAAGGAGTTTTGACGTTTTGGATCTCGTCAGCAAAGGTGTCCATGCAATTTAGCCACCTGTGGGCTGATAGATTTCTCTGATTTATGAGTCTCAGCGGCTTTCCGCGGGAGGCGCCGTCGTCTTTTCTAGGGTTATTTTCCTGGATTTCCTCTATCATGATAGTCCGAAGGCCTGTGAACTCGTTTTTGTCGTCCCCAGTGTTAATTCGTTCCAGTCTCCGAATGTGTGGTCCCACGTTGCCGTCCTTTTTAGCGAGCTCAAAGTTTCTGACTGCCCTCCCCAATCGCCGTCGAAATTCTGCGATATATAATTGGATTTGCTCAGCGGAATCCAGTACCTGTCATCATAATCATCATCAGATACCCTAAACGATCCCGAAGAACAAGGTAAAAAGCGAAAGAAGAAACAAATGTCCAAGTTTAGTTACTCACCTGAGCTGAATCCCACAGCAAGGTTATCGTTTCTAATTTCTCTAGCTTGGCCAAACCTTCTGGCTCGCTCCACGATCTGAGGATCGCTCTGTTGCCACTCCACCAGAGATTCAGATGGCTAACAGCTCGACAAGAATTAAGTAGTGTCTCCGAACAGATGTCTAGCTTGCGCCACTCTAGTCTTTCCACCTCGAACTGTTTTAGACAGTCCTCAATAGCCTTGTCGCTATGTGGCCTCTCCGGCCAATCATCGACGACTACCTTGAGAATGTGGTCGACATTTTTTTCTCGGAGCCATTGGAAGAAGAAAGTTAGATCCGTTCTACCACGTCCGAGCTGCTGTACCGATTTCTTGGCTTGCTGCTGAGTGCTCTTTGAGGCCGGAATATGCACCTCGATCTTATTGAATGCCACATAACGTAGCACGTTGTCAAAATTCATGTGTGCAAAGCTCTGTCTAAAAGAGTTTGGTAAGACAGGTTTCGTAACTTTGGAGTAATCAAAACATAAGTTCCGATCTGCGCTGACTGTTAGATGTTGTTACGTCTAACGATTGTGGTGATAGCTTCTCGGCGGATGACACAATTCATACCTTCAATATTCGCACCATAAATAAACCGTAAAGCTTGACTCTGATCTCGCGGGGCGGGGTGGCGAGTACTCCGGAAGGTTGAGCGGAGATATTGTAACTTGATCTCCTGGAGGATCTTACCAGCCCATTCTTCCTTCGGCGCATCGCGCTCTGGATGATGCCTGCTCGCGGCTTCGTTGTGGTTTTGCTCAACGACTGTCACTGAGGCTGGTGACACGCCCTGATTATGAACATCGTTGCGTTGTTCTTCAGGACTGCCAGCCTTTACTCCGTTACTAACTGGTACATCGAATACGAACGACTGACTCTTGTCCAAACTATGAATATTCGTACTGTGGTTGTCGAGGGGTTGGCCCAGCTCCTGCACTTTTTTAGCTAGATCCGTCCCCGAACTCAGTGTTCTATTGTCAGCGGTCTCATGACCGATCTTGCCTCCATAGTTAGTTCTTAATCGTTGCTTCTGGGCTTCTTCTCTTGTGTGTTTGTGATATTCGTAGACAGATAGATTCGGCGGGTTCTTGCTAAATTTGTCTAGAGCTTTGTCTCCGCGGGAAATCAGCTCACGCACAATCCCCATCTGAGATTCAGAGCACTGGCTATACTGGACTGCTAAATGCAATGGGGTCAAGCCGTCGTAGTCTTGCATGCACAAAGTTTCCTCGGAAGCTTTGCTTATAAGCTCCAACACGAACTTTGCCTCGATTTTTTTGATTATTGCCGCGTGAATACTATTTCTTCCGTGCTCACACGCGACCCTTAGCAGATCGTCCGGGTTCCTGTGTTTCGTGTTCTGATTCTTTGGTTTTTCTAGGATAGCAGTAAACGCTGTAGGGTTATTTCTAACAATAGCAGTGTAAAGAGGTGTCATGCCGCTGTCATCAACCATTTCCAGTTGATGCGGGCAATCTCTGACAAGAAGGCGGGTAAGATACCTGTGGCCTATTTTGCCTACGACAAAATGAAACAATGTCTGGTTCTCAGGCTGCACGCGAGCGTTGAAATATTGTGAGTATTTCTTGCGAAATCCTTGGCGGAAAGTGAAATCGGCAAGATTTAGCTTGTCATGTTCTGCGTCTTGAACGATTTGTTCAAATACCATTTGGGCAGGATCCTGCTGCTGTACGCGTAAAGGAGCCACACTCTGCGCCGTCTCATCTTCGTACTCCCCATCGCTATTGTCGTCAAGATCTAGTTCTGAGGGTACTACCTGTGTCGCCATCGTTGTATTTGCTGACATCCAAGGAAGGAAAGGCTAAGGAGGATACCCGTGTATATCTAATATCTAGGAAAATGCG
The DNA here is from genome assembly GCA_022495235.1 of Xylaria curta. NCBI lineage: Eukaryota > Fungi > Ascomycota > Sordariomycetes > Xylariales > Xylariaceae > Xylaria > Xylaria curta. The sequence continues at coordinate 265,812 of MU375922.1, read as the reverse complement.
TGTGGAATTGAGGATTGACTCTCAGCGGCCGGGATTCTAGGGAATGGGGCGTACGGGGCTTGGGGTATTATTTCTAAAAGTCACCCACTTCTAAGATTACAGTATATGAATGGTATTGAACACTGTCTTGAAAGGCACAGGAGTAGGTACACTACAGAGGCGAAGACAACAATGAAAAACCCAACGGTCAATAATGAAAGATTACTTATTTCCAATATATAAGAAATAAACGCATCGGGTTGGCACGCCTACATAGTAACATACCCCAATTTGTCTTCAAAACTGTCTCTGCGGCGTCATCTAGCTTGAGTCCTAGCAGCACCCAACTTCGTTTCAACTGTTGCTGACATAACATTGCTGGATATGATACTAGACAGAGCCTCCAAATCTACGCAACCCAGATTATTCGTATCGTATGCCGCATTTGTGGGCTGCATAGCCGGGTCAAAGAGAACAGGATCGTCCGGTGGCGTTGATCCGAAAACAGACTCAAGGGATGATCGCCAGTCAGCGCGAGCCTTGATCGCAATGACACATTGGAATAACTCCTCATCCTCCCTATTCAATAAAATGGCCACCTTCAGGGCAACTGGCACACCCGCCTTGGTCTCCGGGTTCTCCAGTAATGCCCAAGATGCGCTATTAGGTCCCCCAAAATTTCGCCCCCGTAATGCCGTCGATCCTATAACTTTTGCTGCATAGACCATGTCACGTGTAATGTTTCGGTCATAATTGATACTGGCACTTAAGGTCGACGCGGGAGGAGGAACGGGGCTTAATTCGAAATTGGTCGAGAAGCTAAACGACTCGGACTGCGTAGTCGGATCAACATCGAAGTTTCCGCAGGGTGCGATGGCATTGATTTCTGGGTGGTTGTGACCGTTGAGGCTGCTGAAGCGTAGCTCTATATCTACTGACGAAATGCGTCGTGCCCGCTTGCGCGAATCGAAGCGAAACTCCAACACAAGCAGAGTGCAGAGCACGTTGCTGTCCAACTTCAGCAGGCCATGAATGACGTCAACACATGAACACCGCACCTCGACAGCGCCCGTCCGTTCGATGTAGTTCGTACGTTGGAATGGTCTTTCTGGGTCGTTTTGCGTATGAAACCCGCTGCCGCAGTCGCCGGTCGGGGTAAGAGGGATTATCCAAATCGGAAGCTCTTCCGGCACGACGACCTTTGCATCTATTTTTCCGGGCTGGACAAAACGGTTGTCCTGCATATCGTTTGAAAAGTAACAAGCGGTGATTATATGGTGGGAATTCTTCGAAGGAATAGGCTTCTTTTACTAGCTACCTTCGACATACCTTTCTCCCTTTAGTAAACAACCAAGGCTCGCACTGTCTTGAGTTTTGCTCGCAGGGGGCGCTGTCCATCGGGTTCAGCTTCTTACGCAGCTTTGCCGCGAAAAGCTCTGCTTGCAGGGGGAGCGGTCCATCGGGCCCGGCTGCTTACGCCGCGAAAGGTGGTGAATGATACATAACTCTGCAGAGGCTACCTGATCCGACGACGTTGATAGGTCGGGCCTTCAGTTTCATAAAGCGTGTCAGGCGTAAATATATCAATCAATTGGAGAGTAATAAACAACAAGACCAATAGTAACCCCGCTCACTACCACTCACACAATTCTGAATTAGGCATGCAAATACAGGCGAGTTTTGATTCTCACAACTGCTGCGCCATCTCTCCAGATCTGGCCCAGTCGCTTCATACACAACCACAAAAAGAATTCTCGTTCCGCTATGGATATCAAGACGACGAGTTCAACTCATTCGGTGAAGGGCCACTTTGAGTTTGTTTCAATCCAATAGCGACCCCTTTGCTTCCGTTAATCCATCTGACGAGTTTGTAGCCTTGTTGCTGTCCACGGCCTTTACAGTTCCAACAGTCAAGCATGGGCCGAGACTGATTCACCAACCTGGTTGGAGAAGAAATTGAGGGAGAAAAACCTTGCGGGGAGGGTTTTTCTATATAGCTATGATGGCAACGCTGCGACACCGGCAGGACTTTGCACGCGACAAGCAGTGCAGTGGGAGGCTTTGCAACTTCTTAGACAAGTTGCGGATTTAAGGAAATATCAAAATCCTGTCAGTGCATAGCACATCATTTGCGTTTCCCGAGGACCAATCAGCTGATACTTTCATAGCCTCTGCCCCTTGTATTTGTTGCCTCAGACTTCGGCGGCGTTATTGTTAAAGAGGTACGTGATTGTAGCACGACAATTTACCTCTTCCTACCTCCTGTATCCGTTCTGACCGAAGTTCTCCGCCCAGGCATTGATCCAGGCAAGTATGAACGGAGCCGAGTTTGCTAACATCAAAGCCTGCACGCGTCTTCTGGCTTTTATAGGATGCCCTCACAGATGGATTGACGCTCAGGACCTAGAAAGCAAGATAACTAGATTCATCATATCGAAAGCGCCAGCCACATTCAAATCACGAGAGGCAAGGCGTCTTGCAAGCACAACTGCTTCAATTGCAAATTCGTTTCTGCAAACCCGAATGTTGATCCGGGCAACAATTATCAACGTCTGCTCAACCGCTCCGGGCTTGACCGAGGTAGGTCAGACGGATCAGTGACTTGAAAATCTTTTGTACTTACTCGAAATTAGGTTTTTGACCAATTCACAGCAACTATGAGCATCCCAATGGAATTGCTATGTAAAACTGATAAGCCATCAGTTGATTTAAAAGAGCAGACATTGCGCGACGCGTTTTTTGAGACAATGGAAAAGGGGCTCGATCGAGTGACTGAATGTAGGTAATTCCATAATTACGCTTTAGCCTCTCGCGTGGGTAGAAGATATGCTAATGATATAGCAGTCCCCTGGATAGATGATGCTTTCTCTCCATTAATCGACATACTTGAAACTCAAGCTGCGCCTGTCTATCCACTGACCACGCTATTCGACGTAGCTCACCCATATAGTTGGTTAGATAATGACCGGACGTTCCAGAACTGGATGAGTTCCCAAGGATGCAGTATCTTGCACATTCACGGGAGTCCCGATTCTTCTCAGGCTGCCGAATATGGCTTTCATAAGCTTATATCTACCCCGTACTCGTGCCGGCCGAAAAACAATGTATGTCTCTATTTCAAGTTCAGCCGGGACGACAAGCGGCGGAATCGTGTATCCGCATTGGCAACAACCTTCTTGGCCCAAATCTTAGGCAGGTTCCGAACCCCATCATCATTACAGGGCCCCACGTTTGAGCCACCGCTATTCCGTCAGTCTTTGACAGAAAAGGATGCTTTCTTTCTACTCAATAGTGTCAGAACCGACTTAGGCGAGGAGTCTAGGATGACCTGGATTATAGATGGGTTGGATGAGTGTGATCCTACATCCAGCCAATGGTTGCTATCTCAATTATTGGATATCGCCAACCACTCCGATATGTACTTCAAGGTTCTTATCACCACCGTGAATTACAAACATATCAGTGGTACCCTTGTCAGTAACAAGTATTTGACAATTAACCTCAGAAGCCACGAACAGCGAATAAACCCAAGCGATGACACACCTATTGATGCTCTGTGTCTAGGATTGCTAACGGAGTATCCTGATTTCCATCTTTATTCCTCGGGGATCATGGAATTGCTCCGATCTTGCGATTCAGATGCTGATTTTCCTCACTTGATGCAAAAGTGGCTGCTTATGGGAAGGTGGAAAATGAGAGGTTCGATCGAAGAAGAGCTAACAATATTATCCCCGCCGTCTCCTTCAAAGCTTCTCGAGAGAATACTCGAGATGGTTCCGCAATCAGCACATATCTGGGGTAGAAAATTAATCATGTGGGTATTGCACTCTATGAGGCCCCTCGGACCCCAGGAGCTCGCCTCTATTCTTTCCTTAAGTCCTGGTGCTGTTGAGTATCTCGACCTGGTCTTAGAGATCCAGAGTGTCTTCGGTCCATTCTTTGTTACAGAAAACGACGAAGTTCAATTCAGTGGGCCGCTAGTGCGAGAATTCTTCTCATCCAATGAAAATGCGGCTGGCTGGTATTTATCAACAAACGAGGAGGCTCACAGAGAAATCGCTATTACATGCGTCCAATATTTGAACCTCCCTCGAATCCTAAAGCGTGTATCAGGGGCCTGCCGCACTCCCAAGGATTCTATTGTTCTACTTGATAACAGGCACGATATTGCATCTTACGCAATTCAATATTGGCCAACACACTATAGACGAGGATATATAGCGGGAAGCAGACCACCGCCAGAGGATATCAATGACTTTCTCAATAACATGGAGGTACTGCAAATTTGGCATTCGGCTAATTGGCACTTCTGTCCACCACACCTGAGGAGCACTGAACTACCATCACACCCTCTATCGATATTTTCATCGATTGGGTTAGAAAAACAAGTTAGCGAATTAATTTCTGACCTCATTCCCGCGGCAGAGCGGGAGAGATTGGTGCTAAGTGCGCTGTGTGAGGCGGCGAGAAACGGCCACGAAGGGATCGTAGCTAAATTCCTAGCACTGCAGCATACCTTGCCACCAGATGGCATTTTTAATGCCATGGAAGCTGCCGCATATTCAGCCGAGTATGATATTCTTAGGACTCTGTTCTCTTACATGATACACAAATCCCAAGCGTGCGGACCCCAAGCAGCAACATACCGCTGGCCGCATCTGGTCTTGTGCCGGGTAGCTTGGGCTGGCGAGGTCGGCTTTCTTAGGGAGTTACTCCATCATCAAGACGCCTCGAATACACAACATCTGGAAGACTTACCACCAATGCTCTACTGCGCTGCCGCTGCAGGATGCGGCAACGCTATCAAGGTAATTTTAGAGGGCGGGTCAGACGTCAATTTCCCTAATGAAAATCGCCCCAGCCGTACGGCCCTACATGCAGCAGTGAGAGCCGGTCGTGGTGCAGCAGTGCAAATACTCACTAAGTTGGGCGCAATCATTGATTCCAAGGATGGCAACGAAAAAACAGCACTTGAGCAGGCCACAATTCTCGGCCATCACCGAGTTGTGAGTGCGCTCCTGGGGGCTGGTGCGGATGCTGCGGTCGTCGAGTCGCCCATGTGTCGTTTTGGAGGGCAGCCTTCGTTCTCCTACGCATCATCTGTGTCCTACAAAACCTGCGTCCGCATCTTACTAGAAAATGGAGCAAATCCCAATGTTCAATACGGCTCCCCTAAATTCTCTGCTCTCTCTTCGGCAATCCTTAATGGCGATGTCGACATGTGCCGCTTACTTCTCGACCATGGTGCCCAAGTCGATGGTTCATGGGATTGTCGCCCTCTGATCCAAGCCCTCGAATCGAATAGCAGCAGTATAGAACTATTAGAATTACTCGCTGGCCGTGGTGCCGATGTCAATCTCTCACAATCTGATAGAACTCCACTTATGATTGCCGCTGAGAGAGGCCTCAAAGAAGTTGTGGAATTTCTCATCGAGAAAAAGGCCGACATTAACGCTGTCGTCAACTTTTGGAAAACCCCACTCTACTTGTCAGCATCGAAGGGACATGTGGAGATTGTTCGGCTTCTAATAGAAGCAGGTGCGGATCATTCAATCTGCTTCGGAGACAATAAGTGGACTCCTCTACATGTGGCGTGGAGGTATCCTAAATGCCTGAAAGTGTTACTTGATGGTGACGCCGATATTGAAGCGCCTTCTCTCGACAGCACGGCATTGTATCTTGCCACGTACCACGGCAAACTTGAAAGTGTGCAGGTCCTAGTTTCACGCGGCGCGAATCTCGAAGTAACATGCTTTTTTCCCAACATGGAGGATTCTAATTTCACACCACTACTGGCGGCCAGCTTACAAGGACACCACTCAGTAGTACGAGCACTCCTTGAAGCTGGTGCCAACATAAAAGCTAGAACACCAAATGAGAAAACGGCGCTTCACCTAGCTGTCTCCAAATCTTCCAAACTTTCCATAAAGGTTCTTCTAGAATTCAATCCCGAGTTGGACGCCCAGGACAATGAGGGTATCACGGCTTTAGGTGAGGCCATAGCTACCCAAAAGCCATTATATTTCATCAGGCTTCTTGTGAATCGAGGAGCCAGCCTCCGAATTCGGAGCGGGGGATACATGCCTCTTGATTTGGCGATTACATTCGGGTACACAGAAGCTAGCGAATACCTTATTTCAGCCGGAGCTGGACTCAATATAGTTGACAACACACGAGGTGGGCCTCTTCACGCAGCTTGCTGGGCTTTAGACTTTGACATGGTCAAGCTACTTGTCACAAAAGGTGCAAATGTTAATGTAGTGGATCCTCATGCAGGGACACCACTCCAATATATATCACTGAAGCCTACCGAGAGCACTACCAAGCAGAATATTATTCGGTTTCTGATCGACGAAGGCGGTGCAGACGTGGCTATGCACGGCGGCTTTCTGTGGTCCGCGCTTCATGCTGCGTGTCTTGGTGGGACTCCTGAGTTGATAAATATGCTAATCGAGATGGGTGCGGAGGTGGATGACGCAGACACCATGGATAGACGGCCAATCCACCATGCAAGCTTCCGGACCGTCAGGCATATCGAACAACTGCTCTCTCTTGGTGTTAATACACAAGTCAAAGATAAGTTAGGGCGCACTATACTCCACACTGCCGTCGCCAGTGGCCGCCTTGACGTAGTGCAAAAATGCTTGTCAATCACGAGTGGACTTATAAATGATCCCGACTGTGACGGTTGGACACCGCTTCTGTGGGCTGTCCGTCCGTGTGGCAGATGGGGTGTCGCTTCATCCAATACGGCCGCCATCATTGAACTATTGCTAACCATGGGTGCCAATCTCTGGGCAACAGGAAGATACTGTGACCAAGAATGGTCAGCGCTGAAGTTGGCTCGCTATTATGGCGCTAGTGAGGATATTACCGCACTACTGACACCAAAAGAAAGAAACATCAAGAGAGATGAGCAGGAGAACGCCTGGACCGCACTGGCACATAGAACCCGCAAGGCACAACAATACGATGATGGCTATTGCGATGCTTGTTTATACGTGAGGCTTTCTATGCCGTAACTTCTAAGTTTTATGCTGACAGGCCTGACAAAGGCTGGATATGGTCTAGTGTACGCCAGTAAAAAGCACACAGTAGGGACCTGGATTTGTGGGAAATGCTACAGAAGACGGGCTGAATTGTTTCCTGACCACACAGAGTGGGATGTGGTAGGCGTCGAGTTTGATCCTGACAGCAAAGAAGAAGACATAGAGAAGGGCAGGGATATGGATGAGCCCCCCAGCGAATCGCCCGTGCCCGTCAAGCAGGTTCAGATCTCTGATGCTGACGATTGGATGGATTCAGATGAAGGATAGTGGACTCGTTGGATTCATGATGCCAGATCTTTGGTAGCCGAGGTTTTTCAAAGTTCGGGTTCGAATCTCAGTCAAGCTGGTTTAGCAATATTACTCAGATATTCTAGAAAAGTCAGAGACAAAACCTACTGATTTTTGTTTCAGAGCCAAAAAGGACATCCAGGACTGCCCTGGGGACGAGTCCCGAGGTTTTTCGTAGTCTGAGTATCGACACATCCCTTCAAGGTGTGACTTGAAAGTGATTCTGCCAATCGCCGTTTTTAGTCAAGACAGCCAGAAGAAATTGTATAATCTCTCTATACCATACCATAATTACTGTCAGTTTTGCTGAGACTCTTATAGTTCTTATGAACTGTAACATTTAGCACACGCCAAATGTAGCTTTAAAACTTGGGGAGAGAACACACTCAGGGCTCTTGACGGTGATCCGCCGCCATCTATAAAATTTCTTCGCATTGTCATTCAGAAAATGTGGATGTCTCAAAAGCGTAAGGCTCTTGAATTATATAAGAACAACGATACACGACTTTACCCCGAGTGCGGATGATAGCCTCCTGAAGCTGCCGGAATGCTTTTAGTATTTCCCCGTAGATGAGGTATGTTCATGTTGGAAATACCAAAGAGACAGTATGCTTGGTCCTCCTCCCATGAATTTGTTCGTTTTGCAGCTCATGAAATACGTTGTGCGACGAGGCTCTATTAGTGTGCTTTTCGTGAGTATAGTCGAAATCTTGGGACGCGTCCCCCACAATCACCAATCTCTTGAATAAACAATATGAGGAGGAGCAATCAATCCCTGTGACCAGAAACTCATTGACTCTGTATTTAATCTCGCCCTCTGCAGCGCTCTGGAGGTGAACTGCATCGCTTAGATATATGCAATAAGAACAGCACTAGCACACCGTTCAAACATGGAGTTGATAGCCTCGGAAAACTTAGAGCTACTCGACTTATCCATGTAGCAAACTTCATCGGACAGAGACACGATAGATGTCAGTATCCCCATTATCATAGGCAAACATATGGGCTTGGGTGTTAACTTTTGTGACTAATGTCAATACTCTCCTTTGTGAGGGAGTAGTAAGACCAAGCCTGTAATACGTATGAGCTACGACCGCACTGCAATGAGAGTTATTCCAATATGCTCAACAATATGTTGTGGTGTATTTTTCCTACCATTCATGATCTAAAAAGGTACGCCGTAACTTTAGAATCAGGGTGCTGACTGTCAGGATATCTGGCATATGAGGTAAGCATAAGCTCTGTTGTTGTTGAGATTATGAGTGGATACCAAAGATTCGTATATTGGTTGAGTAGTGAGGTAAGTCTAAGTACAGTGGAGTGCGAGGGTACCTCGTATTATATAGTAGAATGTGTGTGGGGCGTTGTACCCAGCCACCTGGATTTACTAGCTCCCTAATTTCAACAGTTGTCATGCGATTATTCTTCGTTGGCTAGTCCCTGGCAATACTTGAGGTAAAGTCTTATCTCTTGCTTTTAGTTGCGTTCTTAGAAGACCATCTTTGGGAATGCACAATCTCAATATAAACTATATTACAGCGAGCGCGGATTGATTCTACCCTAGTCTCGTGGTTCTTGTTTAGGGTGAGGTTTGGCGCAAATAAAGGGGAGTAAATAGGCAGAAGCCAAGGGAACAAGCTAAGTTCGGCTATGTCAGCTTCAAAGTCCCCTGAGAGCATCGATCATGACGGAATTGAGGGTTTCATTGGGGTTAGAGTAAAGGGAGCTTAGTCATCTCCACCTTCATGTTCGAGATCAGCACTTGTTCTTCATTGAATTTATCGTTGATTTCCCATTAACATACTCAACTACTTAGCATTATAATTAATCAATAGCCTCCTTTATTTTTTGATCTGTTTTCCAGCTATAGGGGGAAATAGAAAGCCCTTAGCGTACCGAAACCAGATCGTTTGCCTACCCAGGTATTCCAGGTCTGATCCTAGGCTCGGAGAGATGTTGACTACTTAACCTTTGTTGTTTGTGCATTGGTGCCAAGATTCCCTATCAATATCAACATCAATACGTTGGAGCATAGTTTATATGAGTGTTATCTCCTGTTCATCTAGACCCAAATTGCCAATCTCGCCATTCATAAATCCGTGAACATAGGCTTCTCCCAGTAAACTATACAGTATCCTATCGCCGTCATTGAAAGGTCTTAAGACGTGTGCGGTGCTCGCACCATTGAAAATGCAAAGCAAGTCACCATTCTCTATATGCGTAGAACTAAAGCCGAACCTTCCCAGGTTTGTACTGAATAATCGTCTGTTCTGTAGACAAATCCAGAACGGGCCCAGGAACTTCATAAATTCCGTTTCGGAACTAATTAGAGCTTGCATTTCGGCTTCTAGCTCCTGTGGATTTTCTTTGTCCGCAGATGATATTAGAACATCTCTTCCCAAGGAGATAGTCCTAATAATGTCAGCGGATTATTCTCATCTTCATAAAATCCTCGAAGCAAGTTCGACCTACCCTTTCTGCTGTGCTTCAACTTTGCAATACAAATCTGTAAAATCTTTCAACGCGTTTCGGAAAGATTCAAAATATTCCTGTGTGATCGTGTAGTCGACCTGTCGTGTGGTGTTTCCAATGAGTGTTCGCCAGAAGGTATCCAAGACAGTATCAGATTCTCCATTTCCAGATACGGAATTGGGACAGGTAGAGGACTTTGTATTTGAAATGGAGGTAATAACATCATCAAGGAAAGTACGAATGTTCATCACAAATTCCATCAAAGCGCTGAAATTTGATGCTTGGGATGCAAAGTCTTGGATAGTGATCGAAGGGAACGGGGTGATTTGATAAACGCATTTAATATGATCAAAAATTGTCCCTCTCATGACAAGCTCCCGAGAGCTTCTACCACACTTGACAGAGGCCTGAGAGCGACTGGCTTGGTAAGGTGGCTCTGCCTTCGCCCCAAGCTGACAGATACTATTTCGTGCATTCTCATTCTGGCTCTGGTGGAAGTCGGCGCACCAACTTGGAAGCCCGGCTCTTTTCCCCAGAAGTGTGCCTCGGTCGAGCAATTTCCACCAATGTATTTGAGACTGGCCGGAATGCGTGAGAAGATAATTCGAAAATTTGGTGTATAATTCTACAATGCTGGTCTCATCATTTGTGATCAGCTTGGTGGCTTCATAGCCCTCTAAGAAGCCTAGAATCCCCAGGATCCGGTCACGAGACTCAGAGCATTCATGACTCTCTGTCATGTAGACTAAAGTGCCAATCAGATGATAGGGAACACACTGCTTAGATTTTGTCGAGTCAGATCTTTCAATCGCAACGAGAAGTCTAATCCGAATCATACCCCGACTGTTAGTCACCGTCCCAATCGGTAGTTGCAAGCCGTGGGCATCACGGAGAACCTCAAGCCGGTACCCGAAAGCCACTGCATCTTCAATGACTGTCGTATGAATCTCATGACAGCCACACAAGAACGTCACATCTCTAGCAAGCGCAAACTCTTGCACCGCCCAGACTCGTCTGAACCAGTCGTTGCACACAATCTGCTTAACAGGCGCCCAAATAGGGGAATCATGACTAGGTAAGCCCACAGATTCCGGGCTCAGGGGAGTAGTAGTCCAACGCGGTGGAGGGTGTTGATCTAATGATCGGCCAACTTGTGCTAAACGAGGCAGTAGGGCAATTGCAGCTTCGCTATACTCGGTAGCACATCCGAGCCATACCCATACTTTCGACGCTTGGCGATAAATTCGATGCATTAGACGTATCTGGGCGAGCTTCTCTGATTCGTCTTGCTGGTTAATGCAAACTGCATCAATCCATATAGGCCGTGATGACGTGCGACCAGCGAGGAACGGAAGTGCATCATACAGATTCTGGTGGATACGAAGCTCACGAGCATCGCATATAAAGGGGAATGTTTCAGTCAAATCGCCCCATGTATACGATAAAGCATCAAATTCGGGCACACTAGTCGAGCTGCTTGAAGGTGGCTCTAACTGAACTGTTTTGAGATGCCACCCGGTAGAATTGCCGAGCACGTCTTTATGATGATAAAGTAGCCTCGCCTCTCCAACCTGGAGAGGTATATAAGCATACGGCCTAATGGCCTCGTCCATCTGAGAAAAATGAAGGGGTCAGAGAAGAGGTGTTCAATGAAATACTACATCAATACGTCGCAAAACGCGGTTTCTAGGTTATCAATTATGCATGTAACCCCGCTCTTACTCTTTCTTGTCAGATACCCCCAATAAAAAGACTCACTATCATTGGATGGTAAATCTGGAGTTGGGTTAAATGGCCGATCTTGATTGGCCCTAGGTATTCCAGTTGGAATCCCAATTGGGGATCTCAAAACCTCCTGCTTCGTGTAACGAACATTTGTACGAGAAATTGTACTGGACTAAATGGACGAATGAGAACAATCTAAGCCGAAAGTACTATAGGGGTAGAAGGAAACAGTTTCACGCTAAAGAAATTCTTTTACACTTCCTAGCTTAGACATTATATGCTCATAGCTATAAGGGTCTAAGCATTCTCCCACCTCTTTAAAGCGAAATTTCATAGATTATTGCCAAATTACACATAAATCTGTCGTCCATTCCCCAATCTCAACATAACAAAGTTCAGCAGTATACCTTGGAGATTCGGAAGCATTTGACTCGTGCATCGGCTCTCTAAGCCTAATTTTCTCCATTGTAGCTGATGCAAACGACCGTTAAAACCACGTCAACGCATCTCTAGCCGTTGTCACAAGTATTAACAGTAATGGCATGAACTGTATTGGCGATTGGAAATATTTAACGAGGAGTTTAAGCAGTTAAGTACAAGCACATTGCCGATAGTCTGACTTTAGATCAACCTAACATTGCTGAAACTACGTAACCCTGCCTGCCTCCTGAACCCCCAGTCATTCGAAGTCTGTATTGCTAACACATATCCTTATGTGGAAGATGTCATGCGCAGGAGTAGGGGCAATGCAGTTCTCAGCTGACGCAGACTCGGAGTGCAAAGAGATTTTCCTCGTATAAAATTTACATTTTAGAAAAATAGCAGGATTTTCCTATCGATTCTTCACGCTTAATCCTTCAGAGGAGCAGTATCTGTAAAGGGGTTAAACATGGCGCCGCGATCTCCGCTCACCCCAGCCTCCGACACCATCTTTCTAAGCTGTTGCTCCTCCTCTTTTGTAAGAACGACCTCCGATGCTGCAAAGTTTTCTTCTAGATATGCTGGCTTTTTCGTGCCAGGAATCACGAAAATGTTATCCCCCTGCGCAAGTAACCAGGCAAGTACCAGCTGACCGCTAGTACAACCCTTGCGTTTTGCGAACTCGGCGAACTGATCTACCAGCTTGAGATTTTTCTGGAAATTCTCGCCCTGATAGCGAGGAGACATAGTTCTGGCGTCGCCAGGGCCAAAGTCGGCAGCAGAGCGGAAACGCCCTGTCATTATCCCCCGGCCAAGTGGTGAATAGGCGAAGACTGCAACACCTAATTCTCTGCAGGTATCCAACATGTGTGTGCCGGATGGACCCTCTATGTCGAGCGTCCAGGGATTGTACTCTAGTTGTACAGCATGGATAGGATGAACAGCATGGGCACGACGAAGTGTCGCGGATGACACCTCAGACAATCCAATGTATTTGACCTTTCCTTCTCTGCAGAGTTATTAGATGCTGGCATCAAAAAAAAAGTCAAATAACACTGATCCTTACTTCACCAGTTCTTTCATGGCCTTCACGGTCTTCTCAATTGGGACCTCGGGGTTCGCCCGGTGCATGTAGTACAGGTCAATCTGATCTACCCCTAGACGCTTTAAACTGCTCTCGATTGACTGTCGGCAATACTCTGGGGAGGAATCAACCGTGAGACCACCAGCTCCATCGGGCTTGAGGCCAAACTTCGTCGCCAGGAAAATACCTGCACGGCGCTCTGGGTGAAGTTTGAACCATTTGCCAATCGTATCTTCACTATCACCATACACGTCGGCCGTATCCCAGTTTGTGCAGCCCAGTTCCCAAGCCCGGTCAAGGAGCTTGAAGCGGTCTTCGTCGGAACTAACACGTGACTATTTAGAACAGATCATGTTCAAGACGGAAATAGCACACTCACTCAGCTGGGCCATATCCGACACTAAAACCCATTAGACCGAACCCTACGGCGGGGATGCTAGGGCCGTCTTGGCCCGGTCGGCGGAGGGTTGGTTTTGGTGATGCCATGTTATACGAATTATGCTATCAGGGGAGAATAAGATGTGATTTGGATATCAACTGATGACAAGCGATTAGCAAGTCAATGACGGCGTTCTCTTATATATCGTATCCCTCGAACTATTGACTAACCGAATGTTTCCTTTGGTTCGACGCATCTAACTTCTTAGTGGGAAGACGGCTGAACGTCGCACCGTTAGCCCGTAAGGTATGTGCATACGTGAAGATGCACTGTAACAAAACACTGTACGTTCACTCACCAAAACATGCATACTCCGTGTTTCGCAACCAAGTTAGGAGACTTATTACACAAATGCGATTAATTGATTACAAAGCTACTCTCTAGAACTCACGTGATTAGATTTGATATTTTGTGAAACGGAGCTCTTGTGTTCACCAGCCTCATGCTGCGGCCACAGCCACTCTCTTCTCCAGTGTATGATATATGCAGATTTCGCAATAGTGAGTTGGTCCTAGACGCGATCAAGAAGTCGAGAACGATAAATATGATAAAATTTATGTAATCATGGTAATAGATGGTCATCAGCTCTATAATATTTAGAAATACTTCTGAGAATCTAATGAGTTTCTCTTAGTAGGTTAAATACTACGCTACCCCTCTAGCATTTCCCCTAGATGGTGTCAGTAGGTATTTACTTGCGCATTACCCTTTCTAAGTTGAATATATATGCGTTCATACCATACGTTTTGGATAGCAGTGGCTTTAGCATTTCTAGATCCTGCAATTAGTCAGAGGGTATAGAATCAAACAGGGCCAACTATGAAGAGGCACTAGGTACTAGTTAGTGTAGGTAGTCCCATCCTAATCCGTCGATCTCCCAAACGCTAATTGGTTAGAATCAAAAAGCGCTATCAAGTGCTATCAAATCCGTCGTTTACGTCATTGTGTAGGCGCTATCTCAGCTACGTCAGAGAGTCTACAGCACCAGTCTTCTAACTTGCAGTTTGAGTTCTGATTTACTCAAAGATTGAAATCAATTCGAATAATTAGATAAAAGATTGCATCTAATTAGCGGGCATTAAACATGGAACCTTCCGGTGTACCACAACCCCCTCAGAGCGCGGCTTATCAGGTAGAAGGCAACCCTGTAACATCAAATCCATCAGAGGAGCGTGCGAGTCACCATCACGATCACGGACGCCCGGTTGCTAAACGTGTACCTGGAAACCAATCCTCAGGCATCGAGGATGCCGTGCCCTCAAGTCTAGGATGGGGCATTCAAGGCGCGCCAGCCGGAGAAGAACAATTCGGTCGGAAACAGGAAGAAGTCGGAAGACATCGCGAGTTAGAGGGCGAACAGATGCGCGCGCCAGGAGAGGGTAGGGTAGCTGATGCCGTGGAACACAAGCCCGGAGCCAGTGGGTCACAGCCGGATCTGGCCAGTGACCTGGACCGGTATGTGCACTTCTCCAGTCTTTCTACAAGATACAAATCATGGCGCGTGGTTACTGACGTGTTTGACTCATAGAAAAAAGCGCGAGCAAGCCGAGGCGAGAAGTGCAATGAAGGAAGAAAGGAGACATGGAAGGATCTCGGATAGCGATGCTCGTGGTGGGGTGGACACTTAGACGTTCTAAGCTGGAAGTTACACGACAATCGTTTCTCTCATGCTATAATCTCAGCTACTCAAAACGCAGCCCGTGTCCGTACAGTTTCCAGCGTAGAATGTTATATACTGATATGATGAGACTAGCTTGGCGTGAAAGTTATCGAAACCAATGCGATTTATACCACAATGGTATTTACTCCTCTATGAAGACACAACTGCCGCGGACTTAAGGCTCTTCTCCCGGGATGTGCAGGGGATTGATAATACCCGCCCGGAAGTCAGTTTGTTGCGGGGTTAGGTGTACATTTAAATACCATTACTCCCAGCTTGGAATACGAGCACCGGAAGTCTTTGTTAAAATCTAACTCCTTAGATGCGCGTGAGAAGTATCAAACATGGCTACGAATGATGGCCAAAGCAACGGGTCGCTCGCGGGCTCATCGCCAACAGTGGATATAAGTAAACCGCAGCAACTCTTCATTGATGGTGTCTATACTCCGAGCTCAAATGGCGAGACATTTCCCGTGTATAACCCAATGACGGGAGCAAAACTCTACGACTGTGCATCTGCGACCAAAGATGACTATGAGCGCGCAATTCAGTGTGCTTCTGTTGCATTCAAGACATGGTCTCGAGTAGGCCCATCCGCTAAGCGCCTCATCTTCCTGCGTGCGGCAGAAATTCTGGAGAGATACATGGAAACCGAAGCCCCCGAGCTTATGTCTGCAGAAGTCTCAGGGACGAGACACTGGACGAAAGTAAACGCAATTTCGGGAGTAGGCAACCTACGCGAAGCAGCAAGCCTAGTATCGCAGATCAAGGGAGAAATTATGCCAGCAGATGCGCCTGGGAATACGGTACTAGTAGAGCGGCAGCCACTTGGTGTTGTGTTGGCGATCAGCCCATGGAATGCTCCGGTCCGTTTCAACTCTCTACAATTTTCAACTGGACGCGCTACTAAACCCCTGAGCAGGCAAGTCTGACGGTTCGCGCCATTGCCACACCACTTATATGCGGCAATACTGTTATTCTGAAGCCGTCCGAGTACTCTCCCAAGAATCAGGATCTCGTCGTTCGCGCAATGATTGAAGCTGGCCTACCAAAGGGCTGTCTTCACTTCCTTCCCGTGTCCGCAGAGTACACACCCGCGATAACAGAGTTCGCTGTGAAACACGAACTTATTCGGCATGTTAATTTCACAGGAAGCGACCGTGTGGGACGTATCATCGCGGGTTACGCAGCAACTTGTCTTAAACGGTGTGTACTCGAGCTAGGAGGCAAAGCGCCCGTCATCATACTTGATGATGCGAATCTAGACGATGCTGTCGAGGCGGTGGTCTTTGGGTCTCTCGCAAACGCCGGCCAGGTTTGCATGTCAACGGAGCGTGTGCTACTCCACGAATCAATCGCGGAGCCTTTCAAGAAAGCGCTGGTAGCTAGGATTCAGAAAATTAAGGTCGGGAACCACGAGGAAGATCCGCACGTTTCAATCTCCGGTTTATTTACAGCCGCGTCAACGAAACGTGTCCAGAAACTTCTGAACGACGCCGTGTCGTCAGGGGCGAAATTGTTATGCGGCGATGTATCGGCCTTTGGCCCAAACGAGACTATTATGGCGCCACATGTCGTTGACGGTGTAACACCTACGATGGAGATCTTCCAGCGCGAGAGCTTCGGGCCTCTCGTATGTCTAACTCCGTTCACTACAGATGACGAGGCGATTGCACTTGCGAATAATAGCGACTACACTCTAAGCGCGTCAGTTTTCTCGAAAGATGTAATGCGAGCTCTCGATATCGCACGTCAAGTACGAGCGGGCAGTTGTCATGTGAATAACCCATCGGTCTACATCGCATCCGGAACTCCTAACGGAGGGGTTGGTGGAAGTTCAGGATATGGTCGATTCGGCGGTATGGCAGGTGTCCTCGAGTTTACCGAGCTCAAGATTATAAGCTTAGGGAAGTCTGGGGTAAAATATCCGATCTAAACAACATATTCAATATCTGGAAGACTTGAACCCGAGGTTGTTAATTTGTAAGACTTCTTGAGTTGTACAAGGTTGTTCTATAATTTCCCCTGATGACGCAGTAGACTTATCAACGTACTTTTAGCGGAATCTCCAATATCCGTTAAGTCCGTTAACTTCGGTTCTTCTCCGAGTGTTTTGATAATTAAAGGGGAGCAATAGAATGCCTGGGCACTTCTGGCTATTACAGATTTCTAGAAAAGATTGTTCGGTGTATGATACACCATCATATTTCAAGGGACGCCTAATTAAGACTATTAGGTGACAAAATTTAAGCCATGAATACCGGAAAGGTCGTCCTCTGTACGGGAGCAAACCAGGGGCTTGGATTTGCAGTGCTGAATGTTGCTGGGCTGCGCCATCCAGAAAACACCTACATTCTAGCAAGCCGTGATTTCACGAAGGGCAAAGAGGCACGAACGAAGTTGCAAGAGTCTGGGGTCCAATCTCACATTGATGTAGTTCAATTGGATGTGACAAAGGACGAGGAGATCAGCTCAGCTGTCTCTTACGTTGAAAAGAAATATGGTAGACTTGACGGTACGTTAGAACTTTCCAGTCTACATATGAAGCCTTTTCACTTACTCCTTCAAATAGTTCTCATCAACAACTCTGGTATCCTACGCGTACCACCGCCGGGTGATCTCTCCGGCATACGGTCAACATACAATGAGATCCTGAGCACAAATCTCACATCCGTTGCGGTCATGATAGCAGCCTTTACTCCGCTCCTATACAAGTCGAAGGATCCTAAAGTCATCAACGTCTCGTCAGGTCTTGGGAGCTGCCAAAATTCGCTTACCAAGAAGATGGGTAGGGCACCTCCTTATGGTGCTAGCAAGATCGGCCTAAACGGACTCTCGGTGCATTTGCAGGTCGCGGAGAACGACCGCGTTGAAGCGGAAGGAGAGACTGGCAAACCACGAATCCGCTATCACGTATGCGCTCCCGGGGCACTCAGGACAGCGTTCTCGAACTTCAAGGATGGGCTGCGGTCACCCGAGAGAGGAGCAGAGGTAATTGTGCATTTGCTAGCAGACGACAAACACCTGTACGAAGGAGGCTCGTACTGGGAATACGAAGAAGGAGAAATGCGGCGCGTGCCATGGTAAGCGTCAAGCATACATCCTCGTTAATGTTTTACGCTTTCACTATGCTTTATGATACATGTATATTTAGGGGTATCAACATCGTATATTAAATCATTCTCACTTTCGGTTATCTCATTTGGTGTCCAAGCATTCATTAGTGTTAAGACCTATTTTAGTCAATTCTATTGCATGTCGTCTATCATGCATCGTCTGTATGCGAAATCTTCTTCCGTTGGGTAGCTAAATCGACCTACAATAATATCCTTCTGACAATCATTACAATTCACATGGGGACAGATCAAATATTTCTCATGTGAGCACTATCATGGTTGACACAAGGTGTGCATTAGTTGAATACTAATATTTCTGAAACTCCGTGGCCAGCAGCACCTTGCCAGAGTGTCATTATACACAATTGAATGTAATATATATGCAAGAATACTCCTCACCGGAACATGACATTGTCCTATCCGGCTGAACTTACTACACTGACCGGGAACTAAACGGTTAGTGTATAGTTCAAAGAGTTTCCTGGAACCCTAGGGAAGAAGTCGAACGTGAATGTCGTCGCCACGCCAGCTGCAATAACTGCGTCAACGGTCGTCGCGGTGATAATCAAATCACCTCCATCCCAGTTCCACTGTCCAGAATACGTTCCGTAAGCGGCTTGCAGAGGGCCTAAGTACTGTGTCCAGTCGTCAAACAGATACACACCATCCTGGCGCAGCATCTTAACGGCTGCAAGTTGGTTGACGCCAGCCCATGTAACGGGAATGCGTAAGTCAGCGCCAGCGACGGCTTTGGATGATGTTGAACCGAGCTTAGGCAAGTCCCATTGGACTAAGTTCACGGCCGCCGTAGCACCCGCTGAGAAGCTAATGGTAAGATTGGCTTTGCTCCCTGGAGCTCCAGATGATGAGAAGTAAGTGGACAAAAAGGACGAAGGGAACGTAATCTCTCCCCCGGACGCAGTGTAGTCGGTCGACGGGTCGAGCACTGTGCCCTCCTCAGTAGCAATCGACTTCAAAGTGTTCCCGTTTAAAGAAATCGAGATTTTCTGATCAGTAACGGCGTCGCCAACCTTGTGAAACACATATGCGGAGCTCGACTGCTCGGTAGCCGATGCGTCTGTCGTGTAGCCTGCAAGACTATTACTGACTCCTTTAGAGGCATTGAGTATGATCTCAAGAGACTGAGGATCCTTCCATTTCTTAGTGTTGCGATCAAAGTGATCTAGACCATTATCCCAGACGATGACTGCCGTGTCCAGCTCCTTGGCCTTTCGAACTACGACGTCCATGTACTTTCTCCTTGCCGCTGGTTCCGTGCTGATAGGGCTTGCATCAAATTCTCCGAGAACAAGGGGTACATCTGTGAAGTTACCACGGATATTCTCAAGATCACTCTCAACTGTCGCAATATCCTGGTCTGATAGCGTGGTTTTGCCCCTGTCATAACTCTTAGCGACAGTTTCTTGACATTTGCAGTCTATGCTTACCATGCACTAAAAATGAAGTCGTATGGTGAATAGTAGTGATACTGCAGAGCCCAGGGGTTGTCGTAACCTGTAGGTGCCTCAAACCATTGAGACGTTTTTATGCTGTCCATGCTGGGCCCCACCAGAGTAACAACTCGTTTAGTGTTAAAACCACCCGAGTCTTTAAGAGCTTGAAGGAATATGCCATTGAGCTTGTTTAGTTCTGTAGCTTGTTCTTGAGTATCAACTGGCGGCTCATTAATTGGCTCAAAAGCGACACTGGATGACTTGCAACCCAGTTTCTCACCGATTTGGAGCCAGGTCTGATGCATTCTTTCTTCGATTTGGGTTAGATTGGCGCCAGAAGCAGATACATCGGCCCACTGCCATGAATCTATTTATCGTAAGTACTTGATAGTGCCGTCGTAGATGTTCCTTTGCTCTTACCATGATGGACGTTTGTCAAGACGTACAGCCCCGCGTCGAGGGCCATGTCAACCACGTCCGAGACTCGTTGGAGCCAATCTGCATTTATCGCCCACCCGGGCGAGGTGCCAGTGAAATGGTCGGCATACGTAACTGTGTATCATATCAGAACCTGTGAGATGTTTATTCCTTTCAACGTTGATCATACCAGGTATTCGCACGCTCTTGAAGCCTGCAGCTTTGATATCTTTGAACGTCTCAGCTTGCACTGGAGGGTTATTCCAAGATCCTTCATCAGGCGTAGCATCTAGCGTATTGCCAAGATTCCAACCCGGGTTAATGGCGGCAACGTAGTCGGAAGCTGATATCGGTTCGAACGTGCCGGTACATTCTACTGCCGCGAGTGCCACACCTTGAAGCAGCCCGAAGGCGTGCGCGAAAGCAATAACGCCGACAGATTTCGACATTATTGTGGTTGGCGGAATCAAATCGAAATTAACTTTTACCTCAGCTTGAACGCACTAATTTCTAGGAGAGTTGGTCAACGAGGAACGCTTTTGCTCATATATACCATGGGTAGTCCGATAGGGGTTACGCCACGGCCTTTGATTAAGCGAGCTGGAAAGATGTTAGGGATAAGATCATCATGAACATCGCCGCATTGAGTTGCTAAAAGTTCAGAACGCGACTTGTTTTGTGGAAAATTTTGACTAGTTTCGACATTGAAATTGAGGCGGTTATGTCCCAAGGAGCGCGGGGTGCAACGCCGAAGCTCTTGCATCGCCAAGAAAGGTACCCGTCGATTACAGGTCAAATAGTCGTCCACAAATACTCTATACATGGTTAATATCCCCAATACCCCATTTCAGCGTGTCAAGCAGGCACCAAGTTCCTTGTCCAGAAACCGAACCTGGATGCTAAATCTGGCATTCCGTAGCGGGAGTCGCCGCCGATCTTCCGTGTTTCTTTTCGGCTTAGCACATGGCCGCCCCGGCGCTGCACGTTGAAGCTAGCTAGAGATCATGTTCGGAACGGAAGCATACCGTATCCGTTTCCATAGAGCATTTCAGACACCGTGTTAGACTCCTGCTTCTCTTAACGAAGAAGACTGTTGTCGCTAACACAGCGCAGTGAAATCTTTAGTCAATCCTCACTAGATACTACTTAGATAGGCAAGCGTACGGGGGGGAATTTAACTTGTCAGGGAAGTACTAGATAGTTGACAAAGCATCTACTTGTATCTGCGAAACTCAAAAGTACGATAATTTGGAGACTCGCCAGAAAAGTGGTCGCTAATGCGTATTCATTCCATAGACGTTCGATAAAAGATCTTGGGAATTATCCTTGAAACCTCTTTTAGCTGTAAATCTCGACAATCTTAAAACCGCTATTATGCCATAGTTAGGGCTTGGCATATTGATTGGACCAAAAAATTGGCCTGAATGTGGCGTCCGATAACTCGAAGCTGCAAGGGCCTGCGTGCTGGAAGGAGACAACAAAGAGGGGTTACAACTAACTGTCAATTGATGACTATTGACATTTGATCAGGTCCAACCGTAAACATACCGAGTATAATACATACATTTATGGCGAAACGAGAAGACGTACAAGAGGAACTGACACTATGCGTTTCGCAAGATTCGCCTGGAAATAGCCAGCGCAGCCCGTCAACCTCACACTTCGAGCTGGACGACTTGATTGGAACCGTTCTTGGCCAGGAGTTTGAAATTGGGGAACAACTCCGTGACGAGAAGAACAATAACAACCACTTTATCACGTTCGCCGTTCGTCAACATGATGCAAAAAGTGCCACTGCGGACAATACCAACGAACTTGTGGCTCGTATCTACAACATGAATGACCTGACACCCAAGCACAAACGCTATAAGATTCGAAGCATCAACCGTTCGGCGGCCAGAACGCTGTTCAAGACAACTTGGAATTCGTGTCAGATCATCATCTTGAAGCTAGGACCGTTAGACCACTTTGGATCTTCTACCGATACAGCGACTTCTCTTGATATCGCTTCCCTAAAGCTAAAAACGAATGTCAAGCATAGCCACTCGACTTTAGGCATCGCAAAAAGTGGAGTGGTATCCGCCAATAGTGACCTACCTTTGAAGTCTAATATTACTTCTCCTGAACAAAAGGTTAAGGCCAAGATGAAGACAAAAACAAATCATCAACGCGAGTCTTCTCGCTTGCGACAGCGTAATAGACGGGCGACTAAGCGTCGTCAACAACGATTGATCGCTATCAGCAGCCGTACCAAACTTGATCCACGATCTCTGTCTGAAATAATCGCATCTAAAAGGAATAGTTTTGATGATGAAACTTTCACTATGATCGTGATGCTGTACTTTGATTTCGACATACCAGCAGAGTTTGAGATGCAATTACCACCTGAAAAGAGGTTGGCAACACGAATGTATAACTTGATGCGAAGCGCTTCAAAGTTTCCGGTATTATCTCTCGACGAGAAACCGGACTTTTTACAACTCAAGGAAAACGAACTGGCTTATTTGCTACGCCTGAAGGCACAGCTTCATGGATCCCTTCAGCGGTGCTTCCATGAGATCCTCGATTTGCCCGAGCAGCAGAGATTAGCTATCAAAGAGTCGGCCCAACAGCGCCATTTACAAATGCACTTCTTAGATCCAAAAGAACGCTGGTATATGGTGCTTCTATCTGCCTCGACGATACTTTCTAGACTTATAACAGAGTCCGAAGCACTGATATGTTCTTTTAAGAAGGACATAAAGAAGGATGAGGAAGGGAAAAGAATCTATCACGGCAGGCGATGGATTTTTCGTGTGATCCCCGGCTCCGATACCTGCAACTTACAGGCAACTTTTACGCTCCTGAAGGCGGTGCATTTAGGCGGGATCTGTTTAAAAAGCACTATTGACGGTATATCTGATGAGACCTGTTGATCTTCAGTAAGACCGAGTTCTCTGTCCGTCAAATGACTCATCCCTTCTTTCTATGGTCTCTGTGGCCGTCTCCAGACTCCATATCGACATGTGCATCTGACACAGGGTACTTAACACCGACTGCGCATTTCACCGACCCAGCAATCACACCACTCTTATATTCTCCAAGGGGGTTCCACGGATCCTCTGCTTTAGTTTGATTGATCCAACGTAATAGTTGGACATTCGTACGCGGCTTACGCGAAGCGCTCTCATCTTGGTTGTTAGCTTATCTCGTAGGTGTCATCGAAGAAGCCCTTACTTTTTGAATCGCTTTCTAGCATTATGCTTCAGGGTTTCGATCGTGACCTATACTATGATTCTCATGAAGAGCTGCTATTGTCGATAGGTGATGCAATCGATCAAATGTGATGTGTACAATAAGAAATTTAAATTTGTTATAAGTCATGTACTTTATCTGATGACAAGAAATTAGGTCATATTATTGTTTCGACTTTGTAGTCAACCAAAACCCTTATATCTACCAAGGTTCCGGTGAGCCTCATTCTGCGCTCTGAACATTTCATATGAAGATAGCCTCACTGACCATGCCGCCGTGGTATTCACGTACATGTTCTTTATAATACAATATGCAGGCTATTTTGTTGATTTGATATAATACGAACAACATGCCGTTCTCTAAGTCTTAGCTACCCAATCAGTGAAATGGCCTAACTTAGAGGCTCATCCGGTTCTAATAGCGGAGTGTCACGAGTATGATTTCTGTTCCTTCGCACGTCTCTCTTGGACTTTCAAGAACCAATTAAGAAAATGGCCTTAACTCGCGACGTCGAAGTAGCTTGACCTTGCCAAGACCTAACCAAATACCTACTGAAATTGGGGGGGAACAAATGTGGATTCGCTTTCGTTTCTGGCTAATCAGAAAAAAGGCCCAGCTGATTTCTAGTGGCAACCAAATGAGGCCTCGAGGACATTGGGTCAGGTAAGCCGAGCTGCACATTTAAGTACAGCCGACGTGCCCAAGTGATGTGTGCGACCTTTCTCTCCTTGTCACACCATCTACCGGCCGCGAAATACTCACATTCTAAACTTTTGAGCTTTTGGGCTACGCTGAGGCGCCGGTGGATCCGGCGCCCTCAACATCCGGAGATTCTCCAATGATCACCACCTAGAACGAGATGAGTCCGAGGAGGACTACTCGAGATGGTTTGATTACGAGAAATACTATCGTATCGCCCGACAAGACACGCCTGATAATGCTTCCGTCGGGTATGATGGTTTGAGCGAGACATCGCCAGCTGTTACCGATCGAGAAGCTTTACACAGGTCTTTGGGCGGATATAGCTCACCTCAACAGTTGTTACATCCTGCTGCTGCATCTGGGTCTTTTTTTTCAGCGCTGCTCTTCGATGGAAATGACACGGCTGATCACGTGGGCTCAACTTCATCGCCTTCATCAAATCAGAATTCTTTGACCCAAAAGCCGCAACAATCTCCTTCTAGTCATACTTCTTCCTCAGCATCGCTCTCCAATGCTCATTTATGCTCACTATGTAATGAGTCTCAACCAGATGTTGAGAAGTGGATGTAAGCTTTTACTCCCTGTACATTAACTTCATCCTCATGGCTGATGTGGTGGCTATTAGCGACCATTTAGCAGTGAGGCACCCGGAGACGACGTCAAATATGGCGAAACCCTATTTCTGCGGTCGCCAGAGCTGTTCACAATTCAAATCACGCAAGGACTTTAAGCGCCATTTAACGAGCACGCCTATCCATTCTCTTAGCAGATGGCGTTGTTGCTGCGGTCGCGACTTCTCCAGAAAGGACAACTTTCGGAAGCACTATCAAGAGATGACATGCGCAGCCCTTACCCCCTTCATATGTTCTTGTGGATATGTTGTGGACAGCCGTCGAAGCGACGCACTCACTACCTTTGGAAAGCACTTCAACCCTTGCGGAAAGCGTTCAAGGGGTCGGCCACGGAAAAACTAGGATCTTCTTTGCAGCTTAGGAAAGGACAACTATTGACGGTAGATAACTCTACTGGGGCATGGTTGAGAAGTACACTGCCTCGGCAATGTAACAAAACACCCGAAAATTCAGAAATGAGAGGCAATGCAAAAGAAGATGTTTGTCCTATTAGCAATTAGCTCCTGGTAATAAGACAAACATCTCTTTTTTATTTCTGGGTCTTGTTATACCGCCTCGGCAGTGTACTTTTGATCGATATGCAACGAGAGCGGGGGAAGGCTGCTGCATTGGCTGCAATTGGCACCGTACCAAAATGCTACCAGACTTCCCTGACAACCCCACCCGGTACGAACTGAGCTGGTATAATCTAAAAAGCCATAACGGGTTAGAAATCCCGGTATTCATCTAAGTACTTCGTTGGATGATCTCATATCTTTTCCTTTGTCATGGTTCTACGGCGTTAACACGACGATTTTGGTTTTCCTTTGCTAAAGCGCCCCATAATAGACTATAGTGGAACTTTAAACCGCCGGGCCCCGATGGCGATTTAAAGTTTTACTATTACTACTTTCTTAGCCCACCTGTGTCTGCCACCCTTTGTGGCTAAGGATGCCATTAATTTCTTATTTATATGGTTAATATATGTTATTTTATGATAAGGACCCCCTGGGGGTCCTTATCATTTATATAAAAAGTTAAAAAAAAATGGTTAACTTGTTTATATAGCTAACTTGTTTATAAAATGTGTTAAATAGTTAATTAAAAATCATTTTTTGTTGATTATCTTTTCTTTTATGCCTTCCATAGTTGTTGAAAAAATTTATGTAACTGCCTACGATTATTCAGCTGTAGCTAAGGTACATGCCTGTGGTAGCCACGTTGGAAAAGTAACCGGTCTACTTTATTATGCCCAAATCCGACATTTTGACAGTCCCACAAGAGGCTACCTGCAATCCTTAAGAAAACCGGGTTTGCTTGCTATGGTAGGCTCGTTGACTTCTGGCGAGAGCCTGTTGGCAGTGAATACTTTTTATATATATTTTCTTCCTTGCGAAAGACACAGAATGCCACAACACTATCACTCATTAATAGCAACCATCTTACGTATTAGTTTCAGATGCGAGGCCGTTATGGTGCAATCCAATGGCTCATGCCATTGCACCTACCCGGCTCGACGCAGTGGAACAAATTGCCGCACGGCGACCAGTCTCAAGAAGAGTCTGCCTTGAGTACTGGTAGTTATTTTTTTATCAGGATGGAGATGTTTGCTACAGGCTGCAACAGTCATAGTTGCTCTCTCAAACCGGCACTTGCGGCGCTCCTTCTGTTTTTGCGCAGATTTGGTGTTCTTCCTACTCCTACCTTTGCTGGTGTGCTTTAGGCAACCATCTCGCCCACTTTACCACTCTTTATCATTTCCCTTGAGCCCGCACGTCTTTACGGCTTGTCCGCCTTCGTTCTCGCGCGTAAGGCTACGATAAACGTTAGTTAAAACTCCCTTCCTTGGCGGGATTATGTCTTATTGTTTTTCGATCTGGGAACTGTTTCCAGCTCACTTTTCGACCAGACGCGGCTAACGGGACCAGCAGCCTACAATTGCGTTGCCGACATCCACACACAGCACTTCACCCTCTTCATACGACACGTCTATGCCCTGACTACCTTATGTCTCACAGTATGGACGACCCGTACAGCTGGTGCACGTACGAGCTAGTAGCGAGGGTGCGCGCCTGGCTGCGGAAAAATTCGAGAAATTCGGAAATGGTCGCTTTGCATGACGAAACCGTGGCACTTCTTCAGAGTGAAAAAATCGATGGCAGAACGTTCATCGAGCCTATGCTGCCCATAGATGAGGTTTACGATAAATTCAAACTCAAAACTATGAAACGGGTGAACGATTACCACCTTATGGTTAGAGCCTTTGGCAAGTCATCAGTCATGAAGAGTGTCACAATCGTCGTGTCGAAGACAGGGGAAGCAACCGAAATTCCAGGCTTTAGACTTCTTCATAAGGTAGCTACGGAGCTGCAGATACTTGAAGACGAATGCAAGATTCATCTTACAGACAGTGACGCCGCTTCCATCAAGGCTACAGAGTTATTGATTCGCTGCATGGCCAATACTAAACTCCCAGATGAGTTCTATTCACTTCCCATCGACGAAGTATGGCGTGTCCTCACCCTAGTCGACATCACAGCATTGAACTACATTCGTCAAGGAAAATATAACGTGCCTTGCAGCGTCCTTTTGGATTGGTTTAAGGGTTGGTTTCATCGTAACCACTCCGGCTTTACCAAACGTCAGCAATATGAGTTACTGCTGTTTCCAGCTTTCGTCTTCGGCTCAGGATATTTCCGCACTATAACCCAATGGCTAGTCTGGAATGTTGCAGGCCAGATACAAGATCGTAATCCATTTATGGAAGACGAAAATCTGTCTCTATCCTACGCAGATATGCGGTTGCCAAAGGATCTAATCCGTGAGTATATATCACTAACTTTCTTCTATTATATTTTATTCTACGAAGTAACTAATCATCTTCCCAGACGCGATTGAAAATTCGCAGGTCGCCTTAAAAAATAACATTCTCAAGCTCCTAGATGAGTTTCCGGAACGATTCATGGAAGCCCCTCGCCCAAGCCGTATTCAGTGTTGGATGCACTTCACCGATTCAGAATTGGAACCAGTGAAGGACATCCTCATGTCATATTCCGTGAATGAAACATTGGAAGCGATCCGTATTATATTCGGCCCTATATCCATGAAAGACTTCGATGACTGTTACACGTGTCGTACTATTATCA
The DNA here is from genome assembly GCA_022495235.1 of Xylaria curta. Classification (NCBI taxonomy): domain Eukaryota; kingdom Fungi; phylum Ascomycota; class Sordariomycetes; order Xylariales; family Xylariaceae; genus Xylaria; species Xylaria curta. The sequence goes on along the minus strand of MU375922.1, from coordinate 238,016 downwards.
AAATCCGACGTCAAGTCTTCCATGGGCTTTGCCTGTCTTGCATACGTTTATCAATGAATGAGTCTGAGAAGCATTTGGAAGCTAAATACGGCGATTTCAAGTCTAAGTTGATGGGAAAGATGATATGTGAACATGACATGGGATTCGAACAGAAGGTCTTTTTTTAACCGCCATCTCGCCCGCCGATTGATGGGCAAAGAATTCGAGCTCTTCGGCATAGAGCACTGAAAAAGGCAGCGGGAAAAGGATAAGAAGAAAGGGAGAAAAAGGAGGAGGGCAGAAGAGGAGAAATGGCTAATCTTAGATCCGAGCTGTCTCTTCCAGGCGGAAGAAAGACTTGCGCTCTTTCCCATGTTTTAGTATCGCGATACGCGTCCTCTCCAGAATTAGGCAATCGTAATTTTACACAAGCTCCTTCACTACGAGAGTACTTAGTATTCATGAGATACAGCTTATTCACTGTATCGCCAATATATATAGCTTACCCGTCTTGCTTACCCACCATACTCACATGAATGTTTCAACTTAACACACAAGGACATAGTATTAATCAACTAACATCTCTCCATCCACTATATTATGTATTCAGGTTAGTAATCGAGTCTCAATCCTAATCAACTTCTGGCATAGATCAAGGCGGCAGACATCTAGCATCCTAGTCACTTCATAACTTAGTTTTTTTCTTACCTTCACTTAGACTTGTTATCATTGGCATATTTTATGCACAAGCAACAGACCTATGACGGAACAAGCACCATTTTAGGCGCAATATTGTCACGATTCCATTAATATAATTGGCAGGATTTGAAGTGAGTTCATTCCTTTTAAATGGCATTCCCGCCGGCGTTGTAGAGTCACGGCATTGTCAGCTATTATGGCAATTGGTGATGTTGATAATAAGTGGTATCATCGATCCGATTTGTATGGATTCGTGGTTATGCTGGCTTTTGCGGCATTTGCCCATCTCTTGGAGTATTTCCTTTTATGCCGTACTTCAATAATCCGTATTGAAGAGTAAATCCACTTTCCACTAATCTACTCCGTGTGAAATTAATCGGTGTGTGTACTTGCGCTACCGAAAGCTGTTCTGTAGGGATATTGCAGGGGAGCTATTCATCTCTAAGGGCGCGAGACATTTTCCTAAGCCCTAACCAAGTATATATGCATCCAATACTCCTTCAAAACACTACATTTCAGAGTGCATCTAAATATTAGTAATTTGCGCTGATAATTATAACCTGTTTAGTTCTCCAAGGAGTCTAAAGACCGCCTATTAGATAAAAACACAAAAGTGATTTGTTTACAAATCTGGGGTAACTTTAGCGTCGCGCCAAATTTACAAAATTCTGCACTGCTACGGACTTTTTAATTTTTCTCGCTTCGCAGGATGTCTCGAAATCTTCCAGGAGACGCAATGGCTGCAATAAATTCCAACAACGGGAGCGATCATTTTTCTCTTGGCATCTTCCCGACAGTCCCCGAAAACGGGTACTCGCCATCAGCATGCCGATAATGCAACCTTGCTTACCCGCAACAATGCCAGCACATCGTAGGATATATATGACGGCTAGAGGAGAATGAAGGAATACAATTGAATTATGTCAGCTTTCAGTAACCATGGTTCAGGGTGTGGCGAAGAGCTCACGCACGGGAACGCCGACGAATAGTTGCTGTATCTTACTGAATACAGCAACTATTCGCGCAAGCCCAGTGATGTGACAATTGCTGATACTATATTCACCTCATTAAGAAGCCAAACGATAAATAAGAAACCAACAGCATGAGGTTCAAAGTGTGTACTCTTATTCCGCGTATCTTTACTGTATGTTTCACGACGTTTTACCGAGTACGACAGCATGCCCTCTTCAGAAGCGGGCGACGTCCCGCTATCATATACTTTCGTCACAGCGGACAACAGTCGCGAGGGGCGCAGTCACGCCATACGGGCCCATTGGAGACAGCGTCGGCAGAGAATGGAAATGCAGAGACGGGAGCGAGAAGAACAAGAGCAAAGGCCATTGAGGACTATCCTACCAGACGTTGGGGCCCCTCCAAACGATGGCGGGGCATCGCAAATACCGTTAATCTCAGAACCTCAGCTTGATTTCCCCGCAAACCTCGATGACGATGCTGCCAGTTCGTCTGATGAGGTCCCAAGAGACTCTCCTATCTTACCAGGCGAAGTCGCTTCGGGCATATTGGAGGGGATACCAGCTCAAGCTCTTTCGGGAATGAATGTCGCCTTAGGGTCTAGTCGTCTAGACCCCTTTGACCGTTTCCCCGTCCAGCTTACATCGAAACATCACAGGCTTCTGCATCATTGTACGTTGTCAGAAAATCATCATTATTAATGGTCACAGTGAGGTTAGGTATTTGTGTCTAACTTTACGAATTTCAGGGATTAGCACGTTTGCTGGAATGATGTTCAATATGCATACCACGGTATTCAATCCCATGCGCGATGTCTGGTTTCCGTTAGACCTGTCAAATGCCGCGTCTTTCAATGCGATCATGGCTCATTCGGCAGCACACCTTTCTCGTATGCAAGGCTTCCCAGTCTCTAATGAAGCCGTGCGATTCAAGGTCGAGGCCGTTGGGATCGTGCAACTATGGGCCAGAGATCCAACCCTTGCTCTGAGCGATGATACAATTGCAGCGATTCTAAGACTCCTATCGTTTGAGGTGAGGCTCTTACACGCAGAGACGAGTGAAGCACTAATCTTAATTTCAATGCGCTCAGAGATATTGGGGGTCAGAAGACGAATGGCGCATTCATCATAATGGGCTATTGCAGATTATTGAAGCGCGGGGTGGTATTGCGACACTACAGGGCAATTGGAGGCTTGCGATAACTACTTACCTGTAAGTCTAGTCATCTCGTCCTCTTCCGCTTAGCTACTCGCTGATAACATCGCGACTAGTGTAACGTTGATGACAAGGCCATCATGGTTTGATAGCTCTAATCAATTGAGAGAAATCTCGCAGCAATCAATGGTCACTCACCCCGTTCTAGGGCAATTAGGAAACCTGTACAAGACTCGTTGCCTTTGGTTGCTCTCATTTATGCAAGACATGCGCACCTTCATGGGAAACTCGCCGGAGATATCTGACCACGGGCTAGCACACTACACATATATTCGGGATGCTATACTCATAATCAGGTCGGATTTGTATTTACACGACGAAGATCTTGAGGATGAGGGTGACATGAACGAGCGAGAGCGAATACGATTAGCCTGTCTGTTCTACATATGTATCATGCTTCAAGGTTCCGTCTCACAAGGCTATAACCCTGATACAGGAAACCTGGCCCCGGTGGACTTTCATCACAGCTATTCAATCATGTACCTCGACCAGTCCCTTGCTCGTCACCATACGCAATGGCGGGGTTCCGTCCAAAGCCTCTTCCATTGTCTTTTCCAGGGGGAAATCGCTGCCCAAACCCCTCCCAGCAGGTTACAATATGCATTGGACCTAACAAATGTTCTTGGTTCGACCAGCCCTGAGGCGCGCCACGGGGTAGAAAGGTGTATGTTGCAGATACTCTGTCAAGCTCTGATGGAGATCAGGACTACTCTCGACTATGACTGGACTCCAGATAGTCTCTTAGCATGTATAGAGGGCCACTAACGTGGCAATTAGATAGACATAACCCGGAAATAGAATGATAGAATCAATATAGAGTAATGCAGTTCATCATTCATCATCACCCAGGGCCGTCAGAGTGCTAAGCGACGGGACAAAGAAGGTAGACCCAGTAACAGGGGTAGAGAAATCCAAGATACGATCGTGCAATCCCGGCGGATTTCCAATAAACATGCGTTCCATCATCTTCTCTACTACCCAGAGCTTTCGCGAGTAGGCGATGAAGTAGGTGCCGAATTGACCGGTGCTTGGAGAGCCAAATGGCATATTGTCCCGTAGGACGTCATGTTCATTGCCGGCGGCATCTTCGATGGTAGTGAGGGTTTTGTGTGCCTGCTGCTGCCCATCGTCGGCATCATCGAGCTCAATATTATCAGACTTAGTTCGCCCGATTATTGCTTCTTGCTGTTCTGTTGATAGGGCCTTCCAGGCTTTGAGGTCGTGCAGATATTTCTGGATGACGACATAACTACCACCCACAGCTGTCGCGTCACCACCATCATCCGATTCGGGAATAATCACAGCATTCGAGATAGCTGCAGTGCCGACTGGGTTCGCAGTACCATCCACGAAGCCTAGAAGGTCTCGAGCATCAAAGTAGCGAAAACCCACGGTTTGGTCCTCGAGCCGGACGTTGTCCCCCAATTGGTCCATCAGTTGTCTCTCTAGCTCAAAGCACATGTCACGTCTCTCGGACCGGATGTGAAACAGTATGTCGCCCGGTGTCGATACGGCTGTCTGCTTTGCTCCGCGCACTTCCGGGAAAGGATGGAGCTCGGCCGGGCGGGGGAGCCTCACCAGACGATCCCAGACCTGACTGCCTATACCCACGACACATGTGAGATTGGCATTGACATCGCGAATGAATATATTCTTTGCGATGTCGGGGACATTAGATAACACACTTCGAACAGACTGGATAGAACTGTCGGTGGGTAGTATTGAAAAGACCAGGAAAGTTGCCGAACGAGAGAGGCCTGCATCTACCGGCTGGCATTGGCTCATGGTTGCTATAGTTTGGCGACGAATAGGACTGAGGAGATGAATGTGTATGCATACAGACTTTCTCAGTGCCGGCTTGAATGTCTTAAGAAGCATGTTGTTGGTCTTTTGGTTGCGCGCCTTCGCCCTTTACCTTGCTTTGACGACGTGGGGTTGCGGGCATACTATAGTCAAAGTCATACGCGGTCAGCTTCGGAATGCTACTCCACGGGTTGGAGTCGCTAGCTAGCAGCAATCAGATCCCAGCTTAAGATCCATTATGCCATCGCATATCTAGGAAAACCACCTAGCGAATGATATGGCTTGATTTACAGGTGCAGAGATGACTCGGCTACAAGATGCAAGCGAACAAGTGCATCATGCTTGTTCATACTTCAAACCCTGTTCGCTTTGCTCGTCGCTCATTGGTTCTATGGTATTTCCTATTCTGATTATACTTTGACGTAGCGTAGATGATGCGTCACAGGCCCAAATCGACCCTCCAACTTCACAATGTTAGTATCAGTGCCATATACCTACAAACCAAGAGGCAACTCGATGTATATAAATTGTGTAGGTCCTTCCAATCTCAAGTATGTTGCACTTCATCTTGAACACACATCTTCAAATATTAATAGCACTTCTTTACCAATTGTTGTAATAACATCACCCATCATATCCCAGTCTTATATGGTCTTCATCATTCATCATGGCACCTCTACAGGGTTCCCGCTATGACTTCATTGTGGTCGGTGGAGGCACTGCTGGCAACGTTGTTGCGGGCAGACTTGCTGAGAATCCGAACGTTAGTGTTCTAGTGGTTGAAGCTGGAGTCGCCCATCCTGAGTTGGTCGATCAAATTACCACGCCATCATCGGCCATGGATCTGCGAAATAGTCAATACGACTGGGGCTATAAGGCTACCATGGTGAAAAGAGATGACTACGAGCGTATTGAGAAACCTAACACACGGGGCAAGGTTCTAGGAGGCAGCTCATCATTGAACTATTTCACATGGATTCCTGGCTGCAAGCCAACATTCGACAATTGGGCCGAGTTCGGCGGTGACGAATGGACTTGGGATCCTCTGTTGCATTACCATCGCAAGTCTGCTACTTACCATGACGATGAGGGCATGTTCTCAAAGGACCTACATAAGATAGGTGTCAATGGCCCACTGCCTATTTGCCACGCCGAGCTGTTGGATGAACTTACCCCTTTCCGTGAGCGTCTCAAAAAAGCGTGGCTATCACGAGGCCACAAGCTCACTGAGAACATCTTCGACGGTGAGATGATTGGTCTCACTCACTGTGTAGACTCCATCTACCACGGAAAGAGATCTGGGTCATATCTCTTTGTCAAAGACAAGCCCAACATCACAATCGTAGCCGAGGTACATTCAAAGAAATTGATCATCGACGAAGCAGACCGGGCTGTCAAGGGCGTCACTGTCATCGATAAGTCTGGTAACGAGCTCGACTTCTATGCCACTCGCGAAGTTATCGTGTCGCAAGGCGTATTTGAATCTCCTAAGCTTCTTATGCTCTCTGGCATTGGACCTCAGGATCACCTCTCCCAATTCGGAATCAAGACCATCGTCAACTCTGCTCACGTTGGTCAAAACCTTCTCGATCATCCTGGTGTCCCATTCGTCCTCCGAGTCAAAGATGGTTTCGGCATGGATGATCACTTGCTCCGCAAAGGGCCTCAGCATACAGCAGCTATCACGGCTTACAAGAACGGCAACAAAGGTCCTATGGGCTCTGGTCTCCTGGAGCTCGTAGGATTCCCCCGTATTGACGACTACTTCGAAAAAGACGCTCTCTACCGCCAGCGCAAAGCTGCCAACGGCGGCAAAGATCCTTTCTGTCCCCAGGGTGAGCCTCATTTCGAGCTCGACTTCGTCTCCATGTTCGGGAGTGCCTTCCAGTGGCATTACCCAATTCCAAAGGAGGGTTGCTACGTCAGTGTTGTCGTCGATCTCGTCCGCCCGGTCTCCCCGCCCGGCGAGGTTAAGCTGAACAGTGCGGACCCCCTTATGCAACCCAATATCAACCTCAACTTCTTTGCCGACGAGTTGGACATCATTGGAATGCGCGAGGGAATCCGCTTCAGTTACGACGTCCTCACTAAGGGAGAGGGCTTTAAGGACATCGTGGTTTCACAATACCCCTGGGACATGCCTCTTGATGACAATGCCGCTATGCGCCATGCGGTTCTTGACCGCTGTCAAACAGCGTTCCACCCTTGCGGCACTACACGTCTCTCCAAGAATATCAACCAAGGTGTCGTTGATCCCGAGCTCAAAGTCCACGGGATAAAGAACCTGCGAGTCATGGATGCCTCAGTTATCCCAATCATTCCCAGCTGTCGCATTCAAAACTCAGTATATATGATTGCTGAGAAGGGCGCTGATCTTCTGAAGGCTGCTCATAAGGACCTTTTCGTGTCCTAAAACATCTACGAAAGTTGAAATTACAGGTTCGATATCGATCTCATGATTACGTCAATGTTCAAGTTATATTTCTGCGGTTTTCTAAAGCTCAGTCCTCTCGTGTAGTTAATCCATTTATAAATTGTCTGTTGAATTCAACATAAACCATTAATCGGATGATGCGGTGACAAGTTAAATCAACCTCATGTATAAGTAATTGTTGCAAATGCCGTTAGTAGATTCATTGTAAATTTTGCATCTCGACCATACACTTCATCTCGTGAGCAAAGCTTTTCTACGATCTCTCGATTCGAATCTACCTAAAATATTAGGTTGCACAGATCAACCATCGATATTCATGGAAATTTTCGTAAGTATCGTTGAGGGATTAATTGCTGTAGAATAATGAACCATCGATCGAGATTACGACCAACCCGATCCATCTCCACCAATGAATATGTACCTTACCGCATCATAAGTGCAGGAGAAGTGCATATCGCCACTTCTTACTCATCTCGTCCAGTTGTGGAGAAGTAAGCATACCTGAGTAAGCTACCTATCAGCAAGGATATCCCAGATTGTCCAGATGGTTTGGACCCTTGTTTCTAGTTCGCAGTGAATCACACCCTTGGCTCGGATAGCTATATACGTCCCGAGGACTTGGAACAACCAGTATATACTACATAACTTGAAGGCATTCCAACACTAAACAGCTCTGCCTCATTTAAACGTCCTTTTTCTATGTCTACTCGTAGCTCTGTGTACAATATGCTGGCCGAGGGTAAATGGTGATTCTAATGACGACATGCTTAATTTAAGCTTTTATGATTATCACTTTTCAGACTTCGATATCCGAGTTCGATATCCTCATTAGTCTAGCTTATTGTCAGAATATGGTTGCCGAAGTCTTCGAGCCCAATCGTACGAAGTGCTTAGTCATGATGGGGGGTCCAATCTGGCCCAGTTACCGAGTGTCATCTGCGCTAACCATCTCGAAATGTTTGAGCATTCGCACTCACATTTCTTAAGTGTCGCAGCCGAATAGAGAGCCCTAGATATCTAATATCTATTGCCTCTGACTCGCTACTTAGATTGGGAATGAAGCCTCAAATCTCACGATGTTTATGGTCTCGAAGGACACCAGTGATGTTTTTAGTCGTGATACCTGCGATGAGGTGAGGAGTTCATTGGCTAAAAGCAAAGTGATCTCACCATTGCTTCTCCCCCACGCTTAAAAAATCTCACCTGGCTTATGTCTAAAACTCCAAACTTCCCTTGCTTGCTTAAAGGACCTAAACATTCATCTCTACTTTGTACCCTCGACGAGTAACAATAAAGGCCATGGCAGACGACGGACCGACACGTAAACAGTCACCGGAGAATGGCTCAAAAGATCCCATCATCCTAGTCAAATCTTTCGCTGCCACAGGCCACACGGTGCCGCTCTTGCAGATTACTCAACACCTCGTCCAGCGCGGTTTCGACATTTATTACCTAGGAGGGACTCAATTCCAGCAGGCCATCGAGGCGACTGGGGCCAAGTTTATTCCCCTCGTCGGACTCAGCGATACATGGACCCGTGACTGGATGCTTACGCATGGATTTGGCCCTGGTCTAGACATCATGCCGTCGATAATGATGTTGGTGGCCGCCACGTTGCCCAGCATACTTGACTCGTTGCGGCGCGCTCTATCTCTTCTACGGGATAAGGAGCCGGATCGGGAAGTTATTGTCGTCTCCGAAATTGCCGCCGCCGGTGGACTTGCCGCGCTCAGGCTCGGCGCTCCATTGCCGGATGGCTATTCTAAGCCCCCAAAATCCCTCGGCATCAACATAGTCCCGCCCCTGTGGACGTCGGTGGATTTCAATGACCTCTGGCTTGACGTGCCATACGACCCAAACCGGAACCGAAAACTAAACGTACTAATGGCCAAGCTAGCGCGAGAAGGCATACACAAGGAGGCATGGGATACCATGAAATACGTGCTGGAGACGTGTTCGGTGTTCAAGCCGATGGAAAGTCTTTTCGGCGACCATGGCAAGATGATTGATCATCGCGCATGGGACATGAATTTCGCGTGCCACGATAAGACTCTCCAGATGTGTATTCCTTCCCTCGAATATCCCATCTCGGACTGGCCGCCTAATTTCGCATTCGGCGGGACTTTGCCACCTAAGGCATGGCGCACCGCCGATTTCGTGTTCCCGGACTGGTTCGAGCGGGTCCGAGAGAACAGCGCCAAGGACGTGACCTCCTCTGCCCGTCAGAAGATCGTGGCCATCGCGCAGGGGACGATAGCTACTGACTGGCAGAACGTCCTCATCCCAGCAATTCAGGGATTAGCAGATAGAGAAGATATTCTGGTCATCGCCGTTCTGTGCATCAAAGGTGCTACACTAGAAGGCCGATTGCCAGGCCCGCTACCGGGCAATACCATTGTCGTAGACTACTTCCCATACGATGCAATCATCGAACATGCAGACGTCTTCATTTCCAATGGTAGCTATGGTGTTTTTTCGCACTGTGTCGCTCATGGCGTGCCTATGGTCCTCTCCGGCAACACAGAAGATAAAATCGCGTTAGGCATGAGAGGCGAATATGCCGGGTTTGCCTACAACCTTGGTATGGAGCAGCAAACGCCCGAAGCGTTTGCGAGGGGAGTTGATACCATTCTCACCGATCCAAAGTACAAAACAAGGGCAATGCAATTGAGGGCCGAAGCAGAGGAGTTCGATGCCTTGAGTACAGTGGAGAGGGAGTTGAGGGCTTTGTTTTAGAGCTATAGACATAGGAAGAGAGGTAGCTAGCTCGAATAGTATTGTTTGCGATTCAATTATGTATGCAGAATACAACTTCTATCGCAAGGATTGCTTATTTCTCGGCCGCTCGCTTTGTTGAAAGATAACATGATCTAAGCGAAGAGATGCAATAGACGGAATATACTCTTTGCATTTTATTTAACGACTAAAAGTCGCCCGGTGTTACAAGCTGCCTAGAAGGTCCCTATTTGACTCAGTATCCATGCATATGTCTATATCTAATACGGAAGATTTCTAAGAATAGAGTAATATGAATGCAAGGGGGTTGTGGCCTAGAAGCCAGACTATATACATATACATAGCTTAAGAGAAACACTTACGCGCACTTAATACCAAACAGGTTACTGGCATAATAACGACGATAAGACATTTTGCGCTTGAGGAATTCACTGAATGGTAACAAAAAAAGGTCCTGTAAATGACAGGATCTGTATAAGGGGGGGATTTCATGATTAATCCAAAGACATGCAACCTGAATGAACCTTCAGCTGCATCCCTTCCTTCAGCATCGGCTATAAAGCCGCGCTATTTTCTTTTCGCATAGTCATACGCACTAAACAACTACACGCTGCAGCAATGTCGGAAAAGCAACGACTGTTAGAACTGACTGAGTCGGTTGGCCCACTGCAACGGGGAAGCATTGTTCCGAGCCTAATTCTGGAGAGAACGCGTACCGCGATACTAAAACATGAGAAAGAGGGAAAGCCTTTCTTCCGCCTGGACGAGATAGCTCGGATTCAGAACTACCTCTCATCCGCAGCTGGAAAGCCCGGCCATTTATTTTCCTTCCAGGACTCTTTCGGAAATCAACAGTCATACGTGTCGAAGTATGATAATGGGTGAGCAAGTCCTACTTGTCTTCCTACGACTATCTTTTGCCACCTTGTTACGGATTAAAAGTCAATACGCCAGACTACTGACAAAATATTGCTTAGGACACCATTGGTAGAACTACGAAGTTTGCAGTACTCCATCACTCACGTCCACGAGTTCGGAATAGAGATACCTCTCTACTCGCCAGGGTTAGTCAAAGGCAATCCTGCAATAGCAGTAACAAATGAGTCTCTCGTGGAAGAAGGCGCGGCACACCATGCTCTGGATCCGAGGAAATACCCAGATTCGATGAACCTAGCAAGGGTACGGGAAATATTCAACGAGGCCCGAGACCAATACCATAAGAGTAAATTCCCAGCCATTATCTTGAAGGCTTTATCAGATATCGAACAACGGATAGATAATGTTGTCTGTTTTGACCTGGGAACATTTGAAGCCGACGTATGCGGCTCTTACGCGAATACTAGGGGTGCTCCTCGATGCACCACACATCACCTTTTGGCTCTTATGATCAGAGATTATGTAGCAGCAGTTAATCTAAGAAGGACTGTACCTTTAATTTTCCAGGCTTCTGAGTATACAGACGATACGGTTACCGTCCTAGAGGGGCTGGGATGTGTAGTCTTGAGAGACAATACCACGGCTTTCAACCACATCACAGAGAATTCCCTCGTTATTTGGACTGGCAAGGAGGGACCTATGCCGGTCCCGGTCAAACAAGTCATCGCCGACTTCCCCTTCCAAGCAACGCCGCTCCCGCTCCCACGAGCTATGCTCTGGCCCGAGGAAGAACCAACACATATCCAGGATGTACTAGAACCGGTTAAGATCTTAAAACATCTACCTTACACCCCCAGGTAGGTCTTAAGCAGCGTTTATTCTTTCTATCTATAGAGACATGCTAAACTAATGATAGATGGGCTTCTCTTTCGACCATGGACACACCGCGAACCAACCAACTTCACAACGGGTACGATAGACACCGACTTCCGTCCTTGCCCGACTACGATCCATTCGACTTCCGCATCAAAGCTCTCGCTCTCTATACACGTAAGGAGCGAGTTGATATAGAGAACCGCCTAAGACGCCACCTATGACAAGGGCTTGTATGAAAAGACTTGGATCAATAGATACAATTTGACTAGTAATTCTAATTAGGTCCTTGGCTTCTTTTTTCAGTCGAGGATACGACCTTGTCCATTTGCTCTCTATTCATACACGTAGATTTGCCATCATCAATTTGCTTCCTTTCCGATCAAACTCCAATCCAGCTCTCTCATACAGCCCAATGGCGAAAAGCCAACGAGAAAAGCATGAACGGAGGATTCGAAATTTCCTCTTAGATGATAAGCATATAAAATAGTCAAAGTCTTCAAAGCAAGGGGCGCATTCTTGGAACACTCCGGTACTCTATTTCCGATGGAGTTAACTAGATCTTGAGGGTTTGAGACACATGCGCCGATATGCAGTTATATTCAGAGGCTTTATTAAGGAAAGCGTTGCTGGTGAACGTTCTGTAACTATTCAGCAGATTAAGTACTTAGTCTTTAACTATTTACACGAACAACAAGTTACGGTATTGAGAATGATTCTCAGTCGATATAATTAGATCTATATATTCAAGAACTCATAATCGTCTTTTAAAGTTGACGCTTTTAACACAGACGCTTTATTGCAGATTCGGAGATACTCGGCTAAGACTAGTAGTCAACTTGACGTTAACCGACAACGGAGCCGCAACGGATATCTTAGTGGCGTTCGTAGTGCATCCTTAGGAGCAAACAGATCATTAGGACAGAACATAAAAGGAAAACGAAGTTCCTTTCCTATCTATAGTACACATGCGCATTATTGTATCAACCCTAAACCCGTCAATATCCGCAAATTCCGTATAGGATGTGAGAATGGATAACATCATGAAAGAGGGAAGGAGAGAGAGTTAACTTACACAATATCGAAAGTCGACCGATTCAATTGAAATATAATAGAACAGACGAACCCGCCTGAACTTGCAAAAAATAAGTAAGTAAATATCTGTAAATTAATGAAAATACTCCTCGAATAATTCTCCGAGTCAAATTGATATCTACGAGCTTACCCGTTCACTTTGATCCAACATGTCACTACCGCAAACGCACAAGGCACTCGTCCAAGAAGTCTACGGCGAGCCGCTGGTCCTCAAGACAGTACCAACACCACAACCGCCTCCGGGCGCCGCCATCATCAAGATCATCTACGCCCCCATCGTCTCCTACATGCGCGACGTCTACAATGGGAAGCGCAAGTACGGATACGTCACCCCACTAGTCCCCGGAACTAGCGCGATCGGTCGCGTCGCGGCTACAGGACCCGATGCGACCTTAATAAAGGAGGGCGACCTGGTCTATTTCGACTGCACCATCCGCGGGCGCGACGACAGCGGCGCGCTCATCCTCATGGGTCTATCCATGGGCATCGGGGACGGCAGCAAGGCACTGATGGAAGGGGAGTGGCGCGACTGCACTTTTGCCGAATACACCAAGGTCCCATTGGAGAACTTATTCCGACTGGATGAGAAGAGGCTCTGCGGATCGCCTGCAGATGGCGGACTCGGCTATGCGCCGGAGCAACTGGTCTGGATTCTGCAGGCTATGGTGCCGTTTGGCGGGCTGAGAAGTATTAGATTACAAGCTGGAGAGACAGTAATCGTGGCTCCGGCTACTGGAGGTTTCGGTTCTGCCGCGGTAGTGGTTGCTCTTGGCATGGGTGCCAGAGTTATTGCAATGGGTCGCAATCCTGAGGAATTAGCGAAGCTAAAGGCTCTCGGGCCGAGAGTTGAGACAGTCCAAATCATCGGCGACGTTGAGAAGGAGGTGGAGAGCCTAAAGAAATTTGGGAGAATCGACGCGTTCTTCGACATCTCTCCCCGCGAGGCGCAGAATTCGACGCACTTCAAGTCTGCCATCTTGAGTCTGGGCTACGAAGGCCGCGTCAGCATGATGGGCGGATTTCTTGACGACGTGCCGATCCCGCATCGATACGTGATGAGACAGGATATCACGCTAAAGGGGAAGTGGATGTACTCGCGGGAAGATTGCCAGGCCTTCTTAGGCTTGATGACAACCGGCGTGCTCGATGTCCGTAAGATTGTCAAGGTGGTAGAGACTTTCAAATTGGAGGAGTGGGAGAAGGCTTTTGACGTGGCTGCGGAACATGGAGCAAAGCTAGGACAACTGGTTATGTTCACTCCATAGGTAGGTTACGTTGACTTTGTGCACTATCTCCGCAACTATGAAATGTATTTCTTAGAGCCACTGAGCCACTGGGCTTGAAGAGGGACGGACTACGATCGACCCCAGATACTTCAACGCTACGAATGCCCATTCATTGTAGATATAAAGACATATGCTGCTAGCCTAAATCCTATCTACAAGTTTTATTGATCTTCTGTATTATTTCCACGCTAAAGCCAACGGCTAAAAGGCCAATTTACAAGATGATGAAAGCCCGAAAAAAATGAGAGAACCAAGCATCGACGCCACGCAATGAGGTTACTGCTACATGAAAATGCAAAATCCATAAACAAGATTTTCCGTGTTGCCGTTCGTTTCGGTCGTTATACCTGACCCGATGGTCATATCTATCTGTAGACCATGAACTCGGTATTTGCAATACCTTTTATGCAAAGCCGTTCCGCTGATATACCGTCCATACTCGATCGTTGCTCGAGGCAACCGAGAGAATTTGAGAAGGCGTGATATTGGACAATACTGCTCTCGCCAATCTTCAGAAATGTAGTCGTTCCAATAGCCGAGTTATTCACCGAGAATGCCACATCACATGAAGAGGCTACGCTCAGCATGTCCACCACCTTCGGCTCCGCCCGCACCCTCAGCTCCCCCGACAATTCCATGAGCTTCCGGAGACGTAGGGAAGTAGAAAGCAGCGACAGCAATCGCGACGTACGTAATAACGCAAAGGAAACCCTCGAGGTAATCCGACTTCTGGTCGCGGAGGTAATTTCCGACGGTGATGATAGCGAGGATAAGGACGGCGATTTCGAAGATCTCGAAGCTGAGGTCAAGCGGGAGATTGCGGCCCCAGGCGACGATGACGACGAGCGGGGCGTTGAGCATGGCGGTCTGGATGGTGGAGCCGATGCAGTGCGACAGGGCGAAGTTGATCTGGTTATCCCACGCCTCGTCTATGGCAGTCAGGTGTTCGGCGGCCTTCTCGACGAGCGGTACGAGGATTAGACCCATGAATGGATCCGAGATCCCGCTCTCCTCTACCACCGGTTCGATCTCGTGGACGAGTGCGAGCGCGATGAGCGTCACGAGGGCGACGGAGATGACGAGCGACACGATGGCCTCGGTGAGCGTGAGTTTCGCCTTGGCGGCGTCCTTGTGCTTGTCGGCGTCCCGATGCTCGTCGTGCTCGAAGATGGCGTCGTAGATACCGTGGTGCGTGCGCATTTGGAACCAAAGGAAGACAACATATGCGATTATCAATAGCACCGCGACGACCCGGGATAACTGCGTCGTTCTGTCGTCGAGATCCGTCTGTGTGATGTTATACTCTGTGATGTTGATGCTATGCCCAAAGATAGTCGGGATCGCAAGACCGAGTCCGCTAAGCACTGTTAGTTTGTCTTCGTCTGACTAAGAAGAGGAGGGGGGTATGTACGCCATGAGTAGCAAACCAGTACCAACTTCACTGATCGCGGAATCGAATGTTGCCGTCTCGCGCCGTACGCCTGCCGCAAAGAAGCACAATCCCAAGCACAACAACATAGTAGCCAATATAGAACCTAAGATGGCAGCTCGAATAATGTAAAACCTGTTTGCGTTTTCCGTGCCGAGCAGCAGAACAAGGAAGAGGATGATTTCGACGATAGAACCAATTCTATAATCCTATTAGCACACTGTAGGCGAGCTCATGTGAGATAGTTAATATTCGTATACGCACGTTGTCTCAGTCAACACACCGAGCATGTGTGGCATTTTCCTAGCGAGTTCGGCACCGGCAAAACCAATTAAGTTGGCACAAGGGACCATTGCGATATAGGAAAGACTGAATCGAAGCGTAGACGAGCCGGTATTGGTGTAGTAGACGGCCAGAGCGGCCGGTACGAAGGGCCATAGGACGTTGACCGCCCGCGAGAGCTTGCTCGACGACGTCCATATGATCTTGAAAAAGTGCAGAGGATGTAGACCTCGACGGCCACTCTCCCCAGCCGTTTTAATTTTAATCATACCGCCGGGTCCCAGTCTATCGCCGCCGCGAACTTCATTACCGTCATTGACAACGTCCTGGCGTGACTGCGGAAGTGCAGGGTCGCGTGAGTGTTGGAGGGACATTCTCCCACGCTTCTCCTGGACAGCGTCACCGCCCAGCGCTGCCATCTTCAAACAAGATAATCGATGAATGTAGAGTTCGTCTAGATAATGTGAATTATCAAAAAGATGTAAAAATAAATAAAATGCCTTTACGCCTATGGAGACGAGGTTCTGTTAAGGGATTGGCATGGACCGTAGCAGGGCGGTCGTGAATAATGCCTACTGTTTGTTATGAAAAGAAATGATTTGTATGTCACGAAATACGTACGACGTGCAAGATTTGGCTAAGGGCGATCTGCGAAGGAGGCAGCCAATTAACGACTAAGCAGGGTTCAAGCTACCTAGGGAGCCTATGCGGTCATCGCCAAGCACTGCTGCGTCAGGTTGGTAGCAATTGGGTCTATGCTCACGAGCTATGAATGCGAGCGTATGTTCCTTCATTGGTGGTGAATTGCCGCTACATGTTTCCTGGTATAGGCATGTCCCATTGTGGCTTCTTACAACGTATGGCGGTTGTGGTCTGGACTGGTGCTACATTAAATCGTGTCTGCGGTTGGTTGGCCACGGGCCCCTAAGGGAATTATTATTCTCAGGCCTGTTTTAGTTGTCTTGGCTGTCTTGGCTCTCATATCAGTCTGGCAAGTTGAAACAGGGGTCCCGTTGTACTTCTTGGTAGGTACGCACTGTCAACTGCATAACTTTCTGTCAAGCTTTAAGGGAGACACAAGTTTGACATCCATAAATTTCATTAAGCTTTGGATGCTGTCTTGGCTCTCCACTTGGCCTTCAAAGCTCAGCCTCAACACTGATTTGTGAACACAAGCGTTAACCCTGTGGGAGCTGGCTGGTTGCCTTACTTTGGTTACTCGAGATAATTACTATTTCGCAAGACTACAACACCGAACGTTGCGTTACAATCACTCCCGTGGGAGACTATACAAACTTTACCCAATTATTATATGCGCGTGCTGTCACTACCTATAGTTGAAGTGCAATTAAATGAAAAACCCAAGAGCCCAATTCCTTTTAATGGTAACACCACCTGCCAAATGCATCCTAGAAATGCCAACGGTGACTGATCATATCGCAAGAATATGTGACCATATGTGATCCGACAGCCAAAACCCTAGACTAACACATGCGCAACGTCTAAATAGCACAAGAGATGTAAATGGTTAAAGGCTTCATCTACAGCTGTCCGGAAAGCAACGCCTCGGTAGCTACAAAAACGTATTAGTAATTTGCTCAGAAGACAAAAGAGATGGCTTAAAAGCTTACCGCTGTTAATGTACGCTCGTCTGGATTCAAGCGGAACATTGAATCTCCTCTCCAGTTCCTGTTTGATGCCCTTCTTGGTAACTGTCATCAAGTCGGCAGTCCGTAAGATCTCCCGAATTTCGGCGAGGAGCGCATCATCGCTAGGCATTGACGACAAATCCATCATCTCGGTCTCACCATGGTTGCCGAAGAATTGCGAACCACCAAACTGGCTCATTCTGTTGTCCGTGGGAGCGAGAGACATACGGGACAGGTTACCAGGGTTCTTTATGTCATAAGGAGGGATCATGCCCACGGTCGAGCCAGCGCGGGACTGAGAATGATAGTACTCAGACATAGCAGCGTTCATACCTGGCTTGGTAGCATAACTGAATCCACTGATCTCAGAGCGAGTATCTTCCTTGGAAGTCTGCGCATCCCAGAGTTCAGCCTGATACTCCTCCCACCTCTTGCGAGGGATAGAGGCAGGATCAAATTTGCCTTCGTCGGAAATAACGACCTTCTTGCCTTTCTCGCCAGCAACAACACGGGTATTTCCCCAGTTGAAGTCGTCCATGTGCCAGAAGGCGTAGAGTGGCAATCCGAAGGAGAAGACAGGAACAGCCAAGATATACAGGAGTAACCAGCCGACCATTTCCCATCGCCGACGCAGGAGGAAAATGATGGCTTGTAGACCATAAATGGCACCAAGCAAGATGAAGGAAGTGACCGGCACAATGGTGGCGTTTGTAGAAACAAGGACAATAAGGTAAATGATGTAAGCGATAGTTACGGGTTGCACAACGGTCGATAGAAGATCGATAAAGATAACGAAGCGCATACTGAAGCAGCAGAAACCGCAGAGTTGCGACATCGGGACAAGCTCCATGAGATTGTGTACTGTAGAGTTGATCCAACGACGACGCTGTGATATGAACACCTGCCAGGTATCGGGTGCGATAGTCCAAGCCTTAGCGGAGAAGAGGTACTTTGTCTTGTACTTTGAGTGATATTTGAGCAGAAGCGTGGTTAGGTATCGATCTTCACCAAGATGTAACAAGTTCTTCATATGTAAGGTGTCCACACGGATCGTAGCATAGTCTTCGATAATCTCTCGGCTGACAAACAGGGGCTTTCCGGTCTCGGCAGCACGAATGCGGTACATGGAGAAACAACCAGGTAAACAAGTGACACTACCAAACAAGCTTTCAAAAGCCTTAGCCAGGTTGTGAGAGATATAGTACTCGTACACTTGGATTCCAGTAATGAACGAGGATTTGGAATTTGTCAGAGCAGTTTCACCGCAACAGGCGATGAGACGTGTATCGTCTAAGAACGCAGAGACCATGCGAGTAGCCGAGTCCGGAGCAACGACGGTATCGGCATCGATCTGAAGCATGTACTCGTAGAATGTTGGATTGACACCGATAACATTGCGGATTTGATGGTACATTTCCAGTTCCAGCGGGCTCATCGGCAGGTTATAGTGAACGCGGTTGAGGAAACGCATGATAACCATTTGAGAATCTCGTTTGCCACGGTTGCCAGGGCGTGATACTTCGGAAGGCTTGCCGACTTTGACAACAACCATGAACGGAACGATATGACCCTGAACTTCATATAAACCAGAATAGACCTTGCCCATATTGTGCTGCTTAAGACCTTCGCCAAGGGACTCAAAGCTAAGGGGTTCAGGGTCCACGGTTTCGGAGACACCAAGAATATCCAGTACAATACGTGGGGTCGGTCTGTCGTTGCCTTGTCCTATGATCATTCCGTCGCAAACGATCACTAGAAGTTTGCGCTTATCGTCGTACCGCATACGGGCAGCAGAATCGATGGCTCGGCGCAGCGAGTCCTCGTCTTCGGTATAAGCCGGGATTTGACACATGATAAACTTGTCAATATCTTCCGGTAAATTCTTTCCACCAAATTGGAGAGCTGCAAGAAACTTGAAGCCAATGATACTGACGAGGATAATAGTGATAGCCAAGATAAGGTATTGCGCAAACAAACATTTTGTGGAGTTACGCGTATCGACATCGCCAACATAGAAAAGATTGTCCAGACACAATTGCATACGGGAACGCAACGCGGGGTCCATGGGGGTCTTGTTCCATAGCTCGGTCAAATCCGTACCAGCCTTGTCGGTGAAAAGAGTCAGGACAGTGTCATCCATGAAATTGACCACATCGGGGTCAGTAGGTTGCTCGCCTCCCTCAGGCACCTGAATATGACGGCCACCAATGATATACTGAGTGAGATCGTAGACTCGAGAGTTGAGTATAGCAATTTGGTTCTGCTTCGTTGCGAGTGTGCCGACATACTGCGCCGTGTATCCCACAGTACCTTTCTTCCAGGAGCCTTTCAACACTTCCATCCTCTCGTAAAACCAGTCGGGTTGATACTTGGTAGTGGAGTAGCGGTAATCATGGTAACCGGCGTTTGGGTCGGTAGAAGCGACCACGTTGGCTGAAGCAGAGACATTGGCTAACACGACAGAGGGATCAACAGTTCCCGTTTTGCCCTGGCAGAGAGCCGAGACTTGAACAGGGAATAGAGCCGAGATATCTTTACCGCCATAATTTGTGAGCTTCGTGGTATCAATGTAAGACGGGTAATGATGAGGAGCGTATGTTGTAATGTCAAAGACTTGACCACGAACAGCTGCATACGCTTTGTGGCCGTCTTTGCCAGTGTAGGAAGATAACTCTTGCGCACTAAACACGTACTGCTTAGGGCAGATAACCATTGGGAAAACGATGAGGAAGAAAGCGGCAAGAAGACAGCTAAACCAGATGATGAAGTTGATGGCCAACTTCTCTCGCCAAGCCATCCTAACATCTTTGCGCTGCATTCGTCCAACCCAGCGGATGAGAAAATCGGGCACAAACCAAGTCAGTAGGTAAACAGTGAAAACCCAGCGCTTTCGGCTGGGGCTGTCCCTGTATTCTTCGACTTCAACTAGCGACTTCTCATTGCCACGTTCCGCCATTTGTTCGCGGGTGTCAAGATTCTTGAACATATCACCAGCTCCGAAAGCGGATGCACCCGCCTCTGAGCGCGTGTCGATATCGCCGCTACCGAAATAGCCGCCACGAGCTTTATCACTATACTGAGGCGTGTTGCCGATGGACACGAGCCGCTCCTTCGAAGCGCCGAATGGCATTTCACCTCCGGGCGTCGAAGGGTCGCCCTGCTCGGATGGATATCGGCCAGATGCCGAATTACCATCGCCCAGTGATGTTATCTCCATCCAGCAGCGTTCGCTGAGGAAGATACCAGTAGAGCCGATGTGAGCCTCGTGTGATGGCCATTGCCTATTTTGGACAACAGCCTCGACCTTCTCTCGCTCACTCCCCACGAAGATGGTCTCGGCATCAGCAAGGCCGAGAAACTCGCCAAAGGGGAGGAAGACACTGAAGTCAGCGGACCTCAGACGCTGGCTTATCTCTGCAATACCAAAAGTTTGTACCTGCGCTCGAACGCATTTGCTATCGAATTGGTTCGCAATGCGTCTGTCATTCGGCTTTAAGCAAAACACGAAGTAGTTATTGGTGTTAGGAGCAGTGAGAGCTTGCTTGACATTGTCCAAGGCCGACAAGAATTGGCCTGCTGCACCTTGCTCGGACTTGCTCTTGCTTGGACCGTCCCTCGACCGACTCTGGCCTCTAGCACCACCAGCATCATCGTCAAAATCATCAAGAGATTCATCACGCAGTCTGCGTGATCGCATCGCTCGGCCGCCCTTCCTTGACATGACGCTGGGTGCCCTCATTGGCTTGGAGCTCACGGAAGCCTGCATCACAGTCGTTTTCTCCTGAGGATGCATTACTGTCTGCAAAGCTTCCTGTCCGAAAAGGCGCGAGACGAATTCGCTCTTGCTCGAATTAATGAGGTTCATGAGATCCCCAGAAATAACCTCCCCATTTTCCTCGACGAGGCCCTTGATAGGATATTCTACCTCCCCAGCAAAATGTCTGACTGTAAAAGTGGCAGAAGTATTTTCAGACAAGAAGTTGCTGCCAGGAAGTCTCGCCGTTGCAGAGCCTACAGCAATTGCGGGGTTTTTGCCCTCAAATCGCTTCCTCAGACTCTCAAGAAACTGCATATCCGTGCGGTGACGACGGGTTTGATCATCCAGAATGCTGAGCAACCCATTTGCGGGTTTCAACAAACCTTTTACGGCATCCGAGTTGTCGAAATAACTCGTCGCGGCAACGCTCACTTCTTCCGTATCTAGCATATCCGCCTTCCGGTCAAAGAAGTTTTGCAAAGTGACGTTATAGAGAGACTCCATGGCGGCATTATTGAGTAACTGGTCGAGAGCAGAGCCGGTGGACGTTTGCTGAGCGAAGCCCGGAAAATCCACAATGTTGATCGTGTTGGCAATAGAGTCTTCCGCAGCACAGATCTTCTGATTGATCGACTCGATAACATACGCCACAAGGAGGGAATACAGCGTGCGAGCTAGCTCATCGGCGTTGGCACGGGCTCCCTGGGGGTCGAGCATGACCGTCACCCTCTCCCGGTGAATCATTTTCGTTTTGTAGCCCATGGTATTCTGTAGATCCTGGGAACTAACTCCGAGAAACGCAGCGATGATGCCCAACACATCCTTATTGCGCGCTGCAGTAACGTTCTGAGCACCTTCATGCGAAAATCCACCACTGTCATCCGCAGTTACCAACGTATTGGCGGATGTCTCGAACTCGAGCTGTCCAATATGGAGGATACAAGCCAACATCTGGCATATTTCGGCGATCTCACTTCTCGGGAACTCCAGCTTGCGCAGGGCAGTCTTGAAAAGCTGAAACCCTTCGGCATCGTTGATACCGACCTTGAGCTGAGTGGGATGACCCAAATACTTCCATCGTCTTTGCCCGGCCGAATCTTTGGGGCTGTCGATGCCCAGATGTGCCTTTTCGGCATCGCTTGTACCGGCGAGTAGATAGTAGAGCACGTGGAAGTTCCGTTCCCCTGTTGGCACGCTTGTGATTCTGCTTCGCTCAAGTCGATGATCCAGTAGTTTACCGCCAATGAGAATGGGGTTCGTTGTTGACGCGGTATCGTACTGAAGCTCATAAAACAGACCAGCTTTCGACGCTGTGGGCGTTGTCGCGGTCTTAGTTGTGGTTAGCGAATCAAAGACATAGGCAGCCAGCGAGACCTTGTTAGACAGTGGCGTAGAGGACTTGTTGAGTAGCGAAGTCAAGAGATGGGATCGAATCGTTGTCTTTCCGGAACCTGATTCACCCCTGGTGAGATAACAGTTAGCTTCTTTCGTCTCACAGCTAAGTTAAGGAGTAAAGAGGAGCATGGAAACGCACAAAAAGAGGACTGCCTGATTCTCCGAGCGATGTCCCATCCTGAGAAATGCCCGGTCCGCTATGTCCTCGGCCCCGGCCATGGCACTGCCCTCTTTGCCTCCATCGAGACCTTTAGTTGATGAAGTATAGGTATTGAGTGATACAAGAGCATGAGATGATAGCCTCGCAGTCGGGATGGAGACATGGAAACGGCTGGCCAGATGTGCGGTCAAGTGAGTGTCGGACTGCAGGTGGGCAGGGAGCGACGGCAATGAAGGCTGGGTATGGGCTCCTCCACTGCCGCCCATGGGCGGGAGGTGCAAAGCCATGATGAGTTCGGGGCCAGCGAGCTGGCGATCGCTTGGACGAAAGATTCGATGATAGCAAAATAGGTGGGAGATAAGCAATATCTAGATACGGCTTTGTTTGGCCAGCGGCGTGTTGAAGGAAAGGCCTTTACCCCCTGATGCGGATGACGCTGGAAATGCTAGAGGGCGGAAATGCAGGCAAATTACACGGCGACGAGAATGTGTATGTAAATTAGGTATATCTTGAGTAGCGAGCGTAAAAAAAATGGACACAATAACGAGTGTAACTATTAGCACAAAATTGGGATGTTGGGATGAAGGGCGAATGTCAGGAATCGGATCTTCTTTCTTTCCCAGACGTTGCTCGGATATGTGATGGGAGTCGAGGGCAGCGAGAAAATGGCCCGTCTCTGGATTGGCCTAACTTTCATGGAGATGAGCCCACCCGCGCAGCGCAATTGGTGCCCCCAAAGTCCGCATGGATTAAAAAATACATGCCACACGCACGCTCCGCCCGGCGAGCCTGGCTGGTGGATGCTGCTGGGTCAGGAGAAGACCGTACAAGCTGACCGTGTACCTGGTCCAGCAGGGCTTACCTGGGCTAGCGCACCCTAAAAGCCCGTGTTTAGTGCTGGTCGCTATCTGAGTTAGCACGATCGAGTACTGGTACCTTACAGCTGTCTGCTGTACATCAAAAGCTGAATACAATCTAAAGATCAAATTATGTATCTAGTAGTTATAGCCTACATCTGCTATACTGAAATCAATGCCCGGTGTTGTTATCATACGTCACAAAGTACTCGATATGATCGCCATAAATAGATTTATAAAGTCATCGCGCAAATACGAGGAATTGGCAGCTGCTGAGGTAGAGGGATGTGCATGATTTGCATAGGTACCTCTTATGGTCAACGGCTTTAAGCCTACCCATCAAGTTCCATCTGGCACCAGCACAAATAAGGTAGCATCCAGTTTAGCGTTTGACAAATGAGACAGCGAGACTATTCTTTTGTTTACCAGGCGGGAGGCACGCTAAGCATGTATAGTAAAACTTTAGAAGTATCTGACAGCCCACTTAGAAAGTACACAGTTTATGGGGAGAGCCGCTAAGTTGGCCTATACGCAAACTAATACTATTCTGGGAGTCCAGTAAGAGCTTGATCTAAGGTTATGCAGATCTTGAAATCGCGTTATCCATGCATCGCTCTTATACATTTCACATTCGGAATGAGGTCCTAGGAAAGAATCTGGCTGTTGCTGGTACTTCGACGCAATACCATGGTCATTTTCAAGCAGTTGTATGAAACAAATGCTGCGCACGTTCAAGGCAACATGGTCCGTCCTTCCAGCTGGCTTGATGCAAGACATGTGAGACAAACTGCCCTAACAGGTAAATTCTGACCGTATTTCTAAGGGCGCCCACTGATGGGCAAAGGGGGTAAGGGATTGGCTGTTGATCCCAACGCAGACGGCCACTTATTAAACAGCAAATGTCATCAGCTGTCAGCTTGGAAAGGTAAACAAACGACAAACACGGTATGCGCTGGGAAACAGCGTCAAGTTATCGTCTGTTCCACTCGATCAGATCACGTCACTAATTCTTGTGCATGAAATGCCTGTTGGGCAACACGAGAGATGACGAGCATGACCGAATTCTGCAGAGACGCGTACACACTGTCCTGCTCCCCCATGTACTTTTATACAAATTGTAAGCAGTTACTTACTCAAGTTGTTGGTGAGTTGCATGACAAGCACAAGCAACAAGGCCACCGCTGCCACTTATTATATCATAACCTATTACTCACCCCGAGACCAACGAAGCAACGCCAACAGATTATCAAGTGATCACTATCGCCTTATCACTAAGACGCCCAAGCATTAAGGGTGTGTGAACTCCGAAGAATCCAGAATAAAAAGATGGATTATAGCCAACAATATAGTAATAATAGCAGGGCGGGAGGAGTGTGCTGTCTGAGGTGTCCGTCTCGTCCGTCTCGTATTGCGCGATGGTGTGGTGGCAGTGCTGGACAAAAAAGACATGGTGAGCCGCTGTCGGGGTGAACGGATGTTGACAGAACTTTTCACGCATGCAGCTTCTCTTACCTTACCTAGTAAGTATGTACGGATGGACAACACGGGGCGGGCTCCATCTCCAACTTTTTGCCGCCTCGTATTTCGAAGACGCTTGGCAAACTAGTGGGTACTTCGTGCGGATCCAGCCGAACGAAGTCTCGTCTCACTGTGCCTTATCCCCTATTTACATCAATTCCAGCAACAACTTACAGTAAGTATTCTGCTTTTGGTCACATCTTTCAATAAAGTGAACGTACTCTCACCTACAATAATGCCTATGATACCTGTCTAGCTACCTGTTTGTTCAATTTACATATAGCAATGTACTAGAAGATTGTTACGCAGATGAACGGACATGACGGAAATGACGAGAAAAAAGAAAAACAACGAAAATCATACTCAAGAGAGAAGGTTAGCCACTAATACTACCTATAAAAGGCTAGACGTTAGCATAGCATAAACTGCATCTGCATGAGATCCAGCAGTAGCAGTACGCTACTGTAGAAAAAGTTACATGTATATTAAACTGGCTACAGCAGACGGGTGCTGGGCTGCTGGGTACGGTAGGTAGCGCTCTCGGTAACGGTGAGGCTGGTAGCTAGAGGATTTTGATCGCGATGATGACTTAGCACTGTGTACATCAGTTAGTGTCAAGCGCTACTCCACGGCTCCCTCGACATTCTCCTCTTTCTCTTTTCCGCAGCTTGCTAGTGTAATGCGTCGATCGTCTGAACCACGCTGTTCAGTCTTCTTACAGTCTGCATCTTTAGTTTTCTACTCACAACCACTGAGTGACACTCCCGATTTGTATCTTTTCTAATAATTTTTAGCCACCTCACTCGCTCTGGTGGTGTTAATAGTCTATCGTTCATAATTGCATTCTCGCTTTATCTTGATTTCCACATACCAGTCTTTGAATCAGGGGCGTGAGAAACAAAAATAGCCCAATCATCGCCAACGCCGTTTTCACTACCTCCTGACCTCAAACACCTTGGGTGACTTGCAATCCTCACTTTCGCTATTATCGAGGCCGTCAAATAACTAGTTCCCCGGAATCCGGCAAAATCCACTCCGTCGCTTCATCTTCGTGCTACCAGAGAGTAGACAGGTCTTCTACCGTCGTGATTGTCCGAAAGGACAAGCACGTCCAGACCAGCAGTCAAGATGGCAAACCACCAAGCCCGCATGTCCATGTACTCGGTCGCCTCCGATTCGTTTCGTGGTCCTCGTAGTCCCGGTCAACCAGCTCAACTGTCGACAACAACGTTACTGAACGCGATCCATAATATCTACTTGTCGTCACAGCCTTACCAACTCGACGCCGGAAGTAGTGTTGTCGTCAACACATGGCTTACTGCAACGCAAGTCGGCCCAGACGGCCGATCTGGGGGGACTATTGACACTGCCCTAGCTGTCCGGGCCTGGGAGCATGCACGACGTCGAGCTGAAGATGGGTGTATAATCTTGGGGTACGTCGTTGATTACAGAAGATTCGTAGCGCGTTCAAGAGTACTAAACTAAACTTGACAGGTCTCTCCACACATCGACACCTTCGCTTCTGACGCCGTTCCTCACTTCTCTGCCCATCTCTATCCCCTCATCGCTGCATACGGCTCTTGAGGCAATCCAACCTTTCATTCGATGCGTCACACCCTACAACCCGTCCACCCCACGTCACAACGCGCTTGGCATTACCTTAACCCTGAGTCTTTCCGGTAACCTAACGGCGGCAGCTCTGGCCTTGTCTCAAGGGGGGATTAATACGACCGAAGGACTACTCAAGATACCCGCTGAACCAGGCTACCGAGCCTTTGATGTGTTCTACTACCTGTTAACATCTGCCTCAACGCCCGCTGAGCGTGAATTCCTTAGCCTAAAGTCAGCCAATGATTATCATCTGCTGGCACGTTCTGGGACCTATGATCCGCCTTCTTATCTTCCTACCGCCGACGACGCTGCAGCCGCCGATGACTTTAGGAGAGCCCTAAAAGAGATCGGCGTCAAAGGATCCTCACATCGAAATTTGATTTCAGCTCTAGCTGGCCTACTCAAGCTAGGAAACACTTTGGACTACGATGTTGACAGCGACACGCTAGAGACAATTTGCGAAGATGTCGGTGGACTTCTTGGTCTCGATCCTGATGTGCTTATGACCCAATGCACTACAGAAGACAGGCAAATCCTGGTTGGTGGACTGTATGAAGCCCTCGTTGATTGGGTCATTACAAAGGCAAACAAAGCGATCGCGGATCAAATGCTGCGGATTCGAGATGGAGACGAATCACTTGATGGTCACAGAACGCCAACCTCAGCCGAAGATAATGGAGACACAGTGTGTATTACCGTAATTGAGGTCCCAGATCCTGATTTGGTAAAGGCACTGGCTATGCGAGGTATATTCGACGATGCTAGCGGAATCAACGCCGAGATGAAGGACGACGGTGTCGATGTTGCCTCGCCAGGAAGTTCAGTACAACGTGAAATGCAAAATGCTGTTGCAGACGCTGCGCCTGATCTAGGCATCACGACGGGCCCAGCTGCCCGAGAACGACAACACCACCTGGAGAAGAGGGAAGTCGTCTTGGAAAAGGTGGGGTTCGCTTGCGAGGATGAAGGATTTCTCAAGAAGCTCCTATTCCCTATGCCAGGACATGGGATCAGTCTTGGCCGTAATGCGCGAATGGAGCTGTCTTCGTTACTTGCCGCTAGTCGCGTATGGTATCATCTATCACTGCACCCTACGGACGAAAGTCCTGCCAACCTAGCAGCCCTGCCTTCTATTACATCTGCTTGGTCAGCTGGCACCATTTCACGCCAACTACGCGCGTGTAGGCTGGCGGAATGGGCGAATTACAGAAACAAGAATCTCGACTTCACAGCTGACTTTGATATGGATGAGTTCTACCAGCGTTTTGCTCCTCTGGGCTGCAGAGAAGGCCGAGATGGCATCGAATCCTGGATCATGGAGAGGGGATGGAGCAATGGGGAAGTAGTCGTCGGCCGAGAACGTGTGTGGATGCGTGAAACTGCTTGGTGGGAGGCCGAGAGCATGCTTGACCTCAAGCCTCCCCATGAACTTATGCCTACAATCAGCAACCCTTTCGCTACTCCCGCTCGTGACACCGTTTACGGTAACAACAATGGCAGTGGCTTCTTCCCACGTTTCGACCAGTCTTCAAACAACAGCAATGAAAATCTCATGACGCATCAACGCAATCAGAGTCAACTCACGTTTGCTCAAAGTCAAATCAGGGCACCATCTGCTACCCCGTCGGCCATGCGAAACGCCATGCAAGGCGACTATGGTCTGGGAACCAAGGGGGATGATCACCGTGACCAAGTTTATTACACGGGTGACGGCGAGTTCATGAACAACTTAGATCCCAATGATGCAACCGGTAAACATGTCGAGACTGAAGAGGTCACGTTCGGTCGACGAGCCTGGGTCGGATTTGTTTGGGCCGTCACCTTCTGGATTCCATCGTTTTTGTTAACCCACGTTGGCCGGATGAAGCGGCCAGATGTTCGGATGGCCTGGCGAGAAAAGTTTGTTCTAGTTTGGATCATCATTATTCTAAACGCCATTATTGTTTTCGTCATCATCTTCTTCGGTCGGATTCTTTGCCCTAATTTTGACAAAGCCTGGCTCCAAAAGGAGGTCACCGGTCACACGGCTGCCAATGACTTCTGGGTGAGCATCCATGGTAATGTCTACGATCTCACAAAGTTCTGGAAGCTTCAACACAGTGATTCCAGTATACAAACGACCAATGATCTGATGATGCCCTTTGCCGGCCTGAATCTTGACCAATACTTTACTCCTCCGCTTCCCTTGTCATGCCCCGGCCTCGGTATAGCTGAGACCACCCAACTGACGGTCGACCCCGAGGACAGGCCCACAATGACACAAGGTTTACACACGTCGGGCTTCTATGGAGACAAGAATTCAGTGGCTCTATCTAGCGACACGTGGTATACGGATAAGTTCTTGCCAAAGATCAAGGAATACTATAAAGGCTCCCTCGTCTGGAATCAAGGCACAGTTACGACAGAAAGCCAGAATTGGAATCTAATGGTCGTCACCTACGAGAATGGGATTTATAACCTCACAGATTACTTTTCGACCATCAATTTCAATAAGCAGGTGGCTTTCCTTGATGACAAGATAGTCGATATCGTCAAGAACAACCCCGGCCAGGACGTGACAACTTCATGGAACGGTCACCTAGACGACGTTCGAGGCAACTCTACGGCTTTTGCGTTGGCTTCTAATAGTATCAACTGCATAAAGAACTCATTTTACGTCGGAGAACCTGATTTCCGGAACTCGCCAAAGTGTTCAACCATTAATTACTTCTTGTTGGCATTCACAATAATCATCGCTGCCATCATCGTCATCAAATTCGTGTCCGCCTTGCAGTTTGGCTCGAAGCGACGCCCCTCTCCGCAAGATAAATTTGTCATTTGCCAGGTCCCTGCCTATACGGAAGGTGAAGACTCGCTGAGAAAGGCATTGGACTCGCTCACGGCACTTCAGTATGACAACAAGAGAAAGTTGATCTGCGTTATCTGCGATGGTGTCATTGTTGGTGCCGGCAACGACCGTCCGACTCCCAAAATTGTCCTAGATATATTGGGTGTTGACCCTAAAGTTGACCCCCCTGCTCTACCATTTAAATCTGTCGGTACCGGAAGCGAACAGCTCAACTACGGCAAGGTGTACTCTGGTCTTTACGAATTCGAAGGCAATGTCGTCCCCTATCTCGTTATTGTTAAGGTCGGCAAAGAGTCCGAACAGACCAAGACGAAACCGGGCAACCGTGGCAAGCGTGACTCTCAGATCTTGTTGATGAGCTTCCTCAATCGTGTACATCATCGTGCACCTATGAACCC
Organism: Xylaria curta; assembly: GCA_022495235.1. Taxonomy (NCBI): domain Eukaryota; kingdom Fungi; phylum Ascomycota; class Sordariomycetes; order Xylariales; family Xylariaceae; genus Xylaria; species Xylaria curta. The sequence continues at coordinate 208,144 of MU375922.1, read as the reverse complement.
TCTGGAGCTCGAGATATTCCATCAGATCAACAATATCATTGGTGTAGATCCGGAGCTATACGAATACCTCTTGATGATTGACGCCGATACCTGCGTGCGGGAGGATTCCCTCAATCGACTGGTTTCTGCATGCGCCAATAATGCGAAGATTGCCGGCATTTGCGGTGAGACAGCACTGCAGAATGAAGAGCGTAGTTGGTGGAGTATGATCCAAGTTTACGAATATTATATTTCTCATCATCTATCCAAAGCATTTGAATCTCTATTTGGAAGTGTTACGTGTCTTCCTGGATGGTAAGTTTCCAATTCCTGTATGCAAGAAAAACAGCTAACCAGATCAGTTTCACAATGTATCGTCTCCGGACAGCTGATCGCGGCAAACCTCTGATCATCGCTGATTCTATCATTCGAGAGTACAGTATCTGCAACGTTGACACGCTTCACAAGAAGAATCTTCTCGCACTCGGCGAAGACCGCTTCCTCACTACCATTATGACCAAGAACTTCCCTCACATGGCTTACAAGTTTATTCCAGATGCGTACTGTCAAACCGCAGCGCCTGAGACGTGGAGTGTGTTGCTTTCTCAGCGACGCAGATGGATCAATTCAACCATTCACAACTTGTTCGAGCTAATGCTCCTTAAGGATATGTGCGGCTTCTGTTGTTTCTCCATGCGGTTTGTTGTCTTCTTCGACCTGTTTGGAACAGTTATCTTGCCCGCAACCACAGTTTATCTGGGTTACCTCATCTACCTTCTCGCAAGTCACACTGGACCTATTCCCATCATCTCGTTAGCCATTTTAGCAGGTGTCTACGGTCTTCAGGCGGCTATCTTCATCCTGAAGAGACAGTGGCAGCACGTTGGTTGGCTCATCATCTACTTGCTTGCATTCCCCATCTTCTCGTTTGTTCTGCCAATTTACTCTTTCTGGAACCAAGACAACTTCTCATGGGGTAACACACGTATTGTCATCGGTGAGAAGGGAAACAAGCAGGTCGTTGCTGTAGACGATAAAGACGGTTTTGACCCTCGCTCAATTCCCCTGCAGCGGTGGGATGACTATGCTGCTCTCAATAACCTCCCTGGACGCCGTGGCACGCAAGGCGAGAAGACCGGTGAGGTATACGAGGACAATTACGAAATGGACGATATGCGGTCCGTATACTCGTCTGTTCGACAGCCATCTGTCTTAACTGGCCTCCAAGGTCGTGGTGGGTACATGCCCCCTCAGTCGCCTGCACCTTTCCAGGGCATGTCGCGCCATTCCACACATGATCTATATGCCGATAACCCGATGCACCGCCAATCAACGACATCGTTCGGGGACCTTCAGCGCACCGGATCACCATACCAAGATCTGCCTCAGACTGGTTACAGACAGAGCAGCATGAGCAATCTACGAGCTGTATCCAACACCTCGCCCCAATATGATGTGCCCAGGGCCTCGGGTACCCCGCTTGGGTTTGCCAGTAATCGTCCCCCACTAGGCCAGGGACACCAGTCCACGACATCGTTCGATTTCCAGCGCGGCCATGTTGGACCCGACGATGGCATGATCGTCGAGGCCATCCAAGCCGTTCTCCGAGATGTCGATCTTGACACGGTGACCAAGAAGCAGGTCCGTGCCCTGGTCGAACAAAGACTACAAACAGAACTTGTCGGGGAGAAGCGAACCTTTATGGATCGCCAGATTGACAATGAGTTGGCTAATATGTAAATGTTTTGCGATAAAAAAGAATAGTTAGCGATCTTTGAATGATCAATCAGCATAGCTGTTGCATGTATGGGACTGTATTTGTTGCATATTGTGCGTTCTCGTGGGGTTTATTCTGGCATGAAATGGGAATCGTTCGCGACATATCGTCCTTTGGTTTTTGTATCTCTGGTCCTCACTTATCTCTGGAAATAAAGCTTGAATGGTTTCGGCCGTTACCATTTAGATTATATATAACATGAATAATACAACGGCTTTCGGATACTTTATGGGATGGTGCTTTTAATACCTCATGGGACAAATTCCGACTTGAATGGATCTAGTGCCACAGAAGACGTAGTCTTATGTGCAAATGTTGGAGAGTTAGTATGGATGTCTCTCGGTTCTGGGATTAACCTTTAACACTCGACTTGCGCTAGTCTATTATTGAATTGGCCATCATTAATGACAGACGCTGACTACCGATTTGCTCAAAGAAGAAGGCATTCTTTCAATAGACGACTTCCCAATCGGATTGGAACAATAGCCTGGCCTCTTTGAACTCTTCGGACATGGCAGATTAGGGTAACCTGAATCTCGACCGACACGATGTCTCCTACGATTTCTACTACGATGTCTGCTCGTATACGAAGAGTTTCGAATCCAACGTTAATACACACTGGCGTGAATCCAACGAATATACAGTAGGCGCCTACTGTAATTGCTTGTATAAGTACATAGCCTATCAGACTACATAGGTAGACTTTCGACACTTAATCTTATCAATATGGTCACACATTAAGTACAGATCTATAGCCTTGAGTAGTAATCTTGGATCCCACTCAATACGTGTACTGACCAGCAGGCACAACCGTGCAGCTATACTTATACCGTGCCGCTCTTGCTGGTAAAAGTAATTCAGACTTTTGCAAGAGGTCTTGGGATTGAGGTATTGTAGTCATTAGCGTTTGGAGGTTAGCGTAGTTTCACGAAAGGGAAGTGGAAGTTAACAACTCTCACCTGTCACCAGTACATAACGCCCTCGTCCTGATTAAGTAAATAGGTACCTACTTTATGTGATCTGAATACCTCCCTTCCTCGTGGCGTTCGTATCATTTCTTGTGCAACCCGATCACGGTCCCAAACGTGTATAAATACCCTCCTCTCCCCCCATGCCCCCCTCTCCTCTTTTTCATTGTGGGCGCTTGCGGCCACCTAAACCAACCTTCCTCTCCTCAACGAAGATCTCCAGCTTCCGATGAAGATAACGTTGTTACGCATAATAACAGCTAAAGAAAAATAATAAAAAAATAGAATCATATAATTCTGAACCAGGCAGATCAAGAGATAACTTTTTCAAATTTATTTGAAAATAATTTAGGCGAATTATCCTAAGCATGTCCATACGGCGGTCGCGGTGTTGTGTGAAGTTTTACTTCTATCCAAATGTACCTCATAGTATTGTGGCGTTAAAAAGCAAGGGAGCGCCAATTGAAAATCCTATATATTCAGACACCGCCCACAAATTTCATAATAAATATTCTAGACTTCACCTTTTTATTTTCACCTTCAATTCTGCCTTCCAACGTCTTCGTGTGGACGCTGATGCTCAGCCTGGCATCTAAATTTCTTTATATTTTCTAACAACTACCCCTTTTAATACCTACACCATACACTCCAAGACAATCGAATTATACGCTATTACTAGTTCTCTTTAACACCATGATAACAACATTGTCTCGTACGCTTGGTGGCGGCCAACGCGCACCGGGCTCGGCTTGCAATCCCACGTCCAAGGACGCCCAAAGGAAACGTTCGAAGTTACCGCTGCCATCCAATTCCTTATCTTCTTCATTACGGTCGTGTCGTTCTCTTCCTTCGCGCTTAGATTCCTGCATTGCTCCTACAGACCCGGACTATATTACACGGCTGTGGCACGACGTTATGGCAAACAAGCGTGGGGCACGAGGGGGTCGAGGGGGATCTCATATTCCGACACGAGCAAAGGGGAAAACCTCCAACACATCACCTACCGAAACAACACCCTCTGAAGTAGACTCACCACTCACCGAAACAGCACCCTCCGAAGCACACACCTCAGTATCGACAGTACCAGCCAAAGTGACGTCTAAAGATTTCGTAGAATCAGTTCTAACACCATACGGCATTACTCTCATTCAGACGCAACAAGTACTTAGCTTCAACGACCACTTCTCTTTTCCAAGGGATGTACCGAGGAATACTGCAGAACGACTCAAATATTACAAGAAAAAGTTTCCATTTAGCCTATTCTTAACCCCTTCCGATGAAACATTGGAGACTATTCGACAGGAATATGAGGTTATGGTAAATTGCCGATGCCCAGAAGCCGAGTTTCAAGACTTCGCTTTAAGAGATATTATCTTTTGTAGGGTGCCTCTGCAAGACCCACGGACCGCCGATATATCCATCAGACCAGTGCGCGCGTTACAACGCATGGCCGAGAGAAAACGTCTACAGTTACTTCCACGTCAGGATCAATCAGGCAAGCAGTATAACTGGGATATCAACCCAGATTGCGCCTATTATATCTCTCTTTCAGCGTTCCCCGCGATCCAACGCAGCCAAATTCGCAATAGATTGCCTACGGTATACGATCAAGCATTTTGCTCGTATTTCACTATTGAGTTCAAAAAGGATAATCAAGATCTTTGCACGGCAAATAATCAGATTGCAATCGCGTCCTCACTATCACTATACAATCGATGGTGCTTAAAACGTGATGCGCTCAAGGTATCAAACAAGCACGGCAACTGGCCAACAGAGGACAAAGACCAGCTACGTCATTATTGTATTACGTTAGCAGGGGCGGATTGGAAAGTTTGGTCTCTCATTCCAAAGACGTACGAAAATTGGAGTGGCTGTACTATGTCGGCATTAACGTGTGGGGAATGTCGCGTCACCGACAGTCTTGCGCTTCTGTTCAGTATTCTGAACGATATCCATTGCTGGGGTCTAACGGTCCATGCTGAGTCTTGCGTGGCCGACGTCCGCGCCACTTTCGAAGGGGGACCGAGTGATAGGATCACACGCGGTCCAGATGAGATTCGACATTTTCTAGATCAGGCCCGACAGAAAGAGAAAAGTGGCCAGGGCAACGCTGTACAGAAAACAGACGATCAGTCTAAGGAGTAAGCAGTCTGAATCATGGGGTAGTTGATTTTCCTCTTTTCCTCTCCTCTTCTTTCTTTTCTTCTTGTTCTCCTGAGGAATGCCAGTTTAGTATAGTTGGTTTATAGTCCAGGTCAATCTACAGTATAGTTCAATCTTGTGACGGACTGGCTTACTGGGTCAAAAGGCTCTATATTCGTATATCTGTATATACGTATATGTGTGTGTGTTTGTGTGTGTTGATTGGTTCGGATCAAAATGAGTAGGTGGTTTCATTCTGCCTTACCCTTACGAGCATCTGCATCCTGGAGCCGAATCTTCTTACTCATATTAGCTGACATGATAGTCTGTAATCAGTGTTAAATCTCTGGTGAGCGGCCACTCCAACTAGGAGTGCAGGTCAAGGCTTATGTCGGCATGACCAAGAAAGTCTTGGCCGGCTTTACTATAAGGTATCAATGGCCAAAACAAGACCAGCCAGTTACATACTGTAAGTATGTTGAGGAGCTGCATGCATACGTGCCCAATTCGACCCAGCATGCATAATACTTCGTTCGTCGCCCACGCCATCTTCACAGAGTGTATGATCGAGCATACTTAGCAACAACTAGAACAATTAAGGCTATCTTAGAGATCCAATAGAAATACCCAGAAGGCAGTGGTTATACTGCAATATAAGCCCAATCCGGTAACCTTCTCTCGTTCGTTCGGTTGAGGGCTGAACATGTCCTGCCCAAAAGCCTAACCTACACAGCCCACCCACACAGCTACCTACACTCACTAATAGAGAGCCATACGTAGTTACGTAAGTAGTACTCAGCCTGCATAGTCTCATTCACCCCATAACCTGACAGACGCAGATATATCCATCATTATTTTCTTCACTCGTCTTTTAAAGTCTCAAGCTCTATACGATTCATTACTCGAATACCGCCGTCTATTCAATTTTGATCTGCACCTAAGATGGCTGATCCTCTTTCAATAGCAGGTCTTGTAACTGGCATAATCTCGCTTGGGCTTCAAGTCGCCGGCGGTTTGTCTGACTATCTTGACGCCGTCAAGGGCCGACCAGAAGAACTGGGTTCGGCCAAACAACAAGCTGCCCACATGAAAGACTTAATATTGACCATCCAAGACCTGCTCCCTCAGGTGAAGACCACGTGGCCAGCCTCAGCAAACTTAATCGAGCGCCATGTGCAGTCTTGTAACACTGAAATAAGCGCCTTGAACGCGCTATTGTCCGAGCTCTCTCAGCCAGCTTTATCTAATTCAGGTTTCCGGCTCAAGCTTGCGGAACAAAAACAGAAACTTACCTACCCCTTTAGCCGAGCTCACCTTAGTCGTCTCGAGGAACGACTTATCAAAGTAAACGGTACACTTCAGACAACGCTGCATGCTACGGGACTGTGCGTAACTCAGATGATAGTGTGGTTGTTATAATAATCTCACAATTTATAGGGACGTCTCTATCACCACTAGCAACGAGTTACGTCAAGTGCACGACTTCGCTATTACCACGAAGAACCAGGTACAGCAACTGCATAGTTTCTCTATCACTACTGGAAATGAGCTACAGCAACTGCATGACATTTCCATGGCCACTGGCGACCAAGTACAGCAAACACATGATGTCGCTATCAATACTGGGGATGAGATACGGCAAATACATGATAAGTTACGCCAAATGCATGGCGAACTACGTGCAATGTGTCAATCAACGACAGCTCGAACGCAAAGTACAGCGGATCTCTTAGCGGCCAGTGGGATCCCGCAGACGATAGTCAGGGGAGGAACCGGAGTTCCACTAGATGTGAGCGACAACACCTACGAACAATTATTCAACATGGAATCCTTAACACTTTATATTCTAGTCAATGGAGGCCGCGGCATCTCTAGTTTCTAGGCCCAGTCTACTATCGACATCGATAGAAACAGTAACCTGGTATAACTTACTATCGCTGCGTAAAAACGGTTCTTCGGCTTGTTTATGCCGGCCCTTGCGCAAAACCTCATATCATAGGAAAAGCTGGAGATACTTTTTGTTCTCATATACGACCTCGAATACCCAAAGACATCTACCAAGCTGCCCGCTTTCGCAGATCGATAAAAGTACCCGGGCTACAAAATTCGCCATAGAATACAGCGGTTTGAAAAAGTTGCTCCAAATAGCCTTCATTTTATCATTCACTTATAGTTTCGGCGCTGGAGGACAAAGCATTGCGCCAAACTTTGCTTATTATCCTGTTGTTAATAAAAGAATTGCCCCTGCATTTCGTATACTAGAGCTAACAACCAACATGGTAAGAACAGAGCTTAGGAATGAGGATGTTGCAAAAGTAATAAAGCAATGCTTTGAAAATATATTAATAATCTATCGCCAACGGAGGGGATCTCCTAAAGACATCGGCTCATATGGGGAGTCAATAATAAATTCAGTCATTAATCTCATCATACATGTAAGCGCCTCCATCAAAACGCCCCTCCTGAATACTAACACTCCTTTATACGTCCGACCGGTCTCTCAGGCATCGTTTGGTGATAGACTGTATATTTTCAGGATTAGCGAACCTGATTACATGTGGAGCACCAGTGGCCACTTACGACCATCTGGGGAAGTAAGTATCACACCATCGTCTAAGACAGAATAGGTTACGCCGGAAAGAAAGCTTACATTAAGACAGTACACCATGTGCTACTGTACTAACACGTTTTCACTCCCCTGGTATCATCAGAACAAATATAACCGAGTTGGCGAAACTCCTCATCCCAGTCGCACCTGACACACCCTTGACACGAACGCGGTTGTTGTCGCATTTGAACTGTATTCCATCGTGTACAACGCTTATGCATGACTTAAAATTCGCTGAAGGTTGGGTAATATCTTCCAATTTTGTTTACGTGGCTAAGAAATTAAGTAGCCGCTGGATGTGGGCCATTAAGCCTTGCGACTATAGCTGGGGATGAAAGGCTCGTCCAAGAAATACTGCGTCAACATCCAGAGTCCCTAAGAGAAGTCAACCACTTCGGACAAACTCCCCTACACTTTGCCGTTAAGCACCCGCCAATCCTTATTCTAATGCTAAAAGCAGGTGGGTCGTCAATAGTTAAGTTTTGTGATGCTATTCCTCCGACACCACTGGAGTTCGCTTACGCTAGTGGTGAGAGAGAAGCAACCCGGATTTTAATAGCATCGCGGAGCTGTATCGATACAAATTACTTCTTGTATCTTCACGAATCTTGCAGAAACGATCTATACATTGCTTTAAAACAATACAGAGATGAGCTGAAGCAGCTCGCACTAAATAACCTAACAAGTATAGAAGCCGAGTCTCTGGGGCTCCATAATAACGCAGTGTTGGATGCAAACGCGTTTACGGTGCATAAGCTGCTACAGAGCAGGGGGGTAAACATCCCTTCACATCTGTACACATATCGCTCAGAACGGTTTGCTTCAGTATACCACATGGAGTACTCGAACCCAATCATCTTAGATCACCTATGGGCTCTTGGATTTCGCGATATCGATAGTATGGATGAATATACATGCCCACCTCTAATAGAGAAAATGCATAATCTCGATTCCGTACGGTGGTTAATAGAGCATGGCGCTGACTTTTGGACACCGCTCACCGCAAGGGGTCACATCACCAAGATTACAACATCAATCACGCCAACACATTCTATCTTCTCGACCATAGGATGTTATTTTGCAGTTACAGAGACAAGCGAATGGCTTATTAGGAAGTTGCTTCAAGTCCGGGTCGGCGACACATGCAGCTGCCCGTGTTCTGTTGGTGGTTGCCTACCGTCGAAAGCCTTGTTCGACAATACCCCATCCCGATATTATCAGCGAATACAAAACTATCGCGAGTGGAAATGTGTCGAATTTATCAGAGCTTTCGACGCGAGCTTAAATAAAGACGATCTTGTTTCGCTTGTCAGGTATATGACCTTCGACGCCTTGAGCTTAACACATACCTGTTGTAGTGTCAAAGAGTGGCAATACGGGCGTAATAGGATGCGGTATACGTCGGAAGAGATTGACGAAATCAATTCGGAGCAAAGCTCGTTGCTATCCTTGTTCGCCGACTTGGTAGATGAGTTCGAACAAGCTGCATTCGAAGACCAAGGCGGGAAGCCTCTCATAGTTAGTGATCCTGAAGAGTTCTGGATTCGCCGCTGGCTCCCCCGAGTCATGGAAATACTCAACGACTTAGACGGCGATGATCTTACACAGGAGGAGATAGCTGCCGCGGAAGCTATTGGCGTGGTATGGGGTCCCCAGCCTGTCCAGACAACGGAGCCTGAAAACAATATACGAGACTGGGCTTCGCCAGAGTGGGTGATTAGGGAGATGGAGAAGATCGTGAACGAGGGATCGAAGTAAGGGCCTCCGTGGAAGATCTATCAGAGTACATCACCAGCTCCACGAGAAGAGGCGGATGGGTTAACGCTACGTCGCCGTATGGAGCAGAACGATCCTCAACCCGAACCCCCTTAAACCATTTAGGGAGTCAACACACTACCGAAAACCGCGCACTAGTCTCCTCTTTGGTCGGTGTATCGTGTGCCTCACGTCGGCGACCTGAGGGGCATAATATTATGCTCGGTGTTGAGACCGTCCGACACCTCCGCAACCGTTTCGCAACCGCGCACAGATATCCCACATAGGCCGCTAGCTTCCGCACATCGCTAGATTCTCGACTAGTTCCTTGTTGAAGGGATTCGTGTACAACACGGCGATAAGAGAGACGAAGAGCGTGCCTTCGCAACTCGTGTACTACTCATTATTCTAGTATTGGTTATTGGCATTTCATGAGGAAGTTCTCTCTATACTACCGGAGTTTTCACTACTACCCTATATAAGTCTCTTAGGTCTACAGTTGCTAGAGCATCAGTTTGGTATAGTTTGGTTGTAGTTTATTTTCGCGTCACGCGCTGCTGTTCACTTGTATTTATCGTCATCAGGGCCTCACCTTTATCTCAGCAACATCAGGCCAATCAAATTAAATTATTGTTCAGGAGGGTAACACCATGAAAACAAAATACAGCCACAGTTGGAAGTCTGACGGAAAACCTAGTTACCGCCAGCATGGTCTTGATAGCAATATCCACAACCTTCGTTAAACCTTGCCAAGCGTATTCTTTAAATTTTGCCGGGACCTTTGTACAACCTACTGTTCTATTTATTGTACAACCTATAGGTTCTGTTTGGTAAGTTATGCGAATTCTCGTGCAGAGAATTAGTACCGGGATTAGGCTGGAGGCTCAGGTAGATCCCCATTACAAAACAGGATAGTAAAACCCATCTACGAGGTGGCGTAAGTGGGAGTCTACGTATCATATTGGCAGGAATTTATTGCAACCGTAAAGAAACCGTTTGTTTTTGCATAACGTATCAGTCACCTGACTGTTAACGGGCTGAGCTAAGCCTAATCTAACATGCGCCACTTGAGGCGGAGCGGAGCTCTGGAAGCTCAGGCCATTTTCTTGGCTTGGCTTGTCCCTGCCCGTGTGTGGGAAATAAACTGGTGCTCTGTTAATCTGAGTTATAGCTTCTTGCTTAGTCACGTGTAGTGTCTTTTTTTTTTTCTAAAAAAAAAAAAAAAAAAAAAAAAAAAAAAAAAAAAAAATTTTTAAAAAAATAAAAAAAAAAAATGTTTTACCCTGGGTATTAGTTTTTAACCACGGGGTAAAGTCGGCGACATCATGTAAGTAACCTACGGGGCGGCGATTCGCATATTCAGGTACCCGTATTTATTCTCGTTATCCTTCGATCCTACGGAGTAGCTCACGATATCAGCGATACGGACGCAAGTAGAGCATCTTCCTAGTCCTAATGACTGGTTATGTGCCCTAGTGATACGATGATCATATTTATAACAGAGCGGGAATCGTGTGACAAATGACGAAGGAACGCATGAGAAGCACGCTCAGGCAAAATGACCTGGACTTGTGGAGAAAACTACAAGTGTAAGTGTATTGATTTCATTTTTTTAACATACAGTAGCAAGACGGGCATAAAAAAATCTTATACCTAGAGCCACAGAACGATCTGGAACAGTACGTGCATTAGTATACATATGTCTGACCCGTGTTTGATGCTTTCCACAAAAGTTAGATAGAGCTAGGTTAGGTATGTTTGAGATGGGAGGTAGGTGTTCCCTTTATCTGGACTCGAGTGCCATGTTGCGGATGGATCGCCAGCTACTAGCAACAGCTGACGTAGAACCAAGTGTCGATATCATCAATGCACTAAATGTCTAACTAAGGTCGTGCCAAAAGGTACCTACCTTGGGTAGGTACCTTGACGTGCTCGGAGGTCGCCTTGAATTAATCACACTTCTTCCTACCCATTGATTGGTCCTCTTCATTGCCGACCCAACCCCGCCTCAGCATCGTGGAATAGGTAGACCTCGAAGTGGAAGGCAACTTGGTGATAATACTACATAGGTAGGTATGGCTACTTCTCACGGTGATTGCATATTAATTATCTCTATACCTTCTACAACATCAATATCTACTTTGCAGAATCCGAGATTCATCGATACAGTATATTGTAGGAAGCTGGCTACAGAAATAATTCTTTTGCGGCCCGTCAACCCGCCTCACTATTTTGCCTTTAGCAACGGAAAGCTTTCCAGAACGGATCAGGACTCGTCGTCACTGTCATTCTCTATTGGAGTATCGACCGCCGGCAAATACCGGACGATCACATCCAGCATGAGCGCTTCCCGACCATTATTGCCAATAAGTGGCATCCAATGTAATGAATATTCCCCCCAATTTTCCATGACCGGAAAGACTTGGCCCGTTTTCATGTTTTCAAATTCGAAAGACAAACGGCGGTCCCCATATCGTTTGCGTACGAAAGGGCCTGCCACAATCCTCGTCTCGTCGTCGACCCTATACTTGCGAAGGCAGGAGTAGCGAAATTGTGTCGATACAGAAGCACAAGCCTTCCATGTGTCATAGTCGACGAATTCTAATATCATGTTATAGAGCTCAGGAGGGAGAATTCCTGTCGATTTGGACACCGCGCGCCTATCAGCAGCGACTTCGAAAAAGTTAACGAGCGCTACAAGCCCGGGAAAGTTGGATTGCAGTCCCTGCGCCGTCACATTCCAGTCTCTAGACACACCTCCACGTTTACAGAAATGCTTGCGCCTCGTGTTGGGCGGCCATACTGGTCGCTCACGTGGATGAGTGCTCACACAGTAATCATGGCGCAAAGGCGAGAGATAGACGGGTTTGCTAACTTTGACTAAGGGCTCCTCATCCTTTCCTTTGTTAAAGGAGACCTCTGCAAAAGCCGCTTCGAAGAGGCTCAGCACAACGATCTGAAAGTTTTCACGCCCTTGATCGAGGCCCCAAGAAACTGCCTGCGTGATGGCCTCGCCATTAGGTCTTAGGGTCAGGCTTACAAGCACATCTTCAAGCCAATACATTGTTTCCGCGGGAGAAACACCTGGCGCGTCGCCCGGTTTATGGGACATAGAGCCGAACACTAGCAGTGGAGCGTGACTGCCAGCCCACTCTTTATCGAGAAATCCACATGGCCTGGGCAAGTTATCATCTGGCGGCGTGGGATGCAGTCCCCAACTCCGAGGGTCACCGCGATTAGCGCCAGATCTGCCAGGTTCTTGAGCAGGAAACGAGAAGAACCCGGCCGTACCGGATGCGATTGAAACAAGCGCAAAGTTTAACTCGCGAAATGGAAATGATACTGGGCTCCATTCCATTCCAAGCTTGATAAGTCGGTCCCTGTATGTGGACAGCACATTAACCAAGAATCGGATACGAAATAATTTGTACGCCTCTCTAATGTCTAGCTTCGGGGCTACGACGTGGTGCTGGTATCCCAAGGATAAATTCGGTTCAGGTAACTCTAATGCTGGAGACGATATATGCTCGTCTGGACAGATGTCGAAGTCGACGGTGGGCTCTCCTAGATATAAGCCTTCTTGTATCGCCTCGTACCATAATTCGTCTCGAGGTATATGCCCCAGTTTCCAGTGGATGGCATAATTTATTGTGAGGATCTCACAGTCAAGATTGATGATGTAGTTATATGAAGAATCCCATTCAAAATCTGGAATCTCAGAGGGAAGAGCCGTAAGGTCGCGGAAATGGCCACAGTCTGGCTCGGAGCCATCTCGAATCTCGTAGACATGTTTTTCAAGTGCACTTTCTTTGGCTGCGTATTTGGCCCGCATTTGCTCAAGCCATTCTGAGTTGTCAGTATATGATAATGGAATGAGATCTCTTTGAAATCACGTACTTTTGTATTCTTTGGGGTCGGCGGGGATGCTGTCGACGATCTTTTTGCCCAGCCACGAGAAGTATTCGTCAAATTGGTGCCAGATTATGTAGTAGCGTCCGCGAAAGCGAACCATTTCAAGACCGTGAGTTCCCATGTTGTGGTATGGATGTGTGTACCTTGGGGATTCCGTGACGCGCTCTTGTGAACGATGCGGGGACGTAAACAATGATAGCAGTGTGGTTGCAGTATGGTTGTTGTATTTAGGATGATTGAAAGGAAGAAAAAAAATCAGTCCAGAGAATATTTATGACGGGTGGGGTGTTTGATCATGTTTGCTACGATATTGGGCTTTGCCACTTCAACTTGAGACAAGTTTGCGCCACCACTATGAATCGATTCAATAATAGCGATACGGACTTGGTTTATCCGGGCCAGCAAGAGCGAAGCCATTTATGTATGAAAACCTAGAGCCCAAGAAGATTATTGTAATATGGAACACCATCCCAAGCCCTACTCAACTATTACTCCTTGTTACAGTTATGGAGAATTTAGTTATCTTGAGAGACTTCGGCGTAACCTGCCTAATATTTGTTCACGCCACTGCCGATACCGCAGTCTAGATTAGGTCAGGCGGTAAACATATTCATCCCTAGATTCCTGGGTATAAGTAATTGCGAAAAGCGCGTGTCCGCGAAGAGGAAACTTAGACCTTAAGGACCCTTTAGATCCAAAGAAGATTATTAGTTGAATAGAGCATATTCCTGTTCCAAGCCCTTGAGTAAAGCCCTTGTCACAATTTGCACCTTATTTAATGTCGTGATGCAAACTTACGCCATGATAGGCTGGACAAGAAGTTGAAATAAAGGTAAGAAGCTTATAAATAAAAGCAGATGTATATAAAGAAGTAAATTTAGACACGATAAGTTAGGTGACAAGGATATCTCATTATCAATATACATCGAGACCCGTTTACGTAACTTAACTTGTTCTCAATGACACGTTGTCACCTCTTTTAAGGTCTGACATGGGCTTAAATTGTCATGCTTCTTGGGCATTGAGTTTCTTTGCGCGTGAATTGCGTCGTGCATGGTAGTTACCAGGTAGGCAGGGATGTTAAACTTCAAAACATAAAAATGTCCACACATGAATGCGCCTACGATTCTCATAGCCTTCGCGATACGGTCATTTTATTTTCGACCCGGTCACCGACTTCCTTTGCGGGCGTGAATTAACTTTGGGCATCTGATATGCATATCCTAGACGAACAAGTGTCACTTTTACGAAAAGCAGCTTTAAAGAATCCGATTGTTTAATTGTAATATCGAGGCCAAAAGCCCAATTGTAATCATAAGCGCCTCGACCAAGCTAAACTATTCCGGTCGTCATTATTGACGATTCCTCTACGTCTCCAGTGTATATATACATCCACTCCTATATACTGATATTCTGGGCATTGGCTCATTTGTAAGGTAATTTTGTTGTCTTCTCGTCGCCTCGTTAGACAAGTTGTCTCCGCCTTAGTCTGTATAATGGCATGGGCCATGTATCGCTACCTCTGAGCCCAAAATTGACTGACAAAACGTAGGTAGTTTATATGTGTGATCAGTCATGTCAGGTGCAAGAGCGTTCGGACTCGGATGGGGAAATGCGAGTCCGTTAAACCGCATTGCCGAAGTACCTCTCACTGTATTTTTCCGACGCCTTTCAGTCTCAAATACACATCGGTGCCCCAGCCGTACAAGCTCTGCACAGCGATGCCACCACCGAAGTATTCAGCGTACGCGCGACTGAGCGGCAGTCCGTAACCAAGCCCTGCGATCGAGCTTCCGCCCGTGCTAGCCGCCGAAATGATCCCCAGGGCGTCCTTCTGGCCCCGGCCGCCACCACCGTTGTTCGGCGTGAGGTCGTTCGTATCGTCGTCATTAAACGTTGTATAGCTATAGCTCCAAATATTCGGAAACACATCGGGGGAGATACCGCCACCGCGGTCCCGAATACGGATAGTGACACCTGGGGCATTGTCGTCGAGAGGCCTGATCGCGTCCCCGCGGAAAGCCCCCTTGTCTTCCGCTGGTGGATCGAGTGTCAGACGTGGCGGGCCGGTATCAGGCGGTTCGGGCGCGATGGTGATGACAACCGGTTCTTTGCTGCCATTCTCAACGATAGCGCGAAAGGCATTTTTGAGCAGCTCGCTGACGATGTATTCCAGATGTTGGGGCACGAAGGTGAAAACAGTATCAGGCTCGCCATCTATGATCCACTCTGGCCTGATCCCGTACTTAAGCTCGGCTATATCTGCCACGAACCCTGCGCAGGTATCAACAATGGCGGCCGGAGAGAGGGCGGTGTCGATGACACCTATGTAGTTCGGATTCTCCGGACATGGCGTCGGCGAGGCGCCAGGATCAAAGTGCGGCACGCTGCTGTAATGTAGGGCGATATGCTGCTCCGCAATCAGACGCGTTCCTATACGCGTGCGGAGGTGGGTATCGAGGAAACGGGTCACTTCTGCCGGCGCAATGTACCGACGACACTGGAGGAAGCCCTTAGCCAGAATGGGGATAGTATCCTGATGCGTGGCCACAAGCTCGGCAAGCACCGACGTGAACTCAATCTCCTCTTCGATGTTGGATATGGTGCGATGTTTCCATGGAAGCAGCGTCGAGAGCGAGTGCAGATAGTTGTTGTATATTCGAGAAACATTGGGGTCTGCGACTACGATGAAGGGCAGGTTTCGCAAAGCTTGAATGCGGTGAGCCAGACGGATAGGAAGCAGACTGAGAGTAAAGTTGGCTGAAGCGAACAAGGCGGCCTCGGATAGAGGTGGGCGGCCATGTCTATCACCGGGAACGACGAGCGTTAGCAGACGGACCGTCTGTCTGGCAGAGAAGGGGAACCAGAAAACCCCTACTTGACAAGATCTGCCAGGCCTACCGAGTGCTGGCGCTTGTTTACAAGATCCGTGATGGCGTCGTCAGTTACGGTAATAGTCTTGACTGGCTGGGGAGGGTTGTTGTTGTTGTTGTTGTTGTTGTTGTTGTTGGCACCGCTGGGTTTCGACGACGACAAAGACCGGGTAGAGGCGATGGGCGGTGCAAATGGTGGGCGATGTCGGCGAATTGCGAGCGAGGAGAAGACATTGGGCGTGCCTAGACACCTCAATGGCCTGTGTGTGCTTCTCATGGCGGCATGATGCGGTGGCGTGCTTGCAGTGGTAAAGGGGGGAGCGAGTAAGGAAGCCAACAAGATCAGCAAGGAGTCAGAGGCAACATGTACAATAACAGTCACGAGAGCATCATCTTGGCAGGTTGTATTTGTACGACTCGCGTACATGCGTCATAGCTTAGTTGGCTCTTATCGTGCGCTTATCGTCGGGAGATGTATGGCTTACGGGCATATGGAATTATGCTTTATCAAGATCTCTTCTGATACGTTCATATCTACCCCACGCGAGGTGGGGTTAATGGCTGTTTTCGGAACGTACGATCTTCAAGTATGGGTGTTATTCAGACTTGTAGCACAACGCAGAACATGTAGATCTGTTAGCCATGAAATAAATGAAGGGCAACACAGGTAATATCAAAGAAAAGCCATATTTTCTCCGAATTAGATTATGGGTATGCATGCTGGATTATCTTGCTATTGCTTGCCTGACTAGATCTTATCACCACCACGCCATGACTCTAGCTTCCCGTCTATCACCCCGCAGTGTCTGCCCCTCATCGCTGCTAGTCTGCTCATATCATATATTGTAGCATGAATGCACCGCAAGGGCAGACCATCCGGATGGTCTTTCGGTTCTATGCAAGCTAATGCTTACTGGGTCCTTACTTCTTGGTCTAGCTCGACACCTTTGACGTGCTCGTACGATTCTAATGTGGTGACCTTGTCTTCGGGGAACTCGACACTATCGAAGAGATGTTAGCGTGAGCCTGGGCATCTGTAGTCATTGTAAAGATGTAGAAGAGTTGCTTACGCGAAGCCTTTGATGAGGTTGTACTCGTGGGTGATCTTGCCGCCCTGGTCCTTTGCGTGTTGCTTGGCCGCAGCAACTTCATCGGAAGAGGCGCCGTCCTTGCAGGTAACCTGATCATATGTAAGTACTGTGATGTGTAAGAGAGCACCTCAACTCTATTATACATACGATATAAGTAGGCATCTTTGCGAATGAGCTGATGTAAAAGCAACGTAGAGGCTGTATAATGAAGATTGGTAGAGTTCGATGTTTAGACGTTTGGACGAGTGCTTGTAGGATGGTTGTAGTTGAAAGGTTATAAAAAGAAAATGGTACGTCAGGAAGAGGACGTGGGGTCTTTTATGAACAAGCAACTCAGTGACAACCTTGACAACAAGAGCTAGCATCTGTCCACCCACCCATCTTCTATTCATCCATACGAAAGGGTTGCTTGCTCAGGTCTCTCTGATCTACCGATTCCCGGGAATCGACCGTCTACGTCATGGCCAGCCACACAATACGCCTTGTACGAGCCAACTTATAACGCACTAAGTGATCACGGCATACTAGTACTGGTTTCAGAGTAGGAAAGTTGTACCATCCATCCCTATTGTACTACTAGAGGTATGGCTGACATGAAATGATGCGATTACGTAGCCATCATACGAAGCGTGGCTTTCCACCTTTGCCGCTGTCTGCGCCGAGCCTCGCATGCCAGACCATCAATATTATGTTATGCATGAGTACCAGACGTAATTCCAGGCATCCGAGGAGGGGTTGCCATGTGATTGTCTACTTACTAGTAGGTATGTAAGTGGTACCATTTACAAGTAGTTACAGCAGGTACGGTAGATAGGACCCCTCGGCCAAGACCGATTCTACCCTCCAGCTTGACGCGAGTGATAGGTAGATGATCTCTATCGCTCGGCCTCAGCTCCAGCGAGGACTTAATGAGATGAAGTTCAGCTCTTACTGAATTTGGCTAGTCGAATCTGGATCAGTTTCAAGGATTAACGAGATGCCCCACGCTGCTGAATGGATCTTATCGCTATCGATAAGTAAAGTTCGAGCGTTTCTGCGAGGTCTCCATCGTAATTTTTGCTGGGACGCGATTACCATATAACCACCACCACCACCGTGTAGCAGTCTGCCGGAGCCGGATTGTCGTCGTAGCCTTGCCCGCCATGGACGATCAGGCGCACAAGCCTCACAGGAAGGCGAAGGAGAAGAAGAAGCCGCAAGGGGGTCCGTGAATTACCTCAATTGCAGCACATATTCTAGATGCGCTAACTCGGTATTCTATATAGACCACAACCCCAAGGCCTTCGCATTCGCCAGACCTGGAAAGCTCGCGAGAGCCGCAGCAAGATCGCATGACATCCGGTATGAGGTATTCTCGGCTTATGGTTGCCATATATAAGCTAACGTGTTTGGACTCCAGGGAAAAGCGACTCCATGTTCCCCAGGCCGACCGCTCCCCCGACACCGAACCGCCTCCTCGTCTCGTCACCATCGTCGGGCCGCCGGGTGTCGGTAAAACCACGTTGTTGAAGTCTCTTGTCAAGCGCTATACTAAAGAAACCATATCCGATCCTACCGGGCCCATTACCGTCGTCACTTCTCGAAAGCAGAGGCTTACATTTGTGGAATGTCCGGCAGAGCTGACAGCCATGGTCGACATCGCCAAGATAGCCGATGTTGTTCTGCTGTTGATCGATGGGAACTTCGGATTCGAGATGGAAACCATGGAGTTCTTGAATATCCTATCAGCAACTGGCATGCCTGGAAACGTCTTTTCCGTTCTCACGCATCTCGATCTCTTCAAGAAGCCCCAGCATTTGAAGGATGCTAAAAAGACGCTCAAGCATCGACTATGGAACGAGCTATACCAGGGAGCTCATCTCTTCTACCTTTCAGGTATGTCCAGCCGCTTCCCCCTATTACTTATAAGACTAATCATGGCTTGAAGGTGTAATTAACGGCAGATACCCCGATCGAGAAATCCACAACCTTTCCAGATTCCTCTCCGTCATGAAGAACCCTCGTCCACTCATCTGGAAAAACTCGCATAGCTACATCCTCGGCGATAGTCTTCGAGACCTCACGCACCCCAATCAAATCGAGGAGGATGCAAAGTGCGATCGCTCCGTCGCAATCTATGGCTATCTTCGAGGAGGAGTGAACTTCTCCCTGGAGAATCAAAAAGTGCACCTCCCAGGAGTGGGAGATTTCACCGTGAAAAGGTGTGAAGCATTACCGGACCCTTGTCCTTCGCCGGCCCAACAGGCTGCTATAGCTAAGGCTACTGGTCAAACAGGACGGAAAAGACTGGATGAGAAAGATAAGAAATTACATGCGCCTTTCTCCGATCGCCAGGGGCTCAAGATTGAAGGCTCTGCTATTTGGATAAACCGAGAGAAAGGTTTTAACTTCGATAAAGATGCCCCTGCGGATGGAGAGCGTGGACTAGGTGAAGAAATGATTATCGGACTTCAGAGCGGGGGAAAGGTTCTCGGTCAGACCGGCAACGGACTACAGCTATTTTCATCAGGTGATCATGTTGTTAAAGCGTCAGCTGATGACGTGGAGGACTCCGGGCGTAAGAGCCAGCGGACAGCCAGGCTCATGGACCAAGAAGACAACTATGATAATGGTGACGATGAGGAATTTGAAGAGGGCTTGTCTGGAGACGAGGAATTCGCTAGTGGAGAGGAGAATGACGAGCCTGACTTTAGCGAACGGAAACTTGGGAGATTATTCCAAGAACAGGATGATGACAAACCCGGCAATGATCTCGAGTTTGCAGACAGCGACTCCGACCTAGGCTCGGATTTTGATAGCGGAGCTGAGGATGACGACGATGAACTTGCCGCGAAATGGCGAGCAGATCTCACCGAAAAAGCCAAGGGTCTCCAACGTCAAGCACCGTCCTACCGTACCGCAGATCTCGCAAGGTTAATGTACGACGAGCAATTGACTGCCACTGAAGTCCTCGAAAGATGGAAGGCTGAAGTCGCTGATGACGAAGAGGAGGATATTGAAGCCGATTCTGAAGATGAGTTCTTCAACTCAAAGAAAGAAGACGACAATTATGTGGAAAACACCCCGGTTCCAAGGTTGACGTCCGAGGATTACGATCAGTTGGCAGCGAAGTGGTCACTGGATGATAATGTCGAGTCACTACGTCAACGATTCACGTCAACAAAAGACCGAGGTGAGAATGCCGGGGACGGCTTCGAAGGGTTTGGAGAAGAGGGCGAAGAGGGCGAGGATGGGGAAAATGATGAGGAAATAGAAGGTTGGGGCGATTTCGAGGATTTGGAAGCCGACGAAAATGAAACCGAAAATGAAACGAAGGAGCCGGAACAAGCTGAATCCCTGGAAGCAGAAAGAGCAAAGAACGCGGCTAGGAAAGAGGAGCTTAAACAACGCTTCGAAGAAGAAGATCGCGAAGGTTTCGGAAAGGAACAACCCCTGAAAGAAGAATTCGGAGAAGATGAGTGGTATGTCTCTTTCCTATTCCGCGATGTTAACCCGTACACTAACAAAACTTCTATATAGGTACGAATCCCAAAAGGCAAACCTGCAGAAACAGATCGACATCAACAAAGCCGAGTTTGAGGGTCTGGATGAGCGGCAAAGACTGGCCGTAGAGGGTCTTACAGCCGGAAAATATGTCTCCATCATTCTGGAAAGGGTTCCGGCGGAATTCATCTTGAACTTCTCGGCGCGCCAACCCCTTATCGTTGGTAGCTTGAGTCCACTCGAGGAAAGATTCGGTTTCCTGCAAGTAAGAATGAGGAAGCATAGGTGGCATAAGAAAATTCTGAAGAATAATGATCCTCTTATTTTCTCGGCGGGCTGGAGACGGTAAGTCATACTCATTTATTGATTTTGATCGTGAGCCGGGACACAGTTTTCCTCTCACGAATCGCATACTCTCCCCCTCTAGGCCTTGCTGACCTATATCTACAGATTCCAAGCAATGCCCATGCTCCATTCGTGGGAAGAACGAGTTCGTCACCGAATGTTGAAGTACTCACCAGAGCACTCGTTCTGTTATGCCACCTTCTGGGGTCCTTTCGTCGCCCCAAACACAAGTTTTACTTGTTTCCAGTCATTTTCCTCCGACAACCCAGGATTCCGAATCGCGGCAACTGGAACGGTCCTCAGTGTCGACCAGAGCTACGAGATCGTTAAGAAGTTGAAGTTGACAGGAACGCCTGCTAAAGTGTACAAAAACACCGCCTTCATCAAGGACATGTTTAATTCCAGCCTAGAGATCGCTAAGTTCGAAGGCGCATCCATCAAAACCGTCTCCGGCATCAGGGGACAGATCAAGAGGGCTTTGTCTAAGCCTGACGGACACTTCCGTGCCACTTTCGAGGACAAGATCTTGATGGGAGACCTGGTGTTCCTGAGGGCGTGGTATCCCATCAAGCCGCACCGGTTCTACAACCCGGCCACGGAACGTCTCGGACACTGGCAGCCCATGCGCCTGACGGGCGAGGTGCGCCGCGCCCAGAACCTCCCGACGCCACAGAACGCAGACAGCAAGTACCGTCCCGTAGAGCGGGCGACGCGACACTTCAATCCACTAAGGGTGCCGCGCGCGCTGGCGGCCGACTTACCTTTTAAATCGCAGATCGTGCGCATGAAGCCGCAGAAGCGCGACACCTACATGCAGAAAAGGGCGGTGGTGCTCGGCGGCGAGGAGAAGCGCGCTCGCGACCTCATGCAGAAGCTCACTACCGTCCGCAAGGACACCATTGCGAAACGCCGCGCCAAGAAGGAGGAGAAGCGCGTCGAGTTCAGGAAGAAGATGGCTGTTGCTAACGAGAAGAAGGAGGCGCGCGAACGTCGCGAGAAGCAGGAGTACTGGCAGCGCGAGGGTAAGAAGAGGAAGGGAGGAGATGCGGAAGGGGGCGGCGGGGGGAAGAGGAGGAAGTAGTTATAGTGGGTGTGTATATATATATAGTTGTCGATATTAAAATTTTGAGGCTGAAGAAATATTTAATTGTTTTGGAATCGCATTGTGCTTTGCTTGTATTTCATAACTCTACTGTAAGATGTGAATTTGACATTACCATGTAAACCTAAAAAGGGGTTCACGCGAGTTGTAGTGTCTGTGAGATGAGAATTCCGTTACTTTAAGACAACGCAGAAACAGAAATAAAGAGATAAGGTACTAGTTTTTTACTTAGAAACCGAGTTCATTCATCGATATTCGTAGTCCTTCTCGCTAGAAATTTCCATATCCCCAGTCCTAAATACCACACAAACCATCTACGCACCCCCCTTAGTAGCAGCAGAAACAGCAACGACCTCCTCGTCGAGCGGGAAGATGTCGGGAAGGGGACCGACAGGACAGATAGAATGGGGATTGATCTGGGTGTGGGACTTGGTGTAGTGGTTCTTGATGTGCAGGAAGTTAGTCGTGTCCTTGAACGCGCCGCTCGGATGACTCCAGTATAGGTTCCGCATCCACTTGTGTAGGGCTGGATATCCGCTCCGGATGTCGCGGATGTTGCACTTGAAGTGCTGCACGTAGACTGGGTCGAAGCGGATTAGGGTTACGAAGCTGTGACGGGTGTTAGTTTTTTGTTTTGGTGAATTGGGGAAGGAAGATTAACAGGGGATTTGGAAAGGGGGGTTGAAGAAAAAAAAGTAGACAAAAGGAGCGACTCACAGTCGAATATCCGTCTCAGTAAGAACATCCCCAAAGAAATACGGACCACCCGAGCTCTTCAGCTGCGTCTCAGCACGATCGAGCGCCTCGAACAGCGCAACCACATTCCTCTCGTACGCCTCCTGCGTAGTCGCGAAACCAGATTTATAGACGCCATTATTGATCTTGTCGTAGGTCCACTCGCCCGCCTCGTCGATTTTAGCTCTCAGGCTTTCCGGGTACAGATCTACAGAAGCATAGGGCTCGGCGAGCTGCGCGTTGAACACGCTGCCGAACATACGGAGAATCTCGCTGCTCTCATTGTTCACGATCGTGTTGCTCTTCTTGTCGAAGAGGACGGGGACCGTGAAGCGGCCCGAGTAATTGGGCTCTACGCTGAAGTAGAGGTTGCGCAGGTGCGTGTTTGATTCGTGCCCTGGGAGGGGGTCTGGAATCACGTTTTCGCCGGCTGCGTCTTTGTCTTCTAGGGTCGGGAAGCGCCAGCCTGGTGTGTGTGAGTTATGGTTCTTTTTATCATGTCATTTCGGGTAAATGTGGCGAGGAATAGAATAGACATCTCATGGAAATACTTGACGCAAGAAAATGAGAACTCAAACATACCCTTATCCCCCATGTGCCAATGCACGACAGAGAAAGAGACGAATTCCTCCAGACCCTTCAGCTTCCTTGCTATAAGGGTACGATGAGCCTAGATCCCAAAACGTCAGCGCAATCATTCTCTCCCGTCCCTTTTCTTCCCACCCCCAACCCTTCCCATGACAGCATCTCAATAGACAGCAAGATTCACTCAAAACAAGAAAGAAACAAACGACGGATAGCTTACCCAAGGACAAGCATAGCTGACATAGAGATGGTACCGGCCCTTCTCAGGCGGGAACTTGGCGCCTGGCTCATTGCTGATCCAGTCGCGGAACGAGCTCGCCTGCCGCTTGAACTCGCCCGACTTATCGCCGGGGGCGACCCAGTTCGTGATCTTCTCTGTCGTCGAGGCCTGTGATAATGATTAGTCTGTGTTTTGGACCGGGGAGTAAGGAATAGGGGGTCTGGTAGTGAGAATAGAGTGTAAATGTGAGTGGAAGAGAGCAAAATGAGGAAGATCTACCTACCATTCTAGTTTGAATTGATAATCCCCTCGAAGGTATGCTACGCGGTGTGAGAGCACGGAAAGCGACGTGATATTCGCGGCGCTGAAGTGTCCTCTTTATGGCGCTTGATGAAACCTGCCGATTCAGGTTATTTGATGATGACGATGTGAGTATATAGCTCGTCGGTGACGTGAGAAGAAGTCTCGCTGGAAGTTGCGAGGCTTGTCGAAAGTTCATGGAAGGTATGAATAACAAGCAATCTATAGAAGTGGCAGTCGCGATGGTTATAAATAAGTTTCAATGCGGGGTCTCATCGATCTTTGACAATAAATGCCGATTCGGTAGGTATGTAGGTAGTATGCTAATATGTCGTTCGTGAGCTGTACCTACATACTCTCAAATCTCTAAATAAATTTCTAAGAGCTGAGTGCAATATTACGAAACAATTGCCTCCTAAGACACTTGATAAGTATTATGCTCTCAATTCTTATTGCACATACACTTATTCTTTCTTACAATTAACCCACTCTGTTTCTGCAGCTAAGGCTTTGGTATCCATCAACCTCAGGGATATAGCCGGCCCGTACATCTATAATACTGCTTTGTCATGTGGGGGGTTGTCCCCATTGTATTATAAAACTAACGGCCGAATGTTGATGATTACATATAGTGACGTAAACTTCACTAAAGTCCTGTCTATAAAAGCTAGGAACATCACTAAGCACCCATGTGGAGCATGTCGAGTAACACGTTCACAGTATCAAGTCATGTACCACCCATGAAATTAGTCGTGACTGGAAAACAGTTCAACCTAGCTATTTCAACAAAATTATTCTATTCTAACCTGGAACGCGTCATGAGTCTTATGATGTGGCGAACGGAACAGAGCCGGTTCGAAACTAGCTATCTGCTTAAGTAATCGGAAGCCAGCTTGTGGCTAATTACACGAAGCAGCAAGGACTACCGCCCAAGAAATGTTCTATCCCATAGGGGCCATAGGGCCCAAGTGACGAGTGACGAGTGCCTCCAAAGTCTAGCTGCTAATGCTGAATGTATATTCATGAACCCGACACCTTTCCTGTATTTAGTCGACTTGACGTGTCACTCTAATATAGGGCACCTCGACGTCTTCCTCATTCGCATCCTCAGCCACAATCTCGAGGATGAGTTCCTTCTGGTGTGAAGGTATCGGTTTCTTGGATACCGTCTCTACAAGCTGGCTTATCTTCATCGCTTTCCTTTCCTTGAGCTTGGCAGCCGGGAAGAAGCTTGCGTATAGCAAGCTTACTCCGGAACTGACCATGGCGATAGTAAGTCCCTCTTTCTCGAAGTTTGTAAGGAGCTGGTCTAGAGTCACATCGTCCGAATCGAATCTGTCCCAGATCTTGTCCATCTTGAATTTGGCGCCGTCTGGACCCGCCCATTCTACCTTAGGACTCGCGATGGGCTCACTGAAGCCGAAAAACGGAAGCGCAAGGTTGATGAATCCGTTTTTGAACTGCTCTATATCGTCCTTGCCGTCAACGATCTTGAATAGCTCTAGAACAACCAGACCGGTAACCAGAGCAGTGGTTGTGGCAATAGCCGGAATAATCTTGCCGGCGATAAACTTAGTCTTGTGTCTATCGGCCTGTTCAATCTTGTAATTCTCAGCCCGCAAATTGCTGGCAAAAGTTATGAAGTCAATGTGGTGATTCGTGTCATCGTCCTTCTCAAACTCTACAGGGGTTAATTTGAATCCTGCCAGTTTGTTAGGTGCCGGCAAGCTATCAATTATATTCTGCAACTCATTCTCATCGCCGAATGACGCGGAGCTGTTCGCATTAGGATCCTTTGATACAATTTTGATCAGTACAAGGTCGCATGGAATTTGTCTCTAGGGCTAAAGACTTACAGGATCACTGTCGTTAGCTTGGATCTTGACGCCGGGATCAGGAGTGAAGTCAGGGACGATCATATTGTCCAAAACTTTGGCATACAGCTGCTTGTCCACGCCCTTCGTATTTATGTTGTAATTGAACGCATGAAGGTTGGCGGCAGCAACGATGAAACCAAAATGGGTAGGATTCTTTGGGTCGAACTTGAGCGCATCTGGTGCTCGCTTCGGTCCAGACCAAAACGGGGCGCCACTCGAGGAGACAGAGTCCTTCGGGAAGTTATGTAGAAGTTGCTGGATCGCATTATTATAGTTCTTTTCAAACAACATGCGTGCCCAGATAATACAGTCCTCAAAGCTCAACGGCTTATCCGTCACGAGATAGTCTCGGATAGTCTCTAGAGTTGGCTTCTCATTACCTCCTTGCTTTAGCGTGGTCTCTAGGTAGTTGGGCTGGGTTAAGTAGAGATTGACGGTCTCAGCAGATTTAACGAAGGAGGTCTCGAAAAGCTCCCGAGCCCAGGCAATCGTGTGTTCAATCTTATTCGGGAAACTTCTCAGAGTGCACATCGGGAATGAGACCTCTGGAGGGTCTTGAGAAGACGAGTAAGATTCAGTAAGCTTCGGAAGAACGACTTGCGTATTGCCCTTGGTGCCTAGTGTTCCGCTCTCGAGTAGGGGTTTGCGGAAGAAGACGCATCGGCGGTCAACATAAGTTCGTGCTTCGACATTGTCGAGCGCGTTTGTAACACCATCTAAACCCTTCCAGAACTTTTCGTCGAAGATATGCTCAGTCTCGGGACTAACGCGATCTTTCAAGCACACAATATGACCATTCAGTTCGGGGTTCATAGCTGTCACTGCTCTGGCAGCGCAGTCACTCTTCATCTGACCAACATCCTTCGGCCTAAACAGAAACTGCCGGTTGAGATTACTCTTTTCGATAGAGTCCATGTCCGTAATCGTGATCTTGCCGTTGGGTCCTACACCAAGCCCAATCATAGCCCAATTCTTAAGCATCTCACATCCTATGGCACCAGCGCCGACGAGGAACTCTTTCACGTCCGCAAGCTTTTTCTGGTACTCCGTGCCAAATACAGCGATTTGCCCATCATATCGGGATCCAATGGGCTTGCAAAGTTCCTCGCTTCGGGCCGAGCTGGTGGGAAGTGATTCTAACGAATCAAAGTAGAACCACTGCTTGATAGGGTGGAATTTTCCAGACACGGCTTTCAGAACTTCTTGGGCAGCAAGCCCGCCAAAAAGTGCAGCCATGGGGTTGAGATCGCCTTGTGCCTGGTAGCTGAGCTCCCGAATGATCTTCTCCTCGTTCTCGCCAATTTCCAAGTCGAGCTTCTCCTTCGCAACGAAGGCCTTAACCGAGCCCACAAGAACAGCGGCGTCACTGTTGTTCATTGGGCGAGGGAGATGGCCCTGTGATTGTGCATATGCACTGAGGGCTTCGAATCCCACATGGAGCAAGGGAGGTCGGTCGAATTTGGCGAAGTCGGATTGGACAAACTCGGGTTCCCGCAAGGCCGCGGATATCGGTTTGAAATCGATGATGGCGGGCATCTTCACTTGCTGGTACAAGCCGCCTCGTTTGTACTGACCTAGACCGGACACATCGCCGATGGAGAATGTGTAGGGACCTTTTACTGTGACTTTTCTAGGCTCGCCACCATTGAGAGCCTCCATGCCTTCAACTTCAGAGAACGTGACATAGTCGCCATCTACCAAGCCGTGTCGTGTCTCGTCGAGGGCAGTAACCAAGCCGTCTTCATCGATGCTTGATAGAATTCCATTTACAGGGTTCTCGCCGGTGGGATCGATGCACGTGAATTTGTCACCGAAATCACAGAATATTGAACCAAACAATCCGTAGGTGTTGGCACATACGATATAAATGCCTTTTGAGTGGCAGTAGTCGCCAATAATGAGCTGGTCTTGCAACCGCTGGTTCGTTAGGACCACCACCTGGTACTTGTCGTACTGCGCTAGATTTTCTGTGGGACTAGCATGCCAAAGTCAGTAGATGTCAGTAAGAGGGCATATAGAGGAGGAATTAACGAAAGGCTAAAGGCAAACTTGCACGACTTACCTAGAAGACTTGTGTACATGGACAGGGGTGTATGCATTCAACTCAGCGACGCGGGGTGCTGTGACGGCATCGCGGGGTTTACCGACATCTTCGGGATGTAGGAAGAACTGAGAAGAAAGGTCGGCGATGGCAGCGGGTGTGGGATCATAGAGTGTCAGGCTCTTGACGCCAGCAAGAGCGATATTCTTAGCGATTTCTACACCAAGACCCTTCAGACCAACGATGAGCACGTTGGAGGCACCCATGCGTTTCATAGCCTCGTGTCCCAAGACATAAAGCTGTCGACTGTAGAGGGACTCATCGATTTCAGCCGTGTCCGAAATGATTGAGTCGTCGACTTGGAGTCGGGTGACAAGATCGACTTCGCCGCCCGAGGCCATTTTGCTGTCCTTCAATAAACGAAACCGATCAGTAAGTAGCTGGATTTTGGAGGGGAGATGTAGACACATTGCGTTGCGTAGCGACAGAGGCATACGAGGCTGGAGGGGGGGTGGGCGAGAAAGGATGGAGGAGGCTAAAACCAGTAAGCAGCATGCATATATCTAGTGACTTACGGTCATTGTTCTCTTTGGAGAGAAGGGAAGGCCGCCGTTAGAGAGCTTGCGCTTCCCCAGCTTGTCCTTTTCGTTCGTGTCGGAAGGAATCTTGGCGGTGTCTCGTGGAGTCTGTCGCTAGAAATGGGTAGATGCCCTGACGTGTGGACCAGAAGATTATGGGCACGAAAACAAGGAGAAGGACGTGAGATAGATAGTTGTGATGTTCTGTAGTATGGGCTCTGGAGTTGGAGTGGTGTGTGTTGACGTGGATTAGAAGCCCAAGGTTCGGTTGAGAAGGGTCTAACAAGTCAAGTCTACTGCAGGTGTAACCAACCCCACCAAGGAAGAAGATGACCCAGCAGCACCGGGAAGGCGTGGCCCGCAGTTTGGTCTACTGAATTGCAACTGTGGTGCTCCTATGACGTATTCTTCGTAGTGAGAAGCTGTAGATGGCAAGAGAGCTTACAATACAAATAAGCTGGAGAAAGACCAGCCAGCTTTATACATCTACTTGAGGGAAGTTGATGCTTGCTTTTTGAAGAAAAGCTGTCTTGCTACATGACCTACATTGTCCGCCAGTGCATCAAGTACTTAAACCTGAACCTTGAAGTTGTCGCATTGACTGGATTTCTCAGCAAATCATGCCGCTTATTCCTGGCGAGCTACGGAACATGATGGCGGGGTAGGTACTGCTGCTGGTACTTATTAACGTGGCGTCTCACGCTACTTTCCATATATGGCTAGTAAGTAGATGGTGGCAGTGTTGTTCGCCATCTGAGTCAATCGGGCTATCAGCTGTCAACACTGTCTTTCTATCCGTTTCGCTCCAGATCTACAACGCCTTTGCCTTAGGTAGGTACTTAATGATAGATTGATATTGACAGTATGAATAAGATGCTTAAGAATGAAAGAAGGAATAGACATTTCAGGCAAACTTTCGCAAGACATTATGCTTAATGAATTTATTTTTGCTCATACGAATCTACTTCAACCACCCCTCATTCATCTTCATTTCCACATTCCCTCCGTCCAGGGCCATCATTAATCCATGGGTCATCATTAACCCATTCAACCCGCCACCACATCCGACTTGAAAGAATTCCTATTAGTCCTATCACTCTCTCTCATCGACGTCTCATCCCACATAAATCCATGTAGTACTATGAGACCACTATAGGCATGTGTACCTAATGGAGGCCTGATCTTCCTAAACCTGGTTGAGTGGAAGGCCCGGTCCGACCCGGGACTTTTGATGCCAGGTGCGGATGAGATTTTCTCCCTCATCCATTTTTCATTAACTCGTCATTTTATGATGACTGTTTCGTGTCACCGTTTTTCTGCGTGAAAAGGAATGTCTTAGTCCCCCCCTTGGGTATCATATCATAAAGCCCATCCTGATCCAAGTATAACTCCTCTAACAGTGCCCCGTAAATGCCGATAAATGAACGTGTAAGCCTTCATGCATTATATTTCAATCCAAAAATGACCCAACCAGTTTAATGCAAGACTGATGTGAAGGAGTGAATGTCGAAAGGTATAAAACGAAGAAGAATATTAATGCTACTTGTGTAGGATGTAAAGGATAGACGAGAATTATTGCATTGGTGTTGCATCCTCAACTGCCGATACGATGCAACATGGCTGCCCTATAATAAGAACAAGAGGGAAAGAAGAGTGAAGAAAAGCGACCCAGTACTTGAGGAGTTGCTTCCACGCAATACAGCGGGAGCGCCGCCAGTTGCTATCGACGTCGGAGAGGTGAAGGTGCCTGATGGTGTGACTGTACCCGGCGTCGTGGTGGTGCCCGTCGATGTCACTGTTGCCGCCGAACTGGTCGCGGATGAGGAGCTCGATTCCGTGGAACTCGTTAGTGAGGGGGTGCTGCTTTCTCCGGAAGTAGATGAAGGGGACGACGTTGATCCCGTAGCGCTAGTAGAACTCGTGGATTCGGAAGTGGTACCTTGCGCAGAAGTAGTAGACAATGGCGTTGTCGATTCCGCGGACGATGAAGTTGTCACTTCCGTGGATGATGACGTCGTCGAGACTGTGGAAGTTTCCGTTGATCCCGGCGGGATTGACTCAGCGGTCGTTGTTGATGCTGGCGGTTCACCGGTTATTGTTGGTTCGCTCCCGCTGGTAGTTACTTGACCCTGACCGCCACCACCACCCGTGGCGGAGATGGGAGGGGTGCCATTACAAAAGTCAATCCACTGAGAGAAGGTTGGATCTAGGTAATCTCGCGTTGTGATCTGCGCGTCTGGGGCGTATGCTTTGATGCAGCTTTGACATGAATCGTAATAGCTGAAGAAGGGAGAGTCGGGTTCACATAACTCCTGAGTTTTCCCTACGCTCTGAGCCTCCAGGTTGGCGTTATTGCACATATCATAGCAGACATACGGTGCTGTAGGCCCTCGTTTTGAAAGTATAGCAGACCTCCTACTGACGGGGTAGCTTGGCTCTGAGGTGGAGGATGCTGCTGTACTTGTTGAAGACGGAGGCCACGCAGTAATGTCCGTTTGAGATCCCCAGTTGCCAGTAGTTATGGTCGTATGATATCCCGGGATCACATGTTTCGCGAAGATATCATCACTCAGCCCGAAAGCGCCGGGAGCAAGATTGTAGTACCCTTCAGTAGGAGGATAGTAACCCGTACCGTTCACAGGCCACCTGACAACTGCATATGGAGGGGAAGCGCTACACCAAGCAGAATCCTCACAGACATATGACTTA
Source organism: Xylaria curta (assembly GCA_022495235.1). NCBI lineage: Eukaryota > Fungi > Ascomycota > Sordariomycetes > Xylariales > Xylariaceae > Xylaria > Xylaria curta. The sequence goes on along the minus strand of MU375922.1, from coordinate 177,064 downwards.
TCGGGTAGGTCTGCATAGACATTACAGCCCTCAGGTTTCGGTTTGCTGCAAATTGTCCCGGGTGGGCAACCCCATGTCAGATCTGACTTGGGGTTGTAACTGACAACTGTCCCAGGACTGTTCGTTGGTATCGGGCACTCGATGGCGGCGGTCAGGTACGCTGTAGCCGTCGTTACGACTGTAACTGGAGGAAGGGTCTCCGTAACCGGTGGCAGTGTTATAGTTGTTGGTAGCACCGTCGTGATTTCTCGTGTGGTTGTGAAGGTAGTGGTGCTCGTTACAGAGTCTGTAATTGAGATTTCCGAGACTGTAACAAATGTAGTTGTTGAGGTCAAGGTTACGAGTGATACAGTCACCTGAGTGGTTGTCAAGGTAGCAGTATCTGTAGTCGGCGATACAGACACAGCTGTCGTAGTGGTGGTAGCAGTATTCGTCACTGTGTCCGTAATCACTTGTGTGATGTTCAGGGTGGCTGTGATCTCGGTCGTGTAGGTGGTTGGGATATAATCTGTGGTTGTTGATGTATGGTCGATTATAATTGTTGTGGGCACACTTGTAGTTTCAGTTACCACAGATGTAGTTGTTGTTGGAATCACTGTAGTATAAGTTGTTGTCTCGGTTGTCTCTTCTGTCGTTGTAGCGGTAGTAGTGGCTGTGTCCGTTACCGTGTCTGTAATTGTTTGCGTGAAATTCATAGTGATATAGATTGGGGTAGTAACAACCGTAGTGATATACTCGGTAGTTGTCGATGTGTGATCAATGGTAATAGTTGTGGGCACAGTAATCGTTGCAGTTACTACAGATGTGATAGTTGTTGGAATTACCGTGGTATAAGTCGTTGACTCAGTCACTATATCTGTGATAGTAGTCGGAACCTCCTCGGTTACTGTGATACTGTGATCAATTGTTCGAGTTCGAGTAGTCGGCTTGGTAACTGTTGCAGTTGTCGTCACCCACTTGGTGACTGTGACGCACACTGTTGTTGGATAGCTTGTCGGATAGTCATAGTCATAGTCATAGTGCCAGCGTGTAGAACATGATGTGGAATAAGTTGGATACGACTAAAGCCAGATTAGCTTGAGTAACTATGTCGCAGTAGTTATTCTAGACGTACCCAATATGCAAGGTCGCTATTGGTAATTTGTATTGCAGTTGTTTCTTCCTCAGTAGCTGTATAGTCTTCTACTACAGTTTCCACAAAGCTACTGTAGTAGGATTCGAACACGGTAATTGTGCCACTATATCTAAGATGAGTATCTGCTCTTGATGCAAGCTATCGGCCTGGACACTTACTAGATTGTTGTCGTTTCAATTTCAGTCTCGGTCACAGTATACGGCTCAGGAGCGTAACATTGATTCGTCCAATTACCAGCTGCGTTTACTAGAGACGCAGATGCGAATCCCACTCCAGCCGAGAGCCAGCGTGCGAGGACCATTGTCAAGCGATTGAGGGTCGGGCCAAAAGGATGAGGTGGACCTTGAGTTTTCCAAAAACGAAAGTTGGTAGTTAGCTGTACAGCGTCTTGAACGAGCGGTTTCGCAAGAACCCAGTGCTATGTACAAGGAGCACGATGCTGAGTACACATGAGCCCGCCAATGTTTCGACGGGAATCTGTTGAGGTAACTCAGCGGCCTATAGAGCAAACTCGAGAGCTTCTTCCTTGAGTACTACTCCGAGGTCGGGCTGAAACTAACGTTAGCCAACTAATTCAGTTGACGAAACCTTTGCGTGTCTCAACAAGTGAAAGTCATACCAACTAGGGCACATTGGCGACAAGATCACTCAACCTAAACGAACGCGAGGACCCGGGCGGGAGAAACGAGAGTCGAACTGGACGAGGCTGAGTAGGTATTAGAAGAAAAAGAAAATACGGGCAATTAAGCTACGAGAGTCTAGCTACCCAGGCAAGGTTGCAGCTCTTAACGGAATACCCCTCCACCCACATCTTCCAGAGTTGACAGAATAAATAATCCTTGTAAGAAGAGATGCCTAGCTGTTGGTAACCCCGGCTGTTGTGCGTCGCTGAGTAGCACACTAGTCCTATCAGCCTGCTGATGCTGCTCCAGCTACCAGAAGCAGGTAATCAGCTACCTATTTAAAGCTGGTCACAATCCATTTAGGACTTCCAACAGCAACCGAGTAGGCGTTAGCCTACGAGGCGTTCAAAGCTGAATACAGCTTCAAGAGCATATTCGCTCTCGACATCCATCTACTTGGGGGCCGTTGACTGCCTTGCTCGTCAGCTACCAGCTACTTGCTATTTGTCTGGAGAGTCACGACGAGATCCGGGCCAGGAGCGGGGAAACGAGTTGCTTTGGTAACACCAAGATTGGAAAATTTGGAGTAATAGCTCTCTCTCTCGTCATTGACCCGGACAGCAGGAGGGCGGCGACTTGCCATAAAGGGCAACCTGTCTCGCCGCAGAAGACGTACGGGGACATACGAGCAGTCCGGAATACGGAAACGATGCGCTGCACAAGCTTGCCAGATGTGATAGCGAAGCCGAGGAAGTACACGTGCATATGCGAGCCATCCAGTCTATTGAATAATAAGCCTGGAAAGCAGGGGTGCTTGCGATGCGAGTGGCCAACGGGGACGTCGTGTAACAACGGAAATGCCAGTCGTCTCTTCTAGAGCGCGCATGCCGCTGCTGCAGGTGAGTGGCGCGGTGTCCACTTCGGCGATATACTGTACCTACTGGATGATGGCCGGGCCTGTAAGACTACGCCCAGAGCTCGTCGATTGATCGTGTCTTCCGAGCGAGGCGGGTGAATTGGGATCAGGTCATGGAAGTCAATGTGTACTGTACACTAGAGGCTCGTATGCGTTGGCACAACCCTACCTTTAGTCGTCAAATCACATCGTGCTGTTAATTGAGTAACGACACTTTGACTGCCGCAAGTGTCTCTCTTAATTGGATTGTTGAATGGTCAAGACACTGCCGATCCCGAGCGGCGGGACGGGAAGAATAGGTATACTGTCATATCAGTGGGCAGTACCAGGAATCTGGAAGCGTGTGCTAAAGTACCGAATGCATCTTTACTGGTGTGGAGCGGGATAGCAAGCATTACTTCTAAACTCGTGTGTGATCGATCGTGATGGATGTGGATTAGTTGTAAGTTGTATTACGTACAAGCACGAGATGTTCTGTTAGACAAAAGAGTAGGACACAGTTCCATGTCGGCTTGGTATTGCTGGCCAGGTTCCGACAATTTTCGTGTCGAGATGTTACCATGTGAGCAACCAGAGTATTTACTCAGCCCTTGTTGGAACTAAGACCAACAGACAGTTTAGGGCTGATCGAAGTTAAGACACAGGTGTGTTGAAGATAACGTGAGTCTCGGCGCCCAAAAAAATCAGAATCAGCCTCCCAAGATGGATTATGGGTTCCTAACTAAATTGGCAGCGGACAGGAGCGGGTAAATATGCTTAGCTTATGACTATAAACCTTGACATTCTAGCTTTAAATGGCAACAGGTTCAGCTAAATTTACAGCAGTCCTAGAAAGTCTGATTTGTCGGGATTTTCCCAGTGATCTCATTGGTTAAAACAGGCAGGACTCATGCAGTGATTCTAAACTAATTGTTGTCTCCAACAGCAGGCTGCTTCTATCCATCTTTCCATCTGGCGATCGTATGCAGAAACGCTTTCTCTACGTAAAAGGCCTTGAACTCTCTATCAACAATCCGTCCTAGGAGCATGGATCTATGGATATAACAAAACACGATAAATGCCTTCCCGAGTCATCCCCTCACTCAACAAGTATGGTACTGCTGTATGCCGGTATTCTTCGCAGCTCAGGTTGGAGAGGCGACCCCTCTCTTCTCCGCCTGCATCAGTGGTCATGCATATAAATATCCACACGAGATAGCCAACAACCCCAGGTTCCTCTGCAGCAGGGGTTGGGCCGCCCAATGGGAGACACCGAACAGAGTTCTCTTCATGTAAGACGTTGCCAACGCCGCCATTTGGTAGCACTACTATATGATGATGGGCTTGCCTGGTCGCCCTTGGCACTACCTTCTGCCCTCACAAGTATACCGCACGTACACTCCCATTGAGGAACTCTTTCCGGTTGGGTCTGGATACCAGCATTCTGGGTCCAGACTCATACTTGCGGTCCCCTCGCCGAGGTACCATGTCGCGACATGTCAGGGCAAGATTGTAGTCTTGGCGCTATTGAGGGCAAATGCTTCTCTGCCTACTAAGACGAGTAGAGGTCTGGACACTACGTGCGTTGCATATTCGCGTGCTGTAAACCCAAGAGATGCGTGCTCTGTAGTGATCAGATCAGGGTCTCTGGACCATCTGTCTGTCACTTATAGTCTAGTAACATACTCTACCGAGATATTCAAGTTCTAGGTTCGAGTGTGGTTGATAAGGCTGGGTATATAATCAGCTGAAAAGAGAGCAGGGAGGGTGATAAACGGCTACTCTAGAAGTTAGCGTTTTCGGTCATCTCAATTTGAGGCACCGTCTCCCTCCCACCCCGTAATAATACAGCCTTTTCGCTTACTATCTCTTATGTGTGTATGTGGTAGACGGATACGCTTCTCTTTGTGGTGGTGTAGCAGCCTACCCAGCCTGCATAGATCAGCGGCTTAGATATTGCATGACAACCAACAGCCATCTTGTCGTTGTTTGAACTGTCAACTGACACTTTAGACTTGACGGTCTGATCGAAACTCGGATTTTCTTTTCGAAGCCTTATTCATCCTCCAAAGCATCATTGCCACTTCTTCTCTTGTTCAGTGCGGGGCCGCCTTGTGAAGTTCTCAAGCTTCGCTTATTCCGACAAGGTGTCGACATAATCTATACTATCTCGTCGGAGGTCAATGATCTCATAAGTTTCTTGTTGTGGTACTATTAACAATATGACCTCAATCCATCGTTAACACACTATATCCAATGTTCAAGGGAAAACCTTTTCTCTATATCATATTGCAGTTGTCCATCACCCGAGTTCCATTTCTGGCGCAGAGTGCCCATAGGCTGGAATGAACGTACCCCCGCGCCCTGGTCCATTTTGCTCAAAATTGATTTTGGTCTTCCGTGCCTACGCCAGCAGATAAGACGGTAACCGCGTACAAGATGTATCGATCCCTCGTACCGGCCCTCGTTGTTGCGATTGTCACCGGCCTTCCATCATGGGTCAACGCCCAAGAATCGGGATGGGCCCCAAACCAGGTTAACGCCACAATGTGTGCGTGGAGGGCACTTCGAGGTATATTCTCCTCTGAACCTGGTGTCTCCTTTGTGCGCGATTCTCTTTAGTCGTTTACTTTACTGACGCTTAGACAGCGGCCCAACTAAAGGATACAGCCTATCTGGATGGCGGTTTTCTCTTTTGGACACCAGGATTTGCTGATGGTGGCCTCGGCGTTCCGACACAAGATGGCAAGCAGCTTGAATAACCGAGGATAGTCGACGCTTCTCTAACATCTGTGTAGGTAATCCGCTGGGACTCACATATACGTTGAACTTCAGCGTTCCATTTGATTCTAGCACCAACGTCAGCAGCATTCTCAAGACGATATCCTTGACCCCAAATGGTGGCGCGAACAACCTTAAGCCAAACTACTACGATGGAGCAATGCTTGCCAACGATCATGAGTTCTTCCTGTATGGAGGGCTGCTAAAAAATACCCAGGCTTACACTCTTCCGGACGCTGACGAGGTGCTGTATTATCGAGCCACTGACTACGGAGTCCCGAAACCAGCCTTTATTCCGGGCTTTGGTAACGACAAACTGCCCGGTAATCTGACTCGGTACGTAACTTATGGCGGTGCTGCGAACGCCCCCTCCGAGAATAAAGCATGGTATTTCGGAGGCTCGCGGTCACCATCATGGGGGCCAATTTACCAACCCGGTAATAACGACTCTGTCAATCCTACAAATGCGTCTAACACCCTCATCACCCTTGACCTAAGTGAAGCCCAATCGGAGAAGTGGACAAATGTCACCCTTCCTTCTGGAATTCCAAGTCGAGCAAATCCGTCGGTAGTGTGGGTGCCTGTCGGGGAGCAGGGAATATTGGTAGTCCTAGGAGGAGTAGCCTACCCCCAATACAGTACTTCGGACCAAGTGTCCTTAAATATAGCTCAAAGCGTAAGTTACACACAATGATGGGAGAATCGCAATTCCTAACGTCTAGATAGGAAAAGGTCAGTCCTGGGTATATGACCAATATCGACATATACGACGTTGCTAGCGGTGAATGGTATCAGCAGCCGGCTACTGAGGAGGAGGCCCCTCCTCAGTCGGCCATGGGCTGTGCTGTCGTCGCTACTGCTCTGGATTTTTCAAGCTACAATATATATTACTACGGTGGATTTGACGGCCTTAATCCAAACAACAACTACCGCGATGACGTATGGGTTCTGTCACTGCCGTCCTTTACATGGACGCATTTATCTTCGGGCAGCCTGACGCACGCTCGTGCCGGTCATCAATGCTTGACGCCTTACCCGGACCAAATGGTAAGTATTGGAGGGTTCCGATCTCCTAAGGGGGGAGGCTTCTTGTGCCTTGAGGGCGGTATCCTTCAGGTTTTCAATCTCACCCAAGGGGTGTGGTTGGACTCATATGACCCTAGCAAATGGAATAAATATGGCGTCCCAGAGATGATCCAGAAGAAGATTGGCGGTGATTATGCTGGAGGTGCGACCTTGAGTGCTCCATCGCCATCGTGGGCTGCAACAGAGCTCGCCAGCATTTTCGCTACGAAGTATGAGACGTCCAAATTAACGACCTACTACCCTTATAGTTCCCAGAGCCCAGATAACGGAACAAGGGGAGACTGGGATGGCGGCAGCAAGCGAGGAGGAGGAGGCACTCCATCTTGGGTGGCGCCCGTCCTAGGCGTGGTGCTCGGCCTTGTATTTCTCACGGCGATCGCGGTGGGTACCCTGCTATACCGAAGGCGGAGTTTATTGCGGAAGAAGAACAGCGGAAGCGACAGTTCAGGATCAGACGAGCGCCACCATTTTATCAGGACTTGGTTGAATAGCCATAACGCCGAGAAGGCACCGACCATCACGACGGACGATCCATCTAACCTTAGTCGCTACGATGACATGAGAAGTCGAAATAACACGCCGATGCCCCCCGGAGGCTACGCTGCCAGTTCTCCCACTCCCGAAATGAGCCAGCTAGGAATACAACACGAGATGCCCGGAAACCCGCGCTTTGAGCTTGGGGGTGAGTAACAACTGGTTATCCTTCCTCGCAAAATGTAGCTGACAGAAATTAGACACCTCTCGGGCTGTAGAGCTCGGTGGCGAAGCTTTGCCATTTAATGATGTCCTAAAAAGACACACAAAGCTTTATTCGCCGACATCTGCTCATCCAGGTTCCCCACATTCAGTTCAGAAGTCACCTTCCTTCTTCACAGGCTCGGTTTCGCAGGAGCAACCAAGCAGCCTGAGCTCATCGCAAGTCGGGATCAACCCAACGACAGCAGCAGCGTCGATGGCACGAGAGCGGCCCGACTCGCCCCCTCTCGGACGCGCGAGTCCACCACCAAACCGCGACGCAGTAGTCAGCGACCTAAGCCGCATAAGCGAGCACCACATGTCGCATCTCCGTAACCTGAGCGGCGCAACCGTCAGCTCGAACTCGGCGCCCAGCCCGCCGACAACGCCGCCGGCAATGCAAACGGGCTTCAACACTGGGCCGGTAAGCCCGCCCTTGCCGAGCCCATTTGACGAGCGCGAGGCTGGGGACTATGTGAGCATGTACCAGAGCATGGGCACGACGGGTCAGCACGCAAACGCGGGCCCTAGTCGGGGCCCTCGGCCGAGCAGTTCGTTGAGGCTGAGCATATTCCGCGAGAACTCGGAGGATCTTGGGGACAGACCGGCCCAATCACACACACAATGACGGGGGAATAGGCCAAAAGGTGTGAGATGAGATGATTACGAGCGATACACTACTTAGCTATGATTTTAATGATCAGTTTCCTATTTCTTTCATGATAGCAAGAATTCACAATTGGCCTGTGTACAGGGGTACCGGAAACACTTGGGATAAATTCGTCTTTATTTCCGTCGCTTTTTAATATCCATACACTTACTATGCCTCAGAAGACATTTATTAATTATATGGACCTAAATCAACTACGATTAGTCGTGTCCTAGTTGCTTACTGATATGGATAAGAGATAACTTTACCATCAATGAGTACGTCCGTCCATGCCCGCAATAAACACCACCAGTACAGTTGTATACCTGTAATCTCGACGGCAAGCCCGCCGTTACGTTAGTACCCAAACTAGCAGAAAGTTATGGGGAGGTTATCATACGTTGCCCCAGCTATGATCAGCTCGATCGTCCTCGCCTTGGAAACACCAGATAACACAGACACGAATGTTATCGTAGCGGCGACAACGATGATTAGTCGGGCCAGCAGCTGGCTTACGAAGTTACAAATGATGACAGGGGTGAGAAGGAGTACTGTTATGAAAGGTGCCACTAGAATGTACACAGCCACTCTCAAGAATGATGGTGAGAAAATATGCACGTTTGGGTCTCGTGAGACGTCAAGCAGGCCGCGTAGAGAGCTTGCTGCTTTGGTTCTAGGGAAGAGATTCCAGCAGAAAACGCAGAAATCTTCTGTCCTTGCTTCTAACCATGTCACCAGACGATCTTCTGAAGTGGCAAGGCTGAAAAGATCTTCAGCATGCTCCAAATAGGCAGTTTCATTGCGTGCTATACAGCCGGTTCCATCGACCCAGTTCTGCAGGTTTGAAATGGTACGCGAAGGAGCAGCATCGAAGGATGAAGCGCGTTGATATCTCTCTAAATATGCGTCTACCTCGCTATCAGCAAAACCATAGACCTAAGTTAAGAGTTGGTTGATTACCATAGTCATTTAAGGCGTCTTGGATGTCCGCAAGGACTGCATGCCTTTTCTTGTTACCATCTCTACGAAAACTTGCTAGAGACAGACTCTGAGACTCGTCCCGATCAATCTCTTCTAGCTGCTCTTCTAGAATCGACAGTCTATCTTGCTTAAGCAATAGCAAGCGGGCGCGCAGGTTGGAAAACCGACGACAGACATGAAATGAACTGTGGCTCGCGATAAGCGCCGAGAAACGGGGATATCCGTTTGGAAAATCTTTGACTTATGAAAGGTTAGTAAAACAAATCGTAGAGACCAGAGGCAAATTCACACTTTGCTTTTGAACTACCTCGTTCGAAGATTGGGAAGAAGATTCCTCAGCTAACGGTCTAGTCCATGATGCTAACCAATCGATATATGTACTGAATTGAGAGGGCAAACAGATTTTCTTGCCACATTCAATGATTTCTCTCAACGATGGTGCCATGTCGGAAGTTATGTGATTGTCGCTGCCGGGAGATGATTAAGACTTTCTGAGACCTGCAAGTGAAAAGGGGGAAGGGTACCCAAGGTAGTAATTATTTGCCATTATACGGGGCAAATGGTGGGCACTGTAGGTATAGCAGACTCTACTCTATACCCCGTGAAAGCTGCCTACCTTGGAGTACTTTAAGCGAAATAGTGACCACGAACTTTTACAAAGTATCCCACGCGCCCCATTGACCGGGCAATCTCAACAACCTTTTCTATGTAAAACTTTCGCAAGTTGCATTGCATGAGACTGCCTAGGTAGCTATCCAACCCCTTCACCTATAGGTGGCCAGCCCTAAACCATCAGCTGCTAGATAGCCTGTACTTGAACATGGTCTCCGTACAACTTAGCTGTTGCATGGTTACTGGCATTATAGTTAGACTAAAGTCTCAAAGTATAATTCGAAGTACATTAGATGAAAGCGTCGCTTGTTATACACTGATAAGTTCCCATAGCTGTTTGAATACGATCTCCGGTGTTGCCCATTATAACTAGACCTAGTCCTTATAGTAATAGCAATGGTCTTTCTCAGGTTGTTCTGCCTTGATGGCAGTGGAGAGCTATCCAGAGAAAAGAGGGGTGGCTGAGCAGGGGACAAATAACGCTGCTTAGAGAGCTGATTTGAGGCGGCCTGCAGCCATAATCGCTGCCCTCTGCATTTTCGCCCATCTTCCTATATCCTGACCAGACCATGAGCCCCGATGAGATTGGAAACATGAATCCTGTCACGGGGTAAGGGTTTTAATAAATAGAAAAGCAGTTCACTGACACTTTCGCAGAACAACTCTGGCATCCTCCAAATTCATCGATGCCGGCGGTCGCCCCCGTGCTCCGAAACAACCCGACGTAAGCGATATAATGACCTCATCTTCCATATACCTGGTCCCTAACTATTTCAAGCCCCCAAAGTTTCGACCAGGTGACCAAGTCTACCTTTTAAACGCCGAAACAAGCAGTTGGGATGGCCCATTCACCGTAGCATGTCCGCATCAAGACCATAAATACAAACTTCAAGACATGCACGGCCAGGAAGTGAGCGGCGGCAAACTATTTGAGGAGAAAGAGCTAAAAAGGTTTAATCCTTTCGAATAGACTGTGGAAAAGATTCTTGCATTCTTGGGAGATACTTGAATTGTGTGAACTACAGGATTGGAGCCATCGTATTAATTAGCTAAAACTACCTACTAATTGTTACAATGAAGTTCCGGGATGCCCATTTATCACCATCCTCTCCCCGGAAGGCCAGACTTAGATTCTCAATAAGCGAAGATATTATATCAGATGCCTCATCATCCTGTCCGCGATGATTGTGTGACGAGGAGATCTCGGGTAAGATCATTGATGGAAAAGAAGTGGGCTTGTTGGTAATGAAGACTTTGAATACGTCTTCACAAGACTTTATGCTTTGGGGGACAAATTCAGGAATCGTCATTTGGATCGGTAAGTCTCTTTCATCGTTCGCTTCTACAATAAGAAACTCTCCTTGTCCTGCCTTCGTCAAGAGGTTTTCGACCTTCCAAGATGACGTGAAGCCGAAAATGGCCATGTACAAACAATCCGACTTGCTGCAATTTGTTAACTTGAGATGCCAGACACCTTCGTGTCGGACGTTAATGACACCAGAGATATTTAAGACGCTCCCGTCAACGTATGACACAAGCGAAAACGAGTCTTCAAATTCAGCGTTAGGCTTCTTGTTTTCGATTGCTTCCACATACTTGAAGTTAGCAACATGTTGCAGGATATCCATCAGCTTGCTTTCAGCTCCTTGTGCACCTGATGGGACTGTTGGCAGGCTCCATACCCTCTGATGGTGTGCATCAACGATTTCATATTGTCCCTGATCATTAAGAGAGACACCAAACATGCACGCCGTGGGATCCTCTTTGGAGACATGAAGAGACAGGTATCGATACCCTTGAATTCTGTTTTGTTGGAGACGATCGGCAACATCCAACGGAAGTTGAATAGGAATTTTTCGGTGAGAGACCGATGCGACTAACTTTGCTTGCCAGTGTGCCTCAACAGGTTCCAGAATTGATGTCAGGGCATTAACCGTGTGGACTTTGGTTGTAAACGAAACCTTACTATCGTCTTCTGTTGAGTGAAGAGGTGATATGGTATATTGATCCCCTTCATGAACGCCATGAGTGTCTCCTGCGTTCAGATACAAACAGCCACCCTTTGTATAGACATGAACGAAAGACATGCTTGGTGTGACAGCCCCCCCGAAAAAGGACAAGTTACTGTTCCCGTAGCGCATCGGGGTTTGCTGAGGCCATGACTTGCGAAAATTCAAACGTAACTGCTCATATAGGGATTCGTGGGTCGCTTCCACACGGCGCGATCGCAAAGTAGACAAGGCTTCCATAAGAAAGTAACTGAGGGCGCCTCTTCGTGCCCCGGTTCCGGGTACCCAGAATTCTGATGCGGTTTCATGCGGGCCGCATGCGGACAGGATCGTATAACCGACCGGGTTAACAAGCCATTGGTTTGAAGGCAAAGCCGAGTCACGAAACGTAGGATCTGAATCGAAGGCACTCGTGAAGTCCGTAGAGCTTTCCAATGGGACGAAACACTTGATAGAAGGATTGTAGTCAACATATCGGATACGCATCCCAGGCACATCATCTCCTCGAAATACATTTCCCGAGAAGCAGCAGTCAAGGACAAGTGTAACTTGTAGTCCTTTATCTACCATTTTTCTGAGACATGATGCCAGAAATCTACATGGATAGTAATGATCATCGAAATGTTCGGGATGGAGGAGAACAAGATGAAGATATGTTCCTGTTTGAATCCCATGCTCGATGCCGGTGTCCTCATCACTCTTGATTCGCGTGCCGTGTCCCGAGTAGTGGATATAGACGAAATCACCCTTTTTGGCAAGCATAAGGACTCTTTGCAACTTGTCCGTTAGATTTGACACGGTTGGCAGATATTCCGGCTCCTCTGATGGTTTTTGAAGGTCAGGGGTGCGCGGTTTTGTCGCAGTCAATATTGCAATGTCGACAGGATTTGGGCCCGTCTCTAGATACTCCCTCATCGTTCTCACATCTCTGACACAACCATCGAGGGACTTGAAGTCTTTGTCCCGCTTGTCGCGTTTGTAAAAGTTCACCCCGACCAGCACAGCCCAGTGCTTCACAGGAGATAAGAGAAGGCTGTTCATAATGAGAAAAACATGCGATTTTCGTATTTTTTTTGCCTCAGTGAAAAAACGAAAACAAAACTCTTGATTGAGTTGGATGGAAATCGAAAGCGACGATGAAATCACTATTTATCTTGCTGGCAAACTAGGTACCCAGCCAACCTAGGCACAATGGAGCATGGGGAATTTGTGCTAGCCCATTGACATGTAGGTAGATTTCTTGAGCCAAGGCTAATAAATCAATATAAATGCGCCTTGCTATTACCTAGACCATAAAGTCAGCCTAATAAAACTGTTAATTCTGCCTTTCCATGATTTTTACTGGAAGATTCTATCTCTTTTCATTGGTATTTAAAAGCGAAAAGGGGCTGTGTCAATTTCTGACGTGCCTGTAATTTATCTCCGCAGGTCACTTAGAACACTCTTTGCTTAGATACCTCGCTTCTTATGATACGTTACTACCCCTACGACCACATGCAATACCCACGTCACGGCAGTGAGTTCATATCCTGCCTACATGATGCTATAATAAGTACCTGGCGACCCGGTCATCCATCCGTTTAATGAAGATGTTTTCGCTACAGTAAGAGCATAATTGTACTAATGTGAATTTACTTAGTCAAGCTATAGCTTACAATGGCCACCATAGAGCGGAGTCGGCTTCCCCCAATAATAGCCTTTTACGAGGAATACATGCAACACGGTAATCCTACGCATTTAGATAAAGTCATTAGATTCACGGAACAAGTAGCGGATATTGGATGCGATTATCTTGAGCCACTAATACACCGCGCTCTTTCAGAAATGCTCTATCAACGATTTCAAGCAACAAAGTCAATCGATGATTTGAACCGCGCAATCGACCTTGAATCAAAGGCAGGAAGCAAAACGCCCAGAGATGACCCGCAGCTTCTCACTCATTTCGTCAGCCTCGCTAAAAAGCTCTTGGTGCGAGGCATGCACACAGATTCGGCAGAAGATTTGAACCGCGCGGTTGAGACTGCAACCAGGGCACAAGAGATTACACCCCGAGATAACGACGAACGATTCCTAGCGTTGCATTGGCTTGGAACTGCGCTGAGTGAAAGGTTTTCACGCAATGGGTCACTGGAGGACTTGGAAGACGCGATCACTATTACGACTCAGGCAAATGATCTTATCTCTCAAGATCACCCGGACTATGCTTCACACTCAAGAAATCTCGCAAAACTGCTTTATGAAAATTATTTACGAAATGAGTCGTTACAGGGTCTAGAAGATGCGATAGCTATGACGCGTCAGGCAGTTGATCTTACTTCTCGGGATCACCCGGACTATGCTTTATACTTTAGCAGCCTCGCAAGACTGCTGGGTCCAAGGTTTTCACAAAATGGGTCGTTACAGAGTCTTGAAGACGCGGTAACTATGACGACTCAGGCAATTGATCTTTTTTCTCAGGATCAACCAGACTATGCTTTCCATTTAAGCTACCTTGCAAAGCTACTTGGTCTACGATTTCATCGAAGTGGAGCGATTCAGGACATCGATCGAGCAATCAAGGCCGCAACCGAAGCGGTGGACGTTACATCCGATCAGCACGTGAAACACCTTTTATATTTAAGTGTTCTCAGAGAGCAACTCTCTTTCAAATTTGAACGATTTGATTTGATCGAGATGCTTGACCGTATGCTCGAAATTTCAATGGCTGGGCTCAGACTTACGCCGCAGGGTCATCCAGATCGCGCTGAATGGCTACTACACCATGGAGAAGACATTTGCAGCCGATTCCAGCGGACGGGATCAATAGAAGATTCAAGACGTATGGAAGAGATTTTGGTTAATGTAACGAACGCCATACCACTTGGTCACCCCTTCTACAAAAAACGCCTAAAGCTAATTCGAGATCAATTCAAAGCGCAATATGAACATTTTGGTTTCATCGAAGACTTGAATCGTGCTATCTTGACTGCCATAGAGGTGATAGATATCACTCCTCGAGATGACCGAAATCGTACTCCCGCATTGCATAATCTGGCCAACTTATATTATAGCCGATACAATCGAATACGCACCACTGAAGACCTCAACCGGACAATCGAACTGACGGCTCATTGCCGAGATTCAACACCGAGAGATGAACGGAACCATTATTCAATGTCTATTGACCTTGGAACACACATGTCGACATGGTTTGACCATACAGATTCGTCAACTGATCTAGACAACGCAATCGCCATCTTGGATGATGCAATAAATCGTATGCCTCCTGATGAACATGACGCTGTGGCTTTTTCAAACTTAGGACACACACTTAGAAAGAGATTCAAAAGAAGGAGGTCGCCAGAAGATTTGGCCCGTGCAGTTGAAGTTGCAGAGAGAGCAGTAAAAGCGACGTCTCCGGATCATCCGACCTACGCTCCATGCTTAGATGGCCTTGCAACTGGGTTGTGTGAGCAATTTGAACAAGCGGTAACGAAGTTACTTGAAGAGGTACAGGAGAAGCTGGAGCGCCAATTTGGCATTACAGGGCTTGCTAATGTTTCGTCTATCCAACTGCCACAAGAACTAGAATTGTTCAAAGACCTGAACCGTGCAATCGATATCTCGCAAATTGCTGTTGAGGCTACCTCTAAAGACCATCCACAGTACGCTTTCTACTTATGCAACCTCGAGTATATAATTGGACACCGGTACAGGTGGAAACAGTCATCAGAGGACTTGAGCCGAAGATTTTCGGCTTTAAGTGACGCTTGGCATTGCAATGCTGCTCCTCCATTCGCTAGGATAATGGCAGCTTGCAGAGCTGCCCATCTATTCGATTTAGAGAAGAACTGGAAAGAATCTATCAAGCTACGAAAGTGGGCGGTGTCACTACTTCCAAGTCTGAGCCCGAGGTATTTGAATAACACAGAAAAGCAAAGCTCGCTAGTCAATCTTTCTGGTTTAGCTTCTGCCGCGGCTGCTGTTGCCCTCAGCGCAGAAGAGAGCCCACAAGAAGCGGTACGCCTTCTTGAACTCAGCCGCGGTGTCATCGCAGGTATTCTAATGGACATGCGCGGAAATATTTCCGGCCTCAAACTAAGATATCCTAAGCTAGCAGACAAGTTTTCGTCACTCCGTGATGAATTAGACTCGCCTTGTAGGGATGCCATCCCCTTCTCTCCAACAGATGATTTATCATCCTGGGAATCAGAACCGAGACGACGTCGTGAAATGGCCTCAGAGTTCGATAGGGTTGTGGAGGAAATTCGTGCTCAGCCAGGCTTTAGCAGCTTTCTTCAGCCACCAACCGCAGAAGATCTGATGGCCGCAGCAGATTCCGGTCCCATTATCATTATTAATATGACTTTCGAGAGGTCTGACGCGTTTCTTATTAAGAGCAACGGTATTGAAACGATCAATCTGCCCGATCTATCAAAAAAGGGGGCTGAAATAAAGATCAACAATCTAAAGCCCACCTCTAACTTGATACCTTTACTGGAATGGCTCTGGAATACTATTTGCTGTCCATGTTTAGATGCACTCGGGTTTAAGGATCCCGTTGTCGATGACAACTGGCCTCACGTATGGTGGATACCCACTGGCCTTCTCAGTCAGCTCCCGCTTCATGCGGCTGGTATCTACAGAGACGCATCTACAGACACGGTTCTGGATAGGGTTATTTCATCGTACGCGTCGTCGGTTAGAGCTTTATTGCATGGCCGCCAACTATCTCCCCTCGCCAAGAGTGAAGAGTCTCGACCTGACTATGCGGTGTTAGTTGAGATGAAAAAGACACCAGGCTCTAGTGATCTCGAGTATGCCAGCAAGGAAGTAGCTATACTCAGACAACTCTGTCCATCACTCAACCTTGACCCGATTACGCCACGTCGGCTCAAGAATGATGTCCTCGAGCACCTCCAAAAGTGTAAAGTATTTCATTTCGCCGGTCATGGGAAGTCGGATCTGAAGAATCCATCGAACAGCTGTTTAAAACTTGAGGATTGGATGCAAGCCCCGTTAACTGTTGGAGATCTCCGCGATAGTCGGCTGCAAGAGAACCCTCCTTTCTTCGCGTATCTTTCTGCTTGCGAAACGGGGTCTAACAAGGTAGCTGAACTATCCGACGAAGGTATCCATCTGGTTAGCGCTTTCCAGCTAGCTGGATTTCGACACGTTGTCGGGACGCTATGGCCAGTAACAGACAAGCACTGCGTTGACGTAGCCAGTGTGCTGTATGAAACATTACGGGAGGAGGGTCTGACGGATGCAGCGGTTGGCCGGGGACTCCATCTAGCGCTTAGAAAGCTACGCGACGACGAGGTTAATAAGCGAAGGGCTGAAGAGGTTGGGAAACAGAGCGATGATGAGGTGGGAAAAGAAGGGGGGGAGAGGGATGGTGAGATACTTGGTCTGGGACAATCGGCAGTGAGTACTGCGATGAACTTTTTTTGGGTTCCGTACGTGCATATGGGCGCTTAATTGTCGAGAACATTTAGTTAGAGTAACCAAAATTTTGGCAAGAGAAATGTTGGAGTGAATGTTGAAACGGCCACGGGTGAATACAGGTCCCGTGAACCTCAGCGCGGGGAGGAAATCTAAATATTCCGCATCCCAGGCTGATAAAATTCAGTAAAATCAATGAGGAATTGCGTGATCACGTAAATCTGAAGGCAAAATAGACAATAGTCTTTTGGAAAGGCAACGATTGTATAGAGAAATCTGCGTAGTGAAGTCCAAAAAAATCGGAATTCATCGCGAAGTCTGTACAATAATAGACACTCAAGGCGCTCCAAAAAAATAACTGATACACTTTTCGACGAATTTGGCTGAAAAGTGTATCAGTTATTTTTTTGGAGCGCCTTGACACTAACGCCACCCTTACCCCTTAACCTCTCACGTGAATTTCGAACCCCTGATGGTGATTTTTATGTAAGCCACTTCACTTACACTCCTTCAATATGTTTCTATTGTCTCTTTCCGAAGAGTTGGAACTCATCGCCTATGTAGAGGGTACTCCCGAAGCACATCGACGTTGGAGGAAGCCATATCGCTAATGTCTATATCGATTTCTACACGATCAAAGTCCGGCCATGTACAGATCTGTAAAATAATCAGTTCCCTTCAGGCCAGTTTGGATATGTAACTCAAAGGCGTGATTTTTGAGACATCTATGGATGTTCGTCAATATTCAAGTTCTTACATCTGTAGATCCATTGGAATCATATACTTATATACCTGTCATATCGCCCACTGATCGCTAAGACAGGGGTCCTTTTAGTGCGTCTTGGAAGGATTAGTTATATCAAGGTACGCCAAAGGCAAGAATTGCGAGCATGCCAGGAGTATCATCTCTTTTTTATCTGAATCGCTACTACGTATCTATATGTACGACACCAACGAGATGGAGATCATACGAAGAGTTATAATAAACCTACCTAGCTTACTTAATTACTAGTGAGCGAAGAATGTTATTATTATACATACTTCGTACATACACTAGGTAGGTAGGTTAAGTACTTCGAGGCCAATGAACATAGTGGGGCCGAAGACGGTAAAAGCTCGGGATGCTCCGTGGCCTCTTAGCCCATCGACGTATCACGCGCTATCTGGAGCATCTATCAGGCAATCACTTTAGTTAGTTAGCGTACAGCTAAGCTCGCAACCGCATTCATCAACTACGACGACAGCTCTAGGCATCACGAATCCACCAATTCACCCCACGCGCGAGACGTCGACACATACGGACGAAGCTATATAATAGGGAATACACCGTAATCGCACATCGAAGAGCTGGGAAAGATGGCTGGCGCCGGCTACGATGCCGTCGTAGACGTTGACGACGAGGTGAGTTAGCTAAGATACCCGTCAACCTTCTTCGTACAAGCCGAGCTATTTGTCCATTTCGCCTATTTATGCGGTTCATGACTGGAGCGCTGTCTATTTCAGATTTGAAGCTCATACATTGTCCTACAATCTTAACCCCAATCTAACACCTTTCTTCCCCAGGGCGACCTCGGCCATACCGATCTACAAGAAGACCTAGAATTCCACTCGTCGAACTTCACAGACGCATCCACGACGGGGCGGAAATACACACCCTCCTCAGGGTCGGGGCTGCCTCCTCCCGCGACGGCAAGCGGCGGTTCCGGCGGAGGCGTTACCTCGAAGCGATACCTGTGGTCGCTGTCGTTCTACGCGCAGTTCTTCGATGTCGACACGAGCTCTGTGCTTGCGCGCTGCTGGGCCGCCCTATGGCCGCGCGATAACTTCCTCGATGTCCTCGAGGGGAACCCTGATTTATACGGTCCCTTCTGGATCGCTACTACTGTCGTCCTCATACTTTTCCTTGGCGGCACTATTAGCCAGTACATTGCGAGAACGGGCGCCGGGCCCTTCGCGTATGATTTTGAGCTATTGAGTGGTATGTGTCTTTTCTACCAGCTACGAATTCCCATACCATGTTACTAACGTACAAATTCCCCAACAGGCGCCGCAGGCCTCATCTACGGCTACACACTCGTGATCCCCATCGTACTCTACGGCGCGCTGCGATACTTCGGCTCCGAGTCAGCGAACCTACTCGAATGCTGGGCGTTATACGGCTACTCGAACCTGATCTGGATCCCTGTGGCGCTCATCTCGTGGTCGCCGCTGACCATCCTGAACTGGGTCTTTGTGGGTGTCGGCTGGGCTGTCTCCGTCGCCTTCCTACTACGCAACTTGTATCCCGTCCTCAGCGCCACCGACCGCCAGACGAGCAAGATCCTCCTCGTCCTTGTTGTCGCCCTACACATGGGCCTCGCCCTCGCCATCAAGATTCTGTTCTTTGCTGCCGGTAGCCCTGTTGCGAATAACCCGCCTGTTGGTGGTGGTGATAATACGGAACCACCGAAGGATGATGGTGCCGGGGACCCGACAAGAGCTATGTTTTAGATTTTATTGGGTTGAAGGTTATGAGATGGGTAGCCAGCATATAAGCTGCCGAGTGATGTGGAATTCGCCTGACCCACACTTTAACTGGAAGGTTGAAACTGCTTGCTATATGAATTGGGTTCGAAAACTCGAAATGGCGTTATGTGAGGCATGTACCATGATATTATATGTACATTAGCCAGGACATGGTATTCACATCTATTCAATGTACTTAGGAACTTTTTTCAAAGTCTTACCTATTGTTCTTCGTTTCTGGAAACTGTGGAATACTCGGGTATGTGAATTTGCGTCAGTAGTAATGCTCTGCTCTCAGTATTTCGCAAGAGAAGAGTCAAATGTGCTGCTACACACCTATATACAATGTTGTCGTGGATACGGTTTCCCAGGTCGCATTCGTCCTACGGTAGTACACAACTACCGACTGATCTCATACCCAACTTCGCGTACCCAATAGCAACGATGTAACTATTTCGCACGTCACAAAACCTTTAACCTCTCCCCTGTACTCCAACCCAACCTCACCTCTCAACATCGCCGCCCTTCCCACTCCACTCAATCCAAGAACCAGGATACTCCCCGACATTGGTCCAGCCCGCCTCGCGAGCGATCCCGGCCGCGGCGCGAGAGCGAACACCAGCCTTGCAGTAGAAGACGACCTCGGCGTCCTTCTCGGGCCGGTCGTAGCCATACCGCTCCTCGAACTCCGAGGCAGATATGTGGAAGCTATCTGGGGAGGTCGTGATGGGGATGTTCACCGCGCCGGGGATCTTGCCCGTCGATTGCAGCTCCGACGGCTCGCGGACGTCGATTAGGGTTGGTTTTGGGGGGTCTTGGGTGGAGAGGGATTGGATCTGTAAATGAGAGAGGTTAGTTGATTTTGTTTGGTGGTGCGATAGGTTCTTCGCTTTGATAATCGTAATAGGCTCGGTTTGACCTACTTCTTCAAACGTCCATATCTTGCTCCCTGTCGCTGAGATCGACGACCACCGCACGCCATTGCATAATGGTGTGTGAATTCTCGGCTGTTGACATCTTAACTGGTGCTGCGCTCCCGCCCGCGTTGCGGCGCTGCTGAATGTCGCGCGGAGTATATATGATGAGGTTCCCGATAAGCCTGCTGCGCGCAGACATGGGCGTGTCGCTAGGATGCGGCGGGTTGGTATCGAGGCCATTTTGAATAATGTGGGAGCTATATCTCTAGCTGTCTCGTCTTGTAGTTTTTGGCAACTATTGAATGCTCTATATTACTATCTTGACATTCCGTTGTCGCTACGTAATCGGCCGAGGAAGAAGCTATTGAGGGGGCCAATCGGCTTGGCTACCGGTGGGAGTTAGCGGACTAGGAATGGACTAAAAGCCACACATGCTAAGCAGCTATTTATACTGGTCCACCCACAGGTAAAAACCACCCCCTTCAGTACTCGCGCTAGACAAGGCTGTTGGACAGGGCTATTGCAGGGGGGCATTTGATCGAAGTACCTAAGGGCGAGATACGTTTTGCGTGCACGAGCCAGCAGAGCTTTACTGTAGCCGGCTTAGCTGCAATTCCCCTGTCGAAAAAGTACCTGAAGGGGGTGGCTTTTACCCGTCGTGGACCATAGTAAGCTTATTCTACATAGGTAGTTGTGTGTTGAATCGTTAGAGACATGTAAAAGTCTCCTCGAACCAGTTAGCACACAGAACATTCCGAGTCTTGGTGCCCGATTGAGACATGAACAAAACCTCCCATGTCGGTAGGTTTTCATCAACGACTACGCAACCTAGATGATCGCGGCGAATAGAGGCGAGTCCATATTGTGCTCTGGTCAATGTAAATCAGATTTGGTCCTCAAATACCATGCCGCTAAAGTGAGTAGTCATGGACGTTCACTATAGGTGTTCACTGTGGGTGGTCACTGTTGGAAGTCTCTCCTACATTCCCAGTTCGCGGGAACATTGCTGTTCTCGAGTCGCCAGTTTTTGCAAAATTAAGAAATATTGGAGTTCCTCGGAATTCTTGCTGTGTCCATTCCTCCTCCCTCAATGAGATGATGTCCGCTTGACCATATATTACTTCGTTTGATAAGTCATGCTTTAAGTCATAATATAAGAAGTTGAGATTCTTGCGAAAGTCGACTTTTATGTTGAAAATGAACCCTTTACTTCGAGTTATGGCTGTTGTCTCATCTTTCCAATAGAGTGAAACGGAAATTTCCGTCGAGCAGGGAGGCGAAGCTGGTGCGTTAAGTAGAATGTGTTGACAATTGCAGATTTTGCGTTGATTCTTGGCTTTCAATGGAGTCAAACGAGATACGGAATGTTTCGCAGCCACGAAGATGATAATAGCATAGTCGTTACGTGTTTCGCAATGGGAACATAAGTTGAATAAGGTGCGGTCGATGACATTAAGACGAGGAAAATGGAGCCGCTGAGGAGGCGGAATATTGTTTATATGCAGCGCTACTGGAGATTTGGACGATGAGGGTCTTATATACGTATCGTCGTTATTTTCCGACTTACGCAAGAGTATACATAATCGATCCAGTTCCGGGGAGGATAAAAGAATATCAGTGCACTCGAGCACGGCGATGTAGTGTTTTCGCCCAAGGCTAACTAGCAAGGGAAATTGGACGGACAATCCGAAATTTGTCATGGTATAAACAGAGTCGATGGGAGCTCGCGAAGCCTTGGTTTTGATAATAGTTCCATTGGTGAAAGCACTAGGCCACGGGGCCATGAGGCTTATACGCTCTTGGTCCTCGTCCACGGTTTCGTAAGACCATGCGAAAATTGATTGATCAATTGATACCTTCATAATCTCTTCTTGTAGCCTCTGGAACGCTGTTTTGCCCTCTCCGTACAGGAGCGGCATGTTGATTTTGAATAGTCCAAGAAGGCAGTATGCCATGTCTTCGACTCTAGTGGTCTTTCTTCTTGAGGCCCAATGCATCCTGGCAGCAATGCTTCGTTTCTTGTATTCTTCACGTACATGTAATACTTCCTGGTCAATACCGGTTATGACTGAAATGTCAACCGCGATTTTTGACTCGACACTTCGAGGATTCGGCGTGTCCGTCTTACTCAGATCTCCAATAATTTGCCAATTTTGAGATAAAAATACAAGATGGCCTGGGGCTATAAGCTCTTGCAATGTCCAGCCCCTAGTAAACCACCTGGCGTCTTGTAGAGACTCCGAATTGTAATCGCTGGCTTCCTCTCTCTGTGTGGATGCAACATCGTCAAAGTAGACGAAGCACTGCCTAGCCGCAGCGTACCAGTTAAACATCGAATTGATAGCTTCCGAAAGTTCAGCGCTACTTGTTTTATCGATGCAATTTGTGTCAACCCAAACGTAATTGAGGCCGAATGCCATCGCCAACTGGGCCATCTCGACAATTTTATGATATCCAGCCTTATGCGAAATGGATGCGCGGTCTTTCCATTCTTGAAATGACACCTCTTCACTGCCCCAGGTGTGGGAAGCGATTCCATAGGCGGGAGGGTCTCTTCCCCAGAATTCCTCAAGCTCAAGGGTATGAACGTTGATCAGACGCATTCTTGGAAAGGTGGGCGAACTAAGTAAGATAGAAGAGCGCGCGAAAGAGCTTCGAGGACAAGATACCTTCTCCGAGAAGTCGAATAGGATTAGCAATGTGCAATCGTATATGGTCTACAGCTGCGATAAGGCGATAAATGAAGAAAAGTTGGTTTTCGACTACTAAAAGCAGTAGGATTCGGGTTGAAAGGCTACGTAACTTCGTTGTCAGATGCAGGTATAATAAGTAGAACAATATATAGCCCTAGGAAGATATCTAATACCGCAAACGAGATTATTGGCATAGTACTAGCCTTGCTTATAGACCCTTGTAATACCACATCACCAACTGTAGTCAGCATAGCAAGGACCCAATTCTGTCGCTGCGGAATCATTTGGGAGAATGTATTTGTAGACGGCGGGCTTTTTGAGTAGTTGCGTACAGGCTTCACGAGTGAAAGCATAAGCTCAAGGTTTATAGCCCAAATCTACGAATCCCGTAGGCGGCGACTTTCACCGGAAATATTCAACAGCCTGCCAGCGCAATCTAGACAATTGAGCAGTATATTTCTCGTCTAATAAAGTCCTTGGCGACGCCGCCGTCGTCAACGCGGATGAGTTGAATAATCTATAATTGGAGCTGAAAATCGCTAAGTTATACATGCTAAAGATAGATAGGTTCGAAGTGACGAGTTCGATTTGATCTTTAGGGCGGATTCGTTAGCGATCGTCGCTGGAGCTATGATGGGATTCTTCACTTCATGATTTAGTCTGAGAAGTTCCGGTCAAGGACCTGCGTCTGTTTAGTCGGTAGTTTTCATTCATCACGAGTTCCCTTGACGTGGATACGTTCTTCGCTCTAGGAACGAGCTTGATATCAACGCTCTACCCAACTTAAATGGCAACGCGGGGAATCCACTTAACATTAGGGAGCTGAAGTAAAAGAAGATGGACCATCACCGAGAGAGTTCCGCTACCGTATAATATGTATAGAAGGTTTTGATTGAATGGGAGCTTCACAGACTCAGCTATTGGTATCAAGTTGGTCAATGGGAAAGAGATTTGCGGCCAAAAAGTGAGCCTCTGCGCCGGTATGATCCGCTCCCCGCAGACACTTATGCTATTCGATGTTGGCTCTACTGATAAGCTTCTCAAGTTCAACATCCCGAGTCTGCTAGACCAGCTGGCAGTTTGCAAGAATCTGTCAGGCCACGGATTTTTTCACTCCTCCTAGAAGTTGAAAGACCCTTCTACTAGCAGGGATCTTGGTTCAGGCAATGAAACTCCTCCTTTAGTGTCAGGATTCGTCGAGTAACATGCTCTAAGGAATTGCTCTATTCGAGAACCAACAATATGGCCAGGAAGACCCGGCCAACTTTGTTGTTGCGACCGATCTACCGCCCAAGGAGAGACTAGTAGCCGCTGTCATTGCTGACGAAGGTCACACGCTTCATTCCCATAATCACTCACTACGTACTCGAAGAACTTTTTGCCAGTATGTGCCTACGTATTTAGGCGCTCTGGATGATCCACTTGTTGCCTTTGTACTTATTACTTATTACATGGGATGACCTAAAATACTGAGGCTGCATACCTGAGACCGCGGGCCGGAGCCTCTGACATCATGGAAATAATCACATGAGCAGAAGGCTCAGCTACTTGTGTTTGCCTGATCGCAAAATTAGGCAATACGAGTACACTGTCACGACCCAATGCCCAGAAACAGACATTCATGCCTTTTGTGTTACCACATAGCAGTCAGGACTCCGAGAACGACAGTCAATGCGAATGAATTCGAGATCTTGATAGGTGGGAAAAGCAATACAACTCGTGCGCCATGTTACGCCACACCGGTCAAGCTTGCGTCAACACATATTTCATAGGAATACATATCCTGTTATTTCTCTTAGTCAACCACATATTCGGTTCTCTCGGCTCTGTTCTTCGCTATGCTAGCGCTTGAGTCTATGTGCCACAGTTCTATTTTATGGAAACTCCCTGCGATCAACGAGCCTTGTCCGTTTTCATGTTGAATCTGTAGTGGAAAGTGCATAAATAGCTGGGTTTCCGCAACGATCTTACTATTGTAGTAACCGTTCACATCAGGTTGATTCATACTTCAAACGAGAAATCACTTCAATAGGCGGCTGATACTTACTGCCGCCGATTACACATGGAGGGGACTTTACCTAATGCAAGAGAGCAACTTCTCACTTCCTTGAGAGGATCAAGTGCTGTTATCCCAGATCTTCGGCGACTTCTACATCAGTACCCCTTTGAAGTCCATCCCGAAGTTGAGAGACTTGAAGAAGATGTCCATAGAACTCTTGAAATGTGAAGCAGTCTAACACGACTATTGACAGTCATGGACTAATACTCTTAGCAGGATTTTCCCTAACCCAAAAGACGAGGAGAGGCTTTTGAAGATGAAATCGGACCGCTATTCGTTGTTTGGTGCTTCGTGGTGGCCGTATCCCTCATATGAAGGTCTTCACGTCATAACTCATCTAATGCTCTGGGTATGGTTTGCCGCATTTGGGATGGATATTTCTACTAATAAATCTTTAGGCTTTTTGTTGGGATGATGGTAGGCATATCTTTAGCGTCCTCTGGAATCCACTGACATGAAGTTAGAGCTTGACTCGCCTGAGTTCTCTTCTATGATTTACGACGAAGCTTCCTCGACGAAATTTCGAGAAGAAACCATCTCGTACATCGAAGCCAGTCTTTCACAACAGAAGGATTGTGATCTTGTGCAAATATCAACTAACCCTCTTATTGTCAACTTTAATCCAATTGCGCAAGCAGTACTACGTGACTACAGTGCCAGTAAGCAACTACCATCAAGATTCTTCCGATCAACATACATCATAACTTCCACCAATATTTCCAGTTCTCTAAGTAACCAACTTACAGACCAGATTCAAACATTGCTTCACGAACTGCGACGCTACATTCAGACGACACGGGAGGAGCAAATGTCTCACATTGAGAACCGCATAACTCCTGCAGAGGGCTACATACGTCGCCGAATGGGGACAAGCGCAGTTTGGATGTGCCTAGCAATGCACGAGTCTGTTTAGTTTTTCATTTTTTAAGCGTCTATGTTAACATTTTAATAGGTACGCTCTCGGAATCGAGCTTCCCAGAGACGTGATGCAAAGCAGCTCGATGCAGACAATATGGCACGAGACAAACATGATTATAGCACTGTACGTATATGATCTAGAAATTTAGTCTTTGCTAATATTTCATAGCACAAATGATATATTATCGCTCAAGAAGGAGGTAGTAAGTTTGCATTTCTTCTAGAATGTTTGAACAGCTATGACTTAGCAGCCGTGTGATTTCTAGGATCAATCCGTCGTTGACACGCTGGTCCCAATTCTGTTCCTGGAACATGGATCTCTTCAGGCAGCTATCGATCATGCCATAAGCATGGTGCAATCATCAATAGAACGACTAGACTTGGCAGAGAAGGAATTGCTAGAGCGCTATTCATCCTCAGCAACTCTGACTAAGAACTTGGAGCTCTTCATCAGGAGCTGCAAGTATGCCTGCACTGGCAGTCTAAACTGGAGGTAAGCTCTTCACCCCTCAGGTCGAAACTACCAATGCAGGAAACAATGTTCTAAATGATATTTTAGCCTACAGACAAAACGGTATAATGTGAATGTGGACCCTACAAGCGGAGCTATTCATATCACTCTGTGATTAATATTTTGTCACTGGTTACGGCTCTCTATATCTGTTCTTTTCGGGAATCTAAAGAGGGCCACAATCGTTGTAAGACAGATCAGTTCAAGTCACTATAAGCTTTTACTAGCAAAGAGGCCATTTAACTAGCAAGCCTACGATCAGAATAAAATTTGCTTACAATCTGGTTCCTATGTCAAAAGCGTGTCTTTTCTAAGTCATCGTCAGTGCATTCAAGTTAACAGGGTGTCAGACTCTCGCGATATCTCGCAATACCTACAGCTGCATACCGCTTCCCTAGAGTGACAGAACAAAGAATGCATTTTGGATATAGATCTCTAGCCTGTGAATGTAGTAGTGGGAACTCCTTTTGCGGCAACAAGTAGTATCCAGAGGTCGTGACACAGGGTATGGTGACATTATTTGCTAAGCACTTCACAGTTCAAACACCTAGAGTCTATTAAATAGGGGTAAGTATATGTAGACACCTGGACATAAACAGAGCGCTCTCTATAGTATCAAGAGCCTTTTCTACTTGCGCACACAAAGTCTACCTAGACTTCTGTCGTAGACAAAACTATAATTCTGGAGGGATTCACCGCGTCGCTTATTTATCACAACTTTTCATTAGAGCGCCAACACACTAATAACATCGAGGTACTTCCCATTAAATACATGTGATACATGCTATGGCGATTCTCAGGAGAGAGACGAGTTGTTCAGTAAAGTCATATTATACCCTATCTATCTATTGACTAGTGTCACGGAACAGAACTGCAGCTCTAGATCACGACACTATCAAAAGATAGAACGTTGTCAAGTCGGAGGCTTGACCGTCTGCAGTCATGAGCCATGACAACTAGTTTAGTATACCGGGCATATGATAATTATGACAAGATATTTACCCAAAATCCGTACTCCCTGCCATCTTTAATTCTAATCCCGATTTTACCTGGTTACACCCATGCCGCTGATAGATACAATAAAGAGCATAAATGTACATCCTTCAGCTACTAGTAAGTTGAAAGAGGCGCAGTCTTCTTCTATTGGCTAGGCTAACTTGCCTCCACTAATCACCTGCTTGACTCTACAACGACACGTCTTTAATACAAACTTAGGTGCATAAAGACGCATTTATAATATAGCTCTTCACTCTATAGTCCAAATTCAAAACCCCAATTCAACCAACCAACCACATCCGACACTAAACAAACAGACTAGTAACAACCCCGCCTCCTGCCGACATTTTCTCATAAACCAAAAACTGTTCAAAGAACTAAAATGTTAAAGTCACTTTGATCTTATTCACACCCCTCAGGATCAAAAAGGCACAATAATAACTGGAGTTGAGCGGAAAAATAGATGGTTATTTGATTTTGAGTCAGGTCAGGGTCAACTCATCGTTGATTAGGCATGAGCTAGCCGCGCGTCATTATCCACGCCGCTCTTGTCCCCCATGACCTCCGATCCGTTGCTCGTTAATCGGTCTAATGTCTATGCTATATTCTAGACGTCGCCCCAGTGCCTCCCTCCAGCAAGCTCAAGCGATATATTTTCGTCGTCTTCCGGATCTCCCATCTTGAACCTTCCCGTGGTCGCCATGAGATGATGCTGGACGATCCATTGCTGTTGGGATATCAAAACCGCTCTAATTCAAGTATGTACAAGGCCATCATTACAATTATTATAAACATCCGTTTTCAGTATGGTTCATAAGACCTTGATCGGCGCGTGCCATTTGCCTTTCTGTGGCGATGACGAGTTCTCGCCTGGTGGGGGCGGCCCAAGCCCTAATTCTATGAAACCTCGCGTTGGCGTCAAGCCTAACGTCATGAGTATCATTTTACCACTTCCTCTCCTCGAAGGTCAAGGGGCAGTCATCCTAAGTTTCCTGTTAGCTACTAATCTCAAACACCCTTTTAATTACTGTTGGAACATACCTTGGGGAAAATGCAGGCAAAGACCTTGATTTCCTCAGATACCGGTGTGGCATGGTGCTTCCAGTCCAATTGGAGCGAGGCCTTGCCCAGGAAGAGCGCGAGGTTGAGTTGGGCATAGTGCTGACCAAGGCAGTAGTGAGGGCCAGTACCGAAAACGAGGAAGTTCTTCTTGCCCTTCTCTTCAGCGTCGCCTGTGTAGTACCGTTCCGGGTCAAACTCATCAGGCTTATCGTATACTTCAGGATCTCGCAGAGCCATGTACGTAGTGGGAATAATCATGGCACCCTTGGGCACGGTGTAGTCTTCGGTAATGGGGAAAGCCTTCTTGGCCTTGTATGGGACCATGATGACAGGAGGGCGCCAGCGTAGAAGCTCACGGACGACGGCACGAGTGTAGGTCATAGACTCTAGTTGGT
This sequence comes from Xylaria curta, assembly GCA_022495235.1. Classification (NCBI taxonomy): domain Eukaryota; kingdom Fungi; phylum Ascomycota; class Sordariomycetes; order Xylariales; family Xylariaceae; genus Xylaria; species Xylaria curta. Next base: position 148,078 of record MU375922.1, on the reverse strand, counting down.
CTAGATTGACAGGAGCGTTAACGTCGCCATTGCGAGCCTTCAAGTTTTCCTCGCGGACTCGGTCCAGGACATCAGGTCGTTGAGCAACAACCTGGAATAGGTTCGTGGCAGCGCTGCTGGTGGCATCTTGGGAAGCGAAGAGGAAGGTGAAGATCGTGCGAGCAATCTCCATATCAGAGAACTCGCGGATGATGGGAGAAGGCTTGACCAGGTGTTCGGTAGAGAGGCCTTTCTCGGTAGCTTCGAGCCACTTCTTGGAGTCGATCATCTCTTTGATCCAGGCGTCCATGATGCAGGTGATGCTACCTCCAGCAGCCATGCGAACCTTGGCCTTAGCAGCGCACTTGGCAAACTCCTCCATGGTCTCACGAGCGGCACGCTGTCCATACCATGTGCGAGTGTAGGGAATAATGATGGGGAAATTGACCAGGTCGAGGGCAGCTGTGACAAGATAGTAATCGTCGGCAACCTTCTTAATGGCGGAATCGGCCATGTAGTAGCCAGCAAAGGTACGGAGCGAAACGGCACACATAAGCTCGCGGAACTCGTGCATGAAAGGAAGTGGCTTGCCTCCAGCATCCTTGGTGAGCTTGAGGAACCTGGCGAAATAGCGCTTGTACTCGGCTTCCTGGCCCGGCAGGTAACATTCGAGGGCTTTGCGCGTAAAGAGGTTGTTCAGGCCCTTGCGGTAGTCGACGTGCTCCTTTCCATCCATGAAGACCCAGCTGTCCTCTCCCAAAATCTTGGTAGCAACATCGACGACGCATGGTTTGACGTATTGAGGAGCATTGAAAATCTTTCTAGCCAGGTCTCGGGTTGAAGCGATAACGACGAATCTGATGAATAAAACGATAAGCAATTTGCTAGCCGAGAGAGGAGGGCACAACGTACTTGTGGAAGACAGAAACACAGCTGAGAGGACCGCTCTGCCATTTTTCCATGTATTCTTCAAATTTAGGATCTAGGGATTGGAGAAAGGGGCCAATGAAAGGCTCCTTGAAGGCGGGCCCAACGATTGAGCCCTTTTGGAGTAGATAGCTGACTGGAAAGTAGATTCGTCAGCCAAAGCACTCGTCTGGCAAATTATTGATGAAGGGTGAAGGTACTTACTCTGATCATAGGCTACAGCTAGAGCTAAGAGAGTGAAAGCCCAGGTAAGCAAGCTGGCGTTCATAACGGCATCGACAACGGATTCGATCTGCGGCGCAAAAGAGCCCGCGGAAGGGATCGCGTTGGCCAGAGGCGACGTGAAGCTGGCGTTAGAAGCCATGGCCGTTGGGGGGTTGTCAACCACACGCGCAAATATCCGGGAGAAACCAAGCTTGACTCAGAATTTGAGAGGCTAGGGATACTTGGTCGGATATGCCGGTTGAGAAGGGAGGGAGGGGGATGGGAAAGAGGTGAAGGAGGAAAGTTGGAGATAACGATCAGGTAAAGGTAAGTAAGGAAGGAAAGGTCTGGGCAAGCTGCAGTACTAATAAGAGAAAGAAGTCATCTAGGGAATGCGACTGGGTACCTGCTTGCAGAGCATGGGGTAAGCTCGTCTTCGCATAGCCAATGCCCAGACAAATGGAATACCTAGAGTACGAAAAGGGAAAAAAGATTTAAAAAATTTAGAAATTAACTCCGTTGCATAGGTAAACTAGCGCCGACGAAGACTTACCTACCAAGCTACTAACCTTAGTACTTACCTATCATGTGTACTACGTATAATCAATTCCGGGGTCTTATTTAGTGTCGCACTATGCAAATCATCCCTGAAAGGTGTAAATGTACATCGTCTGGCGTGCTCTTACAGGACTGAGTCAGATGTATTGAAAATAAATCTTGAATACTTATAAAACCGAGTTATGTAGGTAGAATCTGGTAAGATTTATCAACGCATATCCTATTCGAATATCAACATGAGTGACCTTTCAAGGGGTTAGTATGGAGCTTGATTCAATACCTGCCAAGCTCGCGGCTTGTGGCGTAGTGTAACAAACTGAAGATAGGCACCGGTACGCTGGATATGAACTACCCGCTCAGGTAGGTACTCATACACATAATCTTACTGTAAATATTTTGTTCAACAGGTTTATAGAGATGTAACATATGTAGCTAAGGTTAGAGGATTTCCACAGCCACAAGACACGAGGACTGGCGGACGGTCGGGGAACCCCTCATTAAGCCCTATCAGCATGCTGTTGAAGCTCTGAGTGGTGGCTACCCCTTTTGCATTGGCCAATCGCATTGATCTCTGCCGAACATGTACTTTATCGCACCAAGGAACTGCGTTCCTTGGTGGGGTTACCCGTGCCGCTCAGCAGCATATTGATACTTCAAATTCATTCTCAATTGCCGCCGTCGCAACAGTTAGTATGTAAAGCCGAAGACTTCTTTAGCTCCCATTACCTTAAATCTAGCCTCAAACTTCTAGATCTTCCCCCCGGCACGTTGATTTGAATTAGTATTACATATAAAGAGACGCGGTGTTAGCATCTACATGATGTATACTCGACTTACCTATTCCGTACATGAACTACCCAATTAGTATACGTCTCAGATCTGCAAACGCACGGGGAGATTAGATTAGGTGGTATCCGTCCATCTGGCGTCCCAGTCCCACCGCGAATCAATCGTTGATCAAAATCCCCATTATTAAGCACGATAACCCCCGACCGAGAATTCATCTTTCTAGCCTAGAACAATAAAATGGGTTGATATCGCACGGCAGAATCATGCCAGACCAAATTCTTTCAAATTGTATTTCGACTCTTTCGTATCCATTTCGAACGATGCTCTGCCCATTTTCTTCGACCGCTATCTATTAGCCTGCGCAGATGATGCCATTACACAACGTTGAAGAATCCCTTTTCGGTATGGAATTGTCGCGAGCCAATCACAGGCCAGCGCAACGAGATGATGTGGTATATCTCCGACTCCGCATTCGGCATTCCATACAAAACTCGAATACGAATACGGCCCGCCACTTGTATTCGTAACCCTCACCCGCGGAAATATCGAGCGGTTTAGACATTTACTCAGCTGCACGCAGAATTATTACAAAAACCTACTTGAATAGTTGGTATAGTCGACTCTGACGAACTTTTGTAATGTTTTAAGTAGGGAACCAATCGGACTGTTCCTATGTCCGGTTTACGCGTATAGTCACTTCAGAGTTGAGTCCAATTGGTGGGTATGCTGCTCAACCTCATGGCATGTTGGGTGGTACAACACGTGTTTTTGTCACACAGTTACTTATCTATCATTAACCTAGTGAGAAGTTGAAAACCGGTCGCGTGGCCCAATAGTTTTGTACTATCTGATACTTACTCAACTCATCTTTCAACTATGGATGAAGAGAACTACCAACCTGCACCTCGACCGTAGGGGAGAAACAGTCTAAGCTACTCTGTTGCTCAACTATTTGGTCAGTAGAAAACCTTCAACCGTATATATATATTTATATTACTCGAGCTAGCGACTTCCTGACAATACCGATGTCTGCATGTCTTAAACCGTGGCACCCCTAATAATCCGTGACCGGCTCTTCGCCGGCACGGGAACGGGGGGAGACTCGGGCCGTATAGATATTGGGCTCTCGCCCCTTCTTTCGCTCATCGTGTCCGCAAATTCCCTTCTTTCCTGGTTGTCTGTCGAGATCTTCTCATTCCGCATCCTTGACCACCGCCACCAGATAGACAAGTATGCAATAACAGCCACGACGATGACTGCTCCAATAGCAACGTCAACACCAATACCAGCCTTTGCGCTGGGCGATAAGCCAGCCACGTGACCTCCAAGAGTTGGGCCACCATCACGACAGATAGGGGTCGATGTTGGCCCGCTGTCTATGACTGCGCATACAGAACCTGTATTACGACATCCACCGCCTACGCTCGGCTCACAAGCTATCTGAGTTGACAAGCAACTAGTTGTTGGTGTTGCATACCTTGTGTCAGCAACACAACTAGTGCCGAGCGCGCATTGGGAGCCGTATCCGCAGTATTGCCCACCAAAGAAACTGTCACAAGGGTGTGACGACGCGCCACAGCCACGGATGCAGCAAGCTGCGGTAGTAACGTGCGATATGAAATCAGTAATGACGTCCTCTGTTTTCGAAGCTGTACTGGCTCCTGTCGTTGTCTGCCCCGATGTCAAAGTCGTCCTTGTAACGCTTGATGTTGTCACATTGCAATAAAGTTCACCCGCTCCGCACGGTGAATCAGAGCTTTTCGAGCCGATAAGGCAGCATTTTGGTGTCCAATTCCCATCAAAGTAGCAATATCGGTTGAGCTCGCAACATAGAGCAGGCGCGTTTAGCTCGATGCAGCTACTTTAGCCCTCAGAACAAATATTTTGCAGCTGTCTCCGGGGTATTTGCTCTCTAGGATCAAATGTCCATGCCTGGAGTGCTGGTGTACCCGGTATGTACCAACGTGTCCCATATTCGTCTCGGTTGTTGATAGGGAAGACTGTGCCATTCATAGCATTTCAAGCCGTGGGACGGTAGTGGCACTTTTTGACAGCAGTGCGGTTAACAGAGAGGCTATTACATTGGCAGAACCAGTCAAGGCAAGGAATAGAATATACAACGCGTTTAGCATCGTCGTACGTCGAATCACAGCAGAACCGGAATGGATCGTCTCTCTTTAGGCAATGGCTGCTTATGTTCTTTGATACAGAACGAAGCATGACGATGAGGCTATCTAGGTAGGTATGAGAACTGGAAAGTATGCCTGACGGAATGCGACCTTCGCCATTGCTCAGGCCCCTATTTCGGTTGGGTCACGTGACACTTTACACGGGGAGGTACGGGCTGCTTGCCCCGTAATACTTGGATTGCTCCACACAAACGACAATTAGGCGAATGTGCGTAATTGTACAAGTTTCAACGTTCATCTTGAAGACTTTTTGCATGAAAAAGCATGTAGTTTGAATTTTAAATGTGACATCTGTCGAAGAGTGTTGAACAAAACCCCAGACTCCCGAAGGATGGTGGACTAGCCAATTTTCTTTCTAAAGCCCATCTATAGTCTACTTTCGTAATTGCAAGCTTTGTCTGCTGCTATTAACACGAGTTGGCATGACTTCAACAACCACTCGTTCTTTTCGCGAGGACACGGCCCCTTTCTAACGTCTAACGTGCCTTTAACTGCTCAAGAAGTAAAAAGTCCGAGCAAGTCGTATTGAACAGCGATAAGGTCGTGAGGAAAGACATATGAGCGACGATGCCGAGGACCCATCAAGTCTTGCAGCTTCGACCTGTCCAAGCAAGTATAAGAGATGGGGCGAGTTTCTCCCGTTAAGGATGGTAGGCGGATGAAACGACACGGGCTGTGCGTGTCGCGCTGTGGGTGCTGTACGGCGTAGTCTATGGCAGCAGGATGGTTCAAGTTAGTCACATGCCTTGGGTTCGTCTTTAGCAGTGTTTCTCAAGCAAGGTACGAGACGAGTTAGACAGAATCTCTCTGTACGAGCCCTTCAGGTATTTATTATCTGTCGCCACAGACGTCGAATGCTCCATATCGAAAATTCCCGCCTTGACGCCCTCGACCCACTCCCTTGTGTAGATGGCGAACGGGTGTGTATCGCCTAGCACCTTTTCCCCAAGTATAAGTGCTTCACGAGACACGGCGATTGCGTCGGGTCTTGTTTTGTCAATAGGACATTGGATTATCCCTATAGGAAATTTCCTGGCTGATGCCCTCGATCCACCCCCTTGTGTCCATGGTGGAGGGATGTGTGTCGCCCAGCACCTTTTCCTCTAGTCTAAGTGTTTCGCGAAACATGGCAATTGCCTCGTCCAATTCATATTGGTCATCGAGGGCAGCGGCGAGCATTTTCATGGTGATCAGTGTATCTGAGTGCTCCTCTCCCAGCACTTTCTTCTTCAGGTCGAATGCGCGACGAAAGATGGCGATGGCCCCGTCTGATCTGCCTTGTTCACCAAGGGTAGCGGCGAGCTCGTGCATGGTGTTCAGCGTGGAAGGATGTTCTTCGCCCAGCACCTTCTTTTCTAGGTCGAGTGTGCGACGGAGCATGGCGACGGCCTCGTCCAATCTGTCCTGTTGATGGAGGGCAATGCCGAGCTCGTGCATGGTAGTAAGGGTGCCGGGGTGTTCTGCGCCCAACACCTGCTTGCGTAGATCGGTTGTTCGATAAAAGATGCTGACTGCTTCGTCGACGTTTGGTTGCGCACGCAGTGCCATCCCGAGGCTGTGCATGGTCTGCAGCGTGTCCGGGTGATTCTCGCCTCGCACCTTCCGAGTCAGCGCCAGTGCCTGACGAAGGGTCGCGACTGCCTCCTCCGAGCTGCCGAGTGCCGCGCCGAGACAGCGCATAATTTCAAGTGTCTTCGGGTGGAATCCGCCGAGCCTCGTTTGAGACTCCATCAACAGCTGGCGAAGCATGTTGACACCCTCGGTGCACTTCGAGTCTACCGGTTGCTTAGCACACAACCACCCGAGCGACTTCCTCACATCGAGCACTATGTGATGGTCGCTGTCTGGTGCAGACTCAGCCAGTTCCAGCGCTCTCCGCAGGGTGCGCTCTGCCTCTTCGTTGTCTTCCCGCCCCCCGGCATTTTCCGCATAGTCACGCATAATCCAGAGGACTTGCTCTGCTACATCATTGTGCCCGGCCAGCCGTGCTCGCTGATACAGACTCTGTGCTTCGACAGCAAACACGTCCGATGGAGCCAGGTCACCGACGCAGCTGACGTCTGGACGCTCGTTGTCGACCATTTTCTTTGTCAACTCGAGCGCCTTCCAGGTTCGTCTCTCCGCCTCGACAAGTTTGCCCTGCGCGCCCGACGCCCACGAAAGACGGCGTGCGCAACGCACCGCATCCATGCCAACAGTATCCATCGCCAGGTACCGCGTCATCGCCTCGTCCAATAGAGCTTGTCCTTTTTCGTACCGTCCCAAAATACAGAGCATGTCGCCGAGATTGCTCTTGATCTCCATCAAGATTGAATCGTCTTGTATTTCAAGTCCCAGTGCTTCCGTCAACCCCTCCACTGCCTCCTCATGCCTTCCAAGATGGTAGCTAAGATTGTTAGCAACCTTGAGGATTAGCTTCGCCCTCGTATCGACGTCGGTGGACCAGCGGGCGGAAACCAGTACGCTTTGCGCATGTGGCATATATCTTATCCACTCATTGTCGCCCTCGCTGCGATGGTATGTAAAATCAAAGACATCCTCGACCCGATGAATTACCTTGGTCGCCCATCCGGCGAGATCTCCTGTACGTGCCAACCAATGCCTCATTGATAGACGAACTAGTTGGTGGATATCGTATGAATCTCCATTTTCCCGCTCTGTGAGAAACCCATATCCCTTCAAGGTACCGATAGCTTTCGCTTCTCTAAGTTTGTCATATGGCGGCATAAGTGATCGGGGAATGTCTGTTTGCGATAGGAAAGACATGAATTTCAAGTAATCTGCCGCTAGCGCGTCACTCTCGGCGATTCTCTTGAAGGAGACGAGGAAGGTCTGAATGACCGAATCTGGAATCAATTCGTGACCGGAAAAAGCTGGGTCATCTTGATAGCGACAGAGATCAGCGCATTCCTGATTCAGCTCTCCTCCACTTAGATCCGTTTCACAATATCGACATAATGTGAGGTATTCATGGATCGAAATTTGTTCTGTCGCTATGAATGCTGACGATTGCTTGACAGCTAGAGGGAGATCTCCTAGAGAATCGAGTAGCCTGCGCACAGCTTCTGGATCTTGACTTTTTGTCTGGTACCAGTCTGGCTGTATCGCACCCAGACTTGCCTGGAGGAGCACAGTTGATTCAACTCTATTGAATTCCTCGATGGGTGTACAAGTAGCACAGAGTTTTGCGGCGACTTTCGAATCGCGTGTTGTAACCAGAATAGAGCCATGGCAGTTCGTTGGAAGATGCTGGGATAGACCCGCGCTGCCGTCGAAAAGCTCGATATCATCGATATTGTCGATGATCAACAACCACCTACCAGCGCTTTCACCGTTCAGTGCTTCTTTGACAAGCGTCTTGATGTCGGATTCAACGTTGTTGAGGCCCTCAATTTCAAGCTTCCGGCCAATTTCGCGGTAAGCGTTTTCGAAACTACCCACGTCCACCGCAGGTACCCAATAGATAGAGCAATCAGGACATGAGTCGCGAACCCGAAAGGCCGCCTCGAGAGCGATTTGAGTCTTTCCTATGCCACCCACACCAGATATTGCAGTCCGTTGGCATGCATCTCTTTTGGTATCGGGAGGAATCCGTTCGAGAAGCGATCCTAAAATTTCTTCACGACCAACGAAGTTCGTATTTCGGTTGAATGGCACAACCCAGTGGCGTTTCGGATCAGCCTGATTGCTTTTGGCTGACGTAGTCTGTAAACTGGCTAGTATAGACGGTGCATTATTAACCATTCTCTGGATTTCGGGTAGCAGGAGCTTATAATTCTCATCGTGATCCCCACTAAACTTGTTCAGTCCGGAATGGTCCGTATTCATATAGATCCCTCTCTTGCCGTTAATGCAGGCTGACTGAGAACCCACAACCTATACGCCATTTAGCAGATAGAATAAGAAACGGACTTGAGTGTGCACCCACACGTTGTTTGAAAAGCACGAAATTCGCATCGTTCTTCTCATAAAAGCAGACGATATCTCTGTCCCCATAACTAGCCCAGAAGTCGCAAGACATACCGTGTAGGTATGGCTCATCCTTCCTTAAGGTAGCTAGTAATCTAGCATTCCGCCGCGAAGCTTTCGCAAGCCACTCCCCGTACATGGCCAACCCGCTGCCACGGAACGGTGCCCCCAGAAAGATAACCCCCGTTACAGAATGGCGTAGATCAGAGTAAAGGGTACCATGAACGGCATTCACAAGTGCCTAGACATTTTAGAAATTCGAGAAAAATACATAAGAGGGAGAGGAGGGGACTAACCTGCTGAATAACAAGTCCTCCAAGACTATGCCCAATCAGAATCAATGGACGCCGGCGTTCCTATACACTATAGTTAGTAATGACGATGGATAATTATAGTCTACTAAAGTACCAAGCAGCTCACGTACCTCATCGCGACCTCTTTTGTGAAGCAAGATATTCAAAAACTGATCAGAGCATTCTCTCAAGGTAGCCTTGATGTCACCGCCCTTCCAATCAAGCTGATGGCTGTACGCGGCAATCCGTGCATTTCGAACTTGTAATGGGAGTAAATCTCGGAGCCACATTACTTTCAAGTCTTCATCATCACTCTTGTCTCCGCCCTTACGCCAGAAGTGATAACTGCGACTCAGCTTTCGAAGTGTAGAGACACCGGTAGCCGGAACCTTTCTGACCCAAGTATAGAAGGGATGAGCGCCAAGTCCTTGGACGGCAACAATACTGGTACAGATAAACCTGGTTAGCTGATCTACTCCCTGGACGGACATGAGCACGACATTCATATTCTAACGATCTTGTAGATTCGCATACTCTACTTCGGGAGGACGGCCATCTTGCGGCATACCCCAGAGGTTCAACCCGTTCTCCTTTACAGTCTCCTTGGTGCAGATTGTATCTTTCATTTCGCGAGTTTTTCAGGCAGTTGGTGCAGCAGATTGGTTATCACATCTGGTGGAAGTCAGACTGGCCGTGCAAGGGGGGTACGAGTGAGCTGCGTAGGCAAGCGACGTCAGGCATGAATTCCGAATTTACAAGACAAACAGTGAAGCCTGTCTGTTTCCAGTAGAAACAACCCGATTGAAAATTAAATATGCACAAGAAAGAGAGAGAAAAAGGTTACGAAGAGTAGAGACGGCAAAGAAGAAGTATAGTTGGGAGCGTGGGTGGCCGGGGGTTAGTAGACAGAGCTGGTCGCGGGTCGCCTAAGATTGGGCACCGAGGGCTCAGCTGCAACTCAGAAAGTGAGGGTCACTTTTGGAGGCCTTCATTAGCCGCCAGATTCCTCTTCATTCGTCAACCGAAGAAATAAGTAGTCAGCAGTGCCCAAATCTGCCTCACCAGCCAATTGACGGTTCTGGATGTACCTGGAGCAGCATGCTGCACGCGCGAGCCACAAGAAGCACCGAGAGTCACCAATGGAATAAGATAGATGAATGCCACGTAGAATAATCTTCTGTGGGGGCCATGGTTCCGCGGACGGAGCAAGGCAACAACCCATGGGCTTTTGATTTCTTGTGCTAGAGCATCGCGTTGAGAAGCCAATGACTTGGCTTCATTCAATCCTTTTGGGTCCTTGCCGCACTTGCTCTTCGTTCTCGTCTGTATCACAAAGTATTGTCAACGCGGGTTAGCGGCCGAGGGGGCCTAGAAAGTATCGGTTTCGAAACTATTCGCAACTGATAATCAAATTCCAGGACGGAAAGAACATGATAATACAATGAAATCAAGCCTCAGCCGCAGTGACACCTTGCTAGCAGGACTTCAAGGCTAAACTTGACCTGCCGCCGTTCTCCGTCCGATTATTAAAAGGTGACACGACCAACCAAGTCAACGTATCATCAATCGATAGCGATCAACTCCTGTCGCTCTTATCCGCCTCCTACCGTTCAAATTCCGACAATATAGTCCCGTCAAGGCGCGATGCTGTAGATGACATCCGGCCTTCGCTCATCTAGTTGGGAGGTAGACGGACCAGATAAAGCAAGACTAAGTACCGTAAATGGGACGCAATCCGTTCTTGTTCCTTCAGTCCAAGTCTCGTGGGCTTGGATAGCACTTCCAGCCACGCTTCATCTTCTGATGGTATACGTGCTGTGTTCGTCCCTCGTATACAGCACTCGTCATAGAATTCCACTTTGGAAGTCGTCAGCTTTGGCAACGGCATTCTTTGGAGCAAGACTCAGGGATTCTCTAGAGGAGGATATTCCGGATGATCTGTCCAGGATCAGTAGTATGGCCAACGAGATACATGTCAGTGATTATCTCTTGCAGTTCAAACGAAGACATAACGTTGCAGAGAAATCGGATGCAGTTGAGAGTATAATCGAGAGAGATAGGTGATCGCGTGAATACCCTGATGATATATATCCAGAGCCCAGTGCCTAGAAGAATGGTCGGGCCAGGACCATTTTACACAACCTCTCTTTTCCTAGTAACGCAGACGGGAGGATGCACCAGATGGCCTCTCCTCTTTCTGACAAAAGTTGCATGTAACCCGCCTGCGGCGTAGACGGCTGCAATACTGATGAGCGCGGGCCATTTGAACTGATCAGGGCGAGAGAAGATGATGGTCGATACGTAAGATAGCAACTCAGCCAAATTCTGAAATGCTACTTCGACGGTCGAGAATTCCCCACGACGATCAGATTCGACTTCCTGCGCACTAGTTAGCAAGATCATCCTAGCCGATTCTGTACACGTAGATGCTCTACTCACAGCTTGCACAATACTTTGTGCGCAAAGATCGTAGCCCCAAAGACCAACTCGACTTACTGCCACGGCAACAGCGAGCCCCGTAGCAGGTATAATACTACTTGTGTCCAATCCACGAGAGTAACCGAAGAAGAAAGTGACTCCACCAGTAAGCCAGAGAGACTGCCAAGATATACTCCATAAACCTCCGCGAACGACCCCAATCCGCTTCATCATCCTCGGTGCAATCCATGTAGCGCTAAGCTCAAAGATTGTACTAATCAAGCGAGCAATGCCGACATAAAGTGTAGTGTACCCAACTGAGATGAGATACGTGATCATCTGACCGGAGAAAGAAAGAACAGTAAGGTAGAGGAACGAGAGTGCCAACGACGGCAGAAATGCCGTGTGTCGGAAGTAAAATGGCACCGATGATAAAGGTAGCAGGCGACGTGCAATGGAGGACAGTGAAATAGAAAATTGCCTCCTTCCTGCGATACGCTCATGATTCCGTACCGTTTCGCGCTCTCGAGTTCGACGTAGGCTCGGGTTCTTGTGATAGACCTGGACAATGAAGATGCATTCAACAAGGACAGACAGCACGTTCATGCCGAGAGTGACCCATATGGCGATGAGCTCAGAAGCTATCGCAATAGACGAGATAGCTAGTGGCCCAGCCAGTTTGCAAAATAAATCGATACGACGCATCCGAGCATTTATAACTGTGATGCTTAGCGATGGCAGTCACACTCCACGCAAACTCATACTAACTTTGACGCGCTTCTCCATTTCCCTCGGTAATGGCAACAACCTGATCAACGTCAGCTTGGCCGAATCTCAATATCACTTATCAAGTACTAACCCAGTCTCTCTCGACAGACACGAGATTTGTTGTGGCGCACAACTTCTCAACGACAGCCAGCGCAACAGTTAAGCTGAACAAGCCGTTACGCAAGCGGTTATCCATATCATATTTTCGCAATTCCAGCACAGCAAAGAGGCCGCAGCTCGCAAAAACGGCAACGCGCTGCCCGACGATAGATAGCATTACGACTCGAAGGCGGTCCCCACGATCGATCATGGACCCCATGGACTGCGCAAACAAAATGGCTGCTCCATTGCGGACCAGGGCGTAGATTGACAGCGGGCGAAGGGTGCCCGGGAAGATGGAGGCTAGAAACAATGTTGCGGCGAATTCAAACACACGTGAGTTCCAGGTTGACAGGAAATGCGAGACATAGAGCCGCCAGATAGCGCCTTTCGGGATGATCGGAGAAGGTGTGCCTTGATCCTGTGTGACTGAGTCGGCTCCAGCATCTAATACCTGCATCGGGTCGGACAGGATTGAGTGCTGATGCTCGTCGTTGTGCTCACTGATATTCTGGTCCGGAAGAGCGGTGGCGCCATTAGCTGCTGAATGTTGGCTTGGACTCCTAGACGTATTTGATCCGCCCGACGAGTGGTTATGCTGCTCTCCCATCTTCCCCAAAAACAACAATGAATATTACACATGATAAGAAAATGCAATGGCGTAAATAGTTATTCATTTTGAGAGTGCTACTTTTGGGTTCCTATCGCCGTTCAACATTGGAAGCTATAAAAACTTATCGTCCAATTGAGTGCCCCCGTAACATTTAAGAGCTACGCTATAAGTGCCGAAGTCATACTTGGTAACTCAGCCCACCTTACCTGCTGACCCAGTAAAGTATCTCTTCTCGAGATACGAAGTACTTACACCAAAAACTTCAGTGCGAGAGCCATCATCTGGCTCGTGCGCTGAGCCTTGCCTAGCGCGGTACTTAGGTTAGTATATGCGATTATCCTTACTTCTATTAACGACCCGGGCATAAACATGAACTCGGAGTGGTAGGCCAACCCATATCGACCACCGATGCCCGCCGAACCGACCGGAGCCCGTACTGGCATTTCCCACCGATCTTATGCCACGTCTGTATTGACCTGGCCCGCATCGGCCCCATACACAACAGTAACGCTTGTGGTAAGCACATTTGCAACACCTGCCAGCGCTCCTTCGCCGATTAGAACATCTTAAGCGATGTGAACCCACGCACACAAAGGCGAAACACCTGGGCTTTGCCGCTTCTCATGACGAGTCGATAAGACTAAAAAAGCAGGGGAGAGAAACAAAACAGTATAAACCTCAAAGGTCTAGGCACAGGCGACATTGTCTCTTTGCAAAGCTATTATTAAGATGTTCAAATTAAGGACCCCTCATCAGTCACGCCTTCGCTGTCGACACCTCTGCGACCTCTGTGTAGGTTTAGCTATACCGCGTTGACTGTTGCTTCGCGATTGTCTCATCGCCGTGTAAGCTTTCGTGTCCTCAATTGGCAAATGAGACCTTGGCGGTTGTGCTGGCATTGTTCCAGACCTTAAGCGTGATCTTGGTTGGGAGATGTCAGGCTCAAGAGCTATCCTGGAAGCGTCTCGACGCGCCGCAATACGTGCGCTGCGACGGGGTCCTTGCGACATTGCCTAAACGTCATCCTGCTGTGAACAGTCGCCGGCTCGATTTCTGGGTTGTGAAACTTGAACCGCTTCTTGATCTATTACCATGCCAGGTTCTGGCTGCGTCTCTGTGGCTTTTGACGAGGTCCTTGCGCTGACCAGCCTCGGTTTTTTAAGGTCAAACCTCATTTTTTTTCAAGGGTTGCCTCTTTGGTGACTCTTCGTCGGTGGTGAGCCTCCTTTTCGTCCCCCTCCTTCCATCGGACCCAGGTCTGTTTGCTTTGGATGGGTTCATCTCAGCCTCGACTAAAGGGACCTGGTCTAGAACCCATTGCACAAGGACGCGGTGACGAGCAGTATGCCTCCTCGCACCGGCGTAGTCGAATGTTGCCCTAATAAATTCCGTGATTCTATCATTCCGGCTCTGGATCTGCCCGAACCGTCGCTTCGCAGCAATCAATTTCTCTGTACCGACTTCTAACATCGATATCCGCTTTGCCTTAGGAATACGCAAACGCTCTGGGTCCTCCTGGGTTGACACGTAGATTCGCATCGCTTCGGACTTTGCCATCTGCACGGCCTTCATGGCTTGGTCCTCTTCTGCCTGGCGCTCCATCGGAGACGCCATAGTTCGCACGAACTCTTTCGTCTCGTGAGGTCTCAGTATGTCCATGTCGACAAGCTCCTGCCAGGCCTTGTCGTGGCCAGGCTCTAGGCGTTCGATGTCGCTAGTGTATTTATCAAGCCACCAGTACTCGTAGTTGAGGTACTCGATCCATGTCGTTAGCTTGTCCTGTTTCTTGGGGTCTTCGTCGAGCTCAAATGGTTGGGTGAAGCCGTGGCGGGCAAGCCGGCGCTTCACCGCTTCGGCATAGTCGTGGAACCCTCGGCAGCCGCGTTCTCTGAAATTGTGTCGCTGCCTTTCACGTTCCCATTGAATTTCCTCCCAATCCGACTTAAGGCATGACGGATCAGCTTCGATCTCGGCCAGGCGCTTCGCAGTTGCTTCCTTCGTCTCCACAGCTGCTTGCTTCCTGGTCTCTCGCGGTATTGTGTATTTCTGCCACTCGACTAACCCAATGCACTTTTGCTGTATTGCATACTTCTGCCGCTCGACGTACGCTGGGAAACCACCATCGTCATCCTCGCGGCCTCGATTGTCGTTTTGCCACTTGCGGAAGTCTCGCCACCTCTGCAGCTGTTTCTCAAAAATGCCTGAAGGGGATACTGGGCTAATATTTACTTGCCAAGGCCGCAACGTCTCTGCGTAATTGTCCGGATCCTGGAACATATCCTGGATAAAGTCGACGGGGTATAACGGGCGGCCACCTTCATCGACGAGCTTATGGTAAGCCTCGATTTCGGGTCTCGTGCTGTAGACCTGTGGGTCAAACGGTGGTGTAGCGGACTCCGATCGCTCGACGGATCCTGGTTCAGGGCGTAAAGAAAAGCTATTGTCAGCCGGTACTCGACGTAGGCGCGCATCGAGGTCGTCGAGATCGAGTGGGCAAGAACAAGTCGTGGGGCTCTGGGCCAGGACTCGTTCTTGGGCCCTACATGGTCATTAGCGGATATCACGAAGGACGAGCATTGAGCAGGTCAGAGAGAGCTCACTTCAGTCTCTCGGCTAGACGGTTGCGTTCATCCCTGGACAGCTTGTCCCACCCGTCAACAGGGAGCTCGTAACCACCATCGGGACGGCGATGTTTCGTCATAAACTGGCCAAGCTCGGCATCGCTCATAGCCGCGATTTCATCAACAGACAATGTCACTGTTTCCGCTTCGGTGGAAGCCATATTGTTATCGATCAAGGTGACACGAAAAGGAGTTATACAGAGAGAGATGGTTGGTATTTAAAAGTGGGGGTGGCAGGATGGGGCTGGGAGGGAGCAGCTTGCACTTTAGTACATTAAGTTATTATAAGTTATTATGGATTCCGTTGTACCTCGAGTGAATATTGCTTATGTCCATGCGGGCCAATTAAAGAAGTATTCAGCCGCTGATGGTTGTCAAGGCGAGTAACGCCTCAGTAACGCCTCTATTCCCAGATTCCTGCTTGCCATGGTATATGGGCTGATACCTTCTCCTTATTCTCAGGATGGCGTTCTTATCTTCTCTTCTCATTTGTCCGTACCTCTTATTTGTGAAAACGTTCCAATATGGAACACACGGATATCATCGCCTATGTGTATCCCCATGGGACTGGGGTTGTTAGCGAGACAGCATCAGATGCGATCAAGTTGAGCTCGCGTTATATACCTCCCCGGCTTCGGCTTGACGCCCTCATCTTCTATAGAGACAACAATGCTCCAGGCATGAAAATTACACGCGACGAGAAAGCTTAGTAGCGCGGATGGTTATTTTTTTGGATTTATTTTGAAAGTGCAACTTTTCGGGTATCTATCGCCGTTCAACATTGAAAGTTTCCCCGGACGAACTCGTTTTGTGCCCCTGTATTTTTCAGGAGATACGCTATGTGGTTGGTGTGATGGTATAGCACTGTTACAGGTATCAAATTCATTTAATTAGCACCGTACTACATTCTCGTGTAGTGCTCAACACCATTAGCTCGTCTTCTCGTCTTTGAAAACCAAAGTGTTCCAAACTCTTTTGTTCTGTTATGACGAAATGTCCTATTCGAAAACATATCAATTGAAGGTGGCCACAATCGGCTAGCGGATTTAGTATCAGAAAAACAACTTCTGTTGCCGTTTCGAACTGCACCTCTTTTAAAGTTGAGTTGAGAGGGAGAAAGTAGAGGACTTGGTTGTGATGTATGTTAATGCCTTGGTAATCTAGCCGAAATTGAACTTGGATTTCGAAAGGCTGTAATCTGGTGCCGTGTTTGTCTCTGGGATGAACTATCACCTCCCAGTAGTCATCTTGCTGCTTCGACTCCACTATTGCTCGAACAAGTGAGCCTCGTAATGTCAGTTTTCCGGTACACCCAGTTGGATCTAGACCTCGGGGCTGAATCTTAACTGTAATCAGTTCTACCAGATGTTCGAAGATAGCCCCTGGAATCAAAGGCCTAAAAGGCCCATCGACTGACGCCCATGACCACGACGGCGCCCGGTACTCAGAAGAAGCCTTGCTCACAGGCTCCGTGACTCTCCAATCGAGCCCTTCGAGGAACCTCGACTTCCAAAGTCCCGCCAAATAGACATCTCCTGTGATTTCTTGGAAAAGTCTTGCAATCCCCGCAAAGGCCGGGAATTTATCACTGGCCTTGGTCAAAGAACATTGGCTGTATTTTTGGACCAGATCACGCCAAACCGAATACACCGCTATTGGCATGACGATTTTATTATTCGGGTGATTTAGTGAAGGCATCTCATTTGCTTCCGCAAAGTCCCATAGTGTGGAGAAATTCTTATCAGAGAAATGAAATGGGATTTCTTTCGGAAAGCCTTCGCATTTTGCCTCTTCAAAGCATTCCCAAAATATTTGTGTCTTGGTAAAGTATAGCACACGTGGAGAAAGGTATCTTTCCTGGAACACCCACCCACGTTTATGCAAAGGGCCAGCTAGGACATTCCGGTCCCAGTAGTCTCTTTCGAATATGCGGAAGGTATTTGGAATAGAAGTACAGCTTAGTAGTTTGACTATTGATGGAAAGACCGAACTTGGGTCCCTTCGTCGGAATAGACCACCATCTTCGTCGGCTGATGCCGAAGCGGCGACTGTGAAAGCCGCATGAGCATATACTTGTCGCATAGTCAGAGCTTGCATGTTCCAGTCCTCTTCCCAATCCTGCAAGATGCAAAGGGCATCAATCCAGATATACTGGATACGGAACTTCCGTGCAATGACGGTGAGATCTCGAAATGTCTTTGGCAGATCTTCAATCGGTTTTCCTAGCTGGAACTCATCCATCGAGGAGAAAAGAAGAAGCAGTCGAGGAGAGGGACCCCAGCGGTAACTGAGTGCTATGTAGGGGTCCCCTGACGACGAGGGGTCAAACATGGTGTGGATTAGCTTCCAGTGTGATGAATCTTGGGGGCCAAGATCTATGAGTCTGCTGGGCCGCCATGTCTTTGCGCCTGCAGAATACCGGCCACACCGCGGATGCTGATGACGGCAATGCTGGAGCCAACTCAGGGCTGTCCGGATCGCCGACACACATGAGGTAGAGTCCCAAATCTCGGTAGCTAATATTAAACAGGTATTCTCTAATAGTCACCAATCAATAAATTAACAGTGAGATATCAATTCAGACCTGTTTCCACTGACAAAGTGCCGAAGAAAACTGTAAAAGTTAATTTGAAAAGCATAGGAAAGTACATGGCCTTACCCTGAACATATGGCGTTAATCGAAACTGGACGATATCATATTGACCTCCACGTGAAAGAGGATCTGGGTATGCTATGTTGAGCTTGTATAGATCTCGTCCAGCGAAATCTTTTAGAATCCAGAACATCATGGGTGTCCATGATGCTTTCAAATAGCTTTCTACCTCACTATTGGGCTTCATCAGTCTGTCTCGTATTGAAACACATATGTAGCAGTTTTGGCGAACTGCATCAACAAAGCTCTCTAGGGTCTGATGATGAGGAGAAGGCGTGTGAGCGGAGGTCGGTCCATGAGCCCGTTGCGGAATCTGTGCAAAGTCAGCCGATACTGTCCGAGCCCACGTGTTAATGTGATAAAATAAGAAACATGAAATAGGAGGGTAAGAACGGGAATAACGCAAGTTGAAGAACTTCATATAAGATACCAACCTGAACTTGACTGCACACACTGCATAGATTTGACAGCCGCCAAGCAACTGTAGCAAGATCTCTCATTGCGCCCTAGTCAAATGGAGCCCGTGACAAGGCTTCAAGTTTATATCATTCAGAGTAACTGCTTTTTGTTACCCAAAGGGTTGAACTCCTATTGAGCTACATTTGTTGTAATTGTATAAGGATGGAAAACTCTACCCCACGTAAGACAGTGCCACATGTAGATCTCTACGTATGTTGTGATTGGCGGGAGGGATTACCATCCTCTTGCCTAAGTAAGGCCGAAAGCAATAACGGTAGTTTCCATCGGCTCTTGCTAATAGTCCGCGGACCAAAACTTGAACGCAATACAGACAACTATTAATAAGTGTTAGTATTTCTTCATTGGAGCGAACAGTTCCAATCGTTTCTTATCAACCCTTCTTTTTCGTCTTGTCATGAGATCCTCGCTAGTCTTTTAGACGGATTACTTAATTACAAAAACACACTTATCATCAAGATCTCTTCAACGATCATAGAAAGCATACCATAAGTAAGCCAGCTGCTTATTTATTTCTATCTTCTAATTCCCTAGTTTCTATCCTGTTTCACTTAGAAGAAACTATACTAATGGTATTTAGAATGTGCACAGGATGGGCCACCAAATATCATTACACGAAGTGTGGCCACACTGTTGAGAGTGGATATATTCCACCGGGTTCCGAATTCCGTTGCGCTTCCAATTGCGGCGTGGCGAAGAAGTGGAAAAACTCTCCAGATTACTCGTCAAAAATACACAGCAAGTGTCCAAATTGCGAGGAAAAAGAGAGAAAGGCCGCCTTAAAACAGCATAAGGATCGTGAGAAAGAGGAAGAACGGGAGAGCAGGGGCAGGATTAAAGGGAGGAAAATTATAGACACGTCATAGAGGATTGGCTGCGTCGATCCTTGATCCTCGGGACAGAATAGGTGGGGGTATCAGTGTTGAGTATAAGATATAATGGTGGTAATCAGGTAGTTGTGTCGTTATAAAGAGAGAGAAGATGTCTTCGCCGCGATATGTTGATCTAGACGGTTTTGGTTTGTATATATGAGAGAAGACGGCGTCATTCTCTATATATTTAGAAGTCTGTTAAGATACTAGGGTTATAGTACGATACGAGTGACACCACGTAACGCCTATATGTGGGATATATTTTGCGTATTCCCGGCCCTCTAATGAAGTGTTATCTTCGATGATCGGGCGTAAAGGGTTGCATATGAATTGTGCGATATGCCATTTGATGCGGGCAGTTCTTTTCAGTAGAGCATAGATGTATGTGTTGCAAAGAGCGAAAGCAGTAAATTAAAAGCCGCCCTATTCATCAACACGTCAACAATCACGACTATCTTCAAATTGTTAATGCAGTAGATTGTCATATTACATTGACTACCATACGACCGACACCAACAACGGCTTTCTTTGAAGGCTAGAAGTTGGCGATCCCGAAATAAGTTGTGGTGTTAACAGTTTAACTACGACTAATGAAAATCGCAGATCTCAGTTAACGCATTGGCTTCCCCAGCATCATTGCGTCGCGGAGTCTACTTCCGTCACGACTGTATAATGTGGCTGAAGAACTCGAGGCCTTAGTAACAGATTAGAAATATGGACGTCGGCCCGGCTATTAGGAACTTGTCCGAAGTTCAATCTTTACGACAGGAATCTGAGCAGCGCATACTCAATCCTTCCGCTTTATCCTTGCTTATCGATTTTATCATATTGCCATTTGTCGTCAACCCCGGAGGCGCAGCACTCCCGGGGATTTTTCACATCCGAGTTGCCGGGGTACATTCCACGTCGCCACGTTTTTTTACCTTTTCCCCTATTATCGATCTTGTTCTAAGATCTTTGAATCTTGGGTTTAGTAGCATTAATCTGCCTAGGTACTTACACCATTTACGCTATACCTTATACGATCAAATCTCAACCTAACCGAAGTTGCTTGATACCTAACCCAGCACATTCCATCCGGGCATCAAAATGACTCGAAATCAAGGCTGTGCACCAATTCCTTACAAACCATACTTTTATTCATAAGCCCGATAACAATTGTGTTCTTCAGGTAGGGCTTCGGGCACGCTGTATCTGAGTCACAAAAGGGTCGTGCATGGCCAGGTCAGCACGCGATTACCTATTTGGGAAAGATCCGTGGCTGTGCACATTGCGGCACAAACTCGCCATCATGGCTCATCGCCGCCATGGAATTCAGCTGATAGAGATGGAAAGTCACTCTGTGTGTGTAAGTCACTAAGATGTATGAATTGTTCCGATGCTAGAAGAAATACGCGGTAGGTAAGGCTGTCATGGTCCTACGTTGGGCTGCATCCTGAAAATAACTTCGATGACGCGATGGGGTTTGCTGTGTATAAGTACTTAGGTAGGAAGTCGATTATTGATTGATACTCGTAGCTAGATACTGGCTATACTTGTGTAACAGAGCGACTCAATTGATTTGAGAATTGAGGTATTGAGCAGGTCATGTCTATCATAAATTACCAACCTCTTATTCAAAACTCAGATATTCCACCTAGACTCTCGACTCAATTAGTAGGAGGAAATATGCAACGGCAACCTCGTCATCAATATCTGAAAGGTACATACGCATAGTTCCGGTCGACTTGCGACACTAAGAATAAAAGTTAATCATTTCGTCACAGGACCCAGGAAAAGAGACGACGCGAGATAGACGCCGTCGACGATATTTATCCTCGAGCACGGAATCCTCGCTAAAGAAGGGACTCACTCTTCCCCTAGAGGCAGAAGAAACACTATAATATCCCGAAAACTCTCACAGCAACAAGATCAGAAGAATCTCCTCGACTCAAATAATACCAAGCAACACGACAAAACCCCTCCACGACACACCACCTCATCCACTCCCCACAAACACAACCCAAAACGCAAGCAAGAAATAGCCAAGTCCGTCTCACGACGCCTTACGCTCTTCACAGTCTACGCGTATGCTGTACGATAACCCTCCAAAAAGGGGTACGGCCAACTTATTTCACACATATCTTGATTTAAATCGTCCAAAGGCTCGCGAACGCTGAGGCCTGAGCGTTGTCTATCATGGATGTCAAATCAGATCGTGGAAAACGGGATGTGATGGACTGAAGGGTTGGGATTTGGGAAGTCGGGACTGGGGTTCGAAGTATGGTTAGAGTGGGTTAGGTACGGACTTGAGAATGTCGGATACTGGATACTGGATGCTGGATTAGGCGTGGCGGAATGGTCGGTTTATTTGGTTCGTGGTGGGAAGACGGATGGATGGGGAGGTCGAGGAGTCGACCTGGAGGCTGGTATTTTAGGAGGCGATAGAGCGAAATGATACCCTTGCTTCATCACTGATTTACTTACGCAGTAATATGCTTTGATTGTTTATTGACTATTCCGTGCCTTCGTTTGATCAAACTAAGCGTAAGCAAGTCGGGATGGAGGTTGCGCATTAGATATTGTTTTGTAGCTGTAAAAGGGGTATCTCATTTTGTTCTCCATGACCTCTACCTCTATGCCTATTTAACCCCCTACAGAATACAGAATCGTGATATTTCAGTCCTTGCCTCTCATTCTCTTGTCCTGGGGCAATGATTCGTAGCTTGTAATCTCCGAGACTGTTACCTATCTTTTGCAAATATTCCCATTATCCTCCCAAAACGCCTGTGTTAATTCTCCACATCATAGGCAAGAGACCGCTTATCGAGCTCATCGTAATCAACTAGAACGTGTCGTCCAGGATATCGTGATTCATCTTGACCATCGTAGGGCTATTCTCCGACTCCTCAGGCTCCGCGCCAGCCGTGATGAGGATATCATCTACGATGCGACGACTCGCTTCTCGAGCTATTACAGTCTTCATTAACTTCGACATCGCATAATTGCACAGAATCATGACTTACCAGGCGTCTGCAAAAGCTTGCTAGGAGGCAACGCAAAGTGAATAGTCTTAGGCGGACTCATACCACCAAAGACGCTGTCAGCAAAGTCATCCTCGTCGCTCTCCCACGTAATCTCATCACGCTGTTTCCCCTTCCCCTTATCTCGCTCCTCGGCGAAGATATCTCGTTTCTTCGCCGTCGCGGGCGTCTGCACGCTAACTCCCGGCGTTCGCGGTGCTCCAGCGCGCCCCCGCGTCTTTAACGGCGACATGTACAAGTCGCTCCGCAGCTTAGGGACCGCCATCTCAGGCGAGCTCATCGGACTCTGTGCCCATAGCGCCCGTCGCGTCCTGTCCTCCTCTGGCTCCTCCTCTATGCCCTTCTGTGGCGACCGGCCCCGTGTTCGCTGTGGGAGGGCGACGCTCTTAAGTGGCGTTGCTTGTAGTCTGTAGTTCTTGTCCAGCACGCGGTGGAGCAGCAGATCCTTGGACTTCTGGGGTGTCGGTTCGTCTAGTAGTAGTGACGAAGATCGCGGTGTCATGGACATGTCGGGCAGCCGATGGGTGGTTCCATGGTGGTATGGAGGGAGCTGAGCGGTGCCCTCGCCGTCGTCGTCGTCGTCATCGGGCAGGTCGTCCTTAAAGACCGCCTCGCTTTTGAGTTCGCGGCGTAGAGCTTGGTATGGGGAGCCGAAGTCGGCGAATTGTGCGCGCATGGATTTCGTGGCAGGCGGACGCGGCGTACTACCTGTGATGGTGGCATCTTCGAGGAGCGAGTCCTCGATGTTGTCGTGGGTCCGTTGCTGGTGATGGTCGTGGTACTCGGATGGTTCGCCTGTAGTATCATCTTGTGTCGCATCGTAGTCGGATCTGGTCTCGTCGACAGTTGTTTCTTCGGCTGTGGCTGTCTCGTCGCCTTCACCTGCTAGCTCTTCGTAGCCGGACAGCGACACGTTTGCGGATGCCTCGAAGAATTGTTTCCAGAACTTGGAAGCCTCCCATACGTTCTTTGAGTGCTCACCATATTGCTCAACAAGAGGCAGAACACTCGTTGTGACGATCCGATGAGCTTTACTGAAATTGTGGTCGATTTCTTGTAGCGTAAGTGTGATAGACTGCTCTAGTCTTTCCAATTCCTCTGTCAAGGTCAGGTTCCTCCCTGAAGAGGACGCTGACCGAGACATTGTAACGGCATGAAGGATCGGTACAGGTCGAGACGAAACGTCGAAGTGTGAACGATACACCCCCACATGTAAGTAGACAACTATTTGGTGGGGTTCGGGGATTTTGTGGACAAGCAATCAAGTCGCGTCCCATCTTACACACCTGACGCGCGATAGACCCCGCTAATTACTTACATGCAGCATAGAATTATACTACAAACGAACCATAACATTTATACCTGTTTTTATAAACAATAAACCTCTGACCATAAAGTCATATATATATATAATAATTTAAGGTTATAAAATGCAAGACTTGGTGTAGGGGTAACACTGTGAAGTGGCGGAGTCCTCTGGTTCGAATCCAGAGAGTCTTTTATGAATCAAGTCGGACAATTTGACTATCTGCAGATATGATATGCGCACCGTGACAGACTTATTCTTTTTTTTACTGCACTTTACATCTACTTACTCAATTGTGACGGAGAACCCTACCTTTGGTAGAGCTACTTGATTGAGCTGAAGGATTTAGGGCCTGACTAAAAAGCTCACGATGAGTGAGCTTGCCAACGAAGCCGGTGGGACTAGATATATGCGAGCATACGGATATTTAATGAGAAATTCTACACAGGACAGTCAGGTAGAACAACAATAATTTACTTGAAAATACTTATTGCGAGCCATTTTATGGTCCGGACCTATGTCGGAGCGAGTATGGTGTACACGCTGCGAGAATGGCGATAACAAAAAGGCATGGTCATGGAGTGATTGTTCTTTCAACATTGATGGCATATTTAAAACTACTTTGTTAGATCATAATACATCCGCCAATAATACCCGATATAAATCTCTCCTCTTTATGTGTTTGTTAGCCACAAGTATTACGCTAAGCTATTCTTTTTATAATGCATAATTCTAAGTAACAGTCCTAGGAGGACGTGGAAGCTAGTTCTTGTACTTACGAAAATAGAGATCCCGCGGCGTCGGCCACCATGCATTATTGCTGTGACCATAGATATACGACAAGACGGACATGACGGCCTTGGAAAACTGAAATATATGATGTTGATTGGCATTGATATGTGTCTACAGAGCCCAGACTGCCCGAACAGAACACCTGTCATTACTCGCGTGGGAAAGACTGTTTCGTAACTTGAGATATCATATCAAATACATGTCACAATCACACTCTTTTTCCGGAGCAGATCACGTTTCGCGTTGCTATTATATATATGTAACTCTTGCTCGTGATTATAAGTAGATTTACGATTAGGCAATACTACGAAATTTAACTTCACTATATCCTTTCATCTACTCTCAAATCTCGCGACATTAGTTGCTCTTAGACTGTTACTTTCCTAAGTTTTAGTGGCCTATGGCGAGGCACTGTCGATGTACTGGTAGCCTAAGACCTAGAAACTTGAAGATGCCACTCTGAGATAACCCTGAATTTGAAGCCTCCTCATCGCTTAAATCATTCGCAACAACTCAGCAAGCTTGACAAGACGCTTGAAACTGTCCTGGTACTTAATGAGCTGAGATGCAAAGCTTGACTAGTGAAGTACCGAGTACAGTAGAAGAGTTGTCGCAATAGAAGCTCTGATAATGAAGCTGGGCACGTCAAACCGGTCCTCTAGGCGAAAAAGGCATCATAAACATAGTCCAGCCTGCACTTGATGGCAACATTTTCAATAACGGCCAATTCTCGCAAGACGTCTAGGGATAAATGTTGTTTTGCCAACAACTTAAAAGGGTTTACATTGGTCATCAACGCACTTGGCTGGCCTTCCCAGATCACAATTTGTGAGAGTTAAATCAATTCATCCAACGACTTTTGCAATTCGACTACGGGGTATCACTAAATAACAACATTAAAACCGAGGACGTGAATAATAACCCAACATATCCAGATTGACCAGAAGCCTGTCAATCGTATTCCCATCACCGACAGCATCGCTCCGTCGCTCGTCTCCCGGCCTACCCGCACTCCCTTCCTTTTCATTAAGGCCATGACATACCGTAACGAACACTCCCATTTTCTTCCTAAAGGTCTGGTACAGTTCCTGGATGATGAGCCTGCTGGCATCGCCGGCAACTTTCCCGCCCACCTCCAGCTGCACCTGTCTAGAGAACCGGAGTATCAGCCTGAAGATATCCTCGAGGAGTGCTAGGACCGGCTGCTGCCTCTTCCGAAGTAGCAGCACAGTCATGATGCGATCGAGCATCTTCTCGTGCTCTTCGCGCACCTCGTCCGGACTGACCACCCGCGCGTCCGAGATGTTCGTGTCAGCGCGGGTCAGGTCGGACTCTACTCCTTCAAGCCATTTTTCGAATTGCAGCCACGGCATCTGTATGCCCGTGTCAAAGACGTAGGTGGCCACGCTCTGCACGAGATGCTGAGCCTCGAACCGGAAACGGAGCCACACGTCGCCCGGGTCTCGACCTTGGCGTTCCATCCTCGATGTGTCTCGGAAGAGCTGGCCGACGACGTATAGCATGCGCAGGATGCGGAGAAGTAGTTTGAAGATTCTGTCATATTTGACTAATATCATGGTCGTCAGTATCGGCGAGAGCGGCGCCGGCGTCTTGTAGGCTAACCTCAAGAAGTCGAGTGCTTCGAGTGAGCTAGGATCCATGCATTTATCAATCTCCTCGGGCGGGAGATCACGGAGGGCGAAGCTGAGATCGCCTGGAAGATCGGACGTTGCGGGTCCTGACGGACTTGATTCCCGTGATTTGGGTGATATGTAGGTGTCGCTGAGCACACCCATCAACGCAAGACGTAACTCTGAGCTCGCGGGCGGCCATGTCTCTCTTCCATTCAGACGGAGACCCATGATGCCACCGTTAAGAGCAACACCGGCCCGTCGCTCGGCTGTGTCAAGATCTGGATTGAATAGAGCATGGGATAGTCGGCTGCAGAACATGCCATTTCCAAGAAGTTGGAATTCTTTCTGAACGCGCAGATGTTCTTTTAGATCGTGTGCGTTAAAGAGCAGTTTCATATACTCCCGGTTGATGAGTCTTGCCTGTGACATCACAAGCGGGCCAAACGAATGCAGGGGAATGAGCGACCAGTGCAGACCAAAGTCCGAAGCATTTGTTCGAAGATGATCGCCTTGACGATACAGACATTCCTCTAGTAATGATGATAGTACATCTTGGGTGACTGCAATAGGCGGAGCTTGGTCCAATGCCTGGATTGACGCAAGGAGTCGCTTCTCGAGATGAGTGCCGTCATTGCCAAATACTTGGAGCATGCCTTGCTCCCTTGAGGTAGCGTCACTCTCATGCTTGGAATGGAGAACACTCCCGGACGACTTTTCAATGATTCTTTGTATCATGGTCTTTTCATATCGAATCACCTCGTCCTCTAAGTTTTCGATAGACTTCCAATCGAATAGCCACTTCAAATCAGGTGGCTTACTAGATGAAACGATGCCAATATGGCAAAGCGGATGGTCCGAGTGATGAGTTCGGAGTAGTCGTAGAGTTTTGCCTGCTTCGAACATGACAAGCGCGATGTCGGAAGGGACGAAATTTGGCATACGAGTTTCGTCAAGCACATATTCGCGCTCCTCGATCTCGAATCCGAAATCGTCTATCCTGGTGACATTTTGTACTTTGACAAAACTCTTCCCCGGCCCATCCTTAGTTAATGGGACGCCGCCCTCTGATTTCACCCCTATCCACTTCTCAACAAAGTCTGTCCAGGGTTCCGTGACCCGCGACAAGACTTCGCACATGAGAGCACGTAGTAATGAATGCTCGTTCTCGAGGGTCTCAGTTTCAGTGAATATTTGCGATAACACGTGCTCGTCGGTTCTCATCCGGGATATGCTGCGGACAAGGTCGCGAAGATACAACAGCATGGACTCAATAGGTTCGACTAGCGACTGTAACTGTAGGAGAGACTTCACATCTTTCCCACGCTCACCGAACTGTTGTTGGATGGCGAGAAGAAGGACGTCGACAGCTTTGGCTAGTGCTACCTTGGCGGCAACAGGCCGTGTCCTGTACGCAAGCTGAACATAGGATGACAGGAAACGTGTTGTTGTCCCAGATCTTAGACAGGAGTCTTGTAACCCCTGAAGAATTTCTGTAGAATAGCCGGATATTCTCATCTTCTCCACCGCTGGAATAAAGGTCCCCTTTTTAGTATCCCATTCGAAGAAAACCGAGCCCCTTCCAAGGGTTAAAGCGAGTAATGCGGCTAGGTACGGATTGCTTTGAATGATAAGGTGATCTGTACTTCCAAGACGTAGAGGATCGTCTTTATCTGTGATAGCGGCGTCATACGCCAAAGGCCCAGCCTCTGTAACGAAGAGTGGAGCGGGCCGTGGAATATCGGGAAACAGGAAAGCCTCCCATGTCTTGTACTCTGCATCAACGGCTGGAGGATCTTCTCCTTTATGCCATAAGTCATCTATAATATCTAGATCTGGCAGATTAATGTCGTGAAGCGGTTCTGTGATTTGACTGGGATCATTGTCCTCATCGCCATAGCCATTCAAGTCTGATAGAGCGAGAGCATCGGGGATTTTGAAAAACTCATTAGCCGTTGTATGAGGAGGCTGGGTACTGGTGATGCCGAAATTGGTCTGGTTATTGGCAATCTTTGCAACTTCTAGGTTGAAGAACTGGTCCTCGGGTTTGGAAGGCAGGGCTGGCCACTTGGTAGATAGATTGAAGTCGGGAAATGCAAAAACATTGGCCGGTTCTTCTTTTGCCATATTCTTGGAAGGCCGTTGAGAGACGGCATCCTTTGCAAGGATAAGACTGAATCACATGCAGGTTGTTGTTGAACTGTCTAGCACAATGTGTGGCGTAGCTTAGACAAATGATGATGTTTCAACGCGTACTAAGTGAACGCGCCACGAACATTTAGTGAACTGCGCCTGCCCCGCGCATCGCTAAGCCACACCCACTTATCGGTGCTGAGGTTGCCATTGAAGCTTCCAGAGCTTCAAACCAATTCACATGTCACTATCATGACCGTAGGTCCTCCTGCTAACTTTCTCACCACCAATTCAAGCCAATTCACTATTGTTTAAATATATTCGCTGTCTCTCACAAAACAGATATTTGAAAATATTCTTGCGACAGTGGTTAGCTCCAATATCTGGAAATCACATAGCTTGATAATAAACCAGCAGGGTCTTGTACCATCTCATACGCATTCTCGGCCTTGGACAGCTCTTTACGAGTCAGTTCAGGCCGGAATAACCGTCGCATAAAAACCCGAGAAGCATAAATCTTGTTGTTATAGCTTGCAACAGCAAGAAATCGACACCATGCCACCGAAACGCAAGTCCAAAGCTGCGGCAGAGGTGTCCACGCCCAAGGCCTCGGCTACACCAGTTCACGATGAAGATGCAATGGACATCAGCACACCCAAAATCTCCTCTCCCAAAGTATCTGAGACTCCCCGCGCCGCCGACACGCCCGTCGGCACCAAGCCAAACCAACCTCCTGAATCCGAGGTCCTCGGAGACCTATGGACCGAAGACCAGATATCGTCTTTGTTTAAAGCGATTATGAGATGGAAGCCGTCTGGTACGCAACGCGATCTCGACACCTACCTATATGCTCCTAATTCTCGTTTAAAATAAGTATATCGACTAACAATTGGTCCCTCGCTCACAGGTATGCACAAGCACTTCCGCGTGATCGCGATATCCGAGCACCTGCGCAACCACGGCTTCGACCCGGACGTCGAGACGCACACGCGGATCCCGGGGATCTGGACCAAGCTGCGACAGTTCTACGAGATGGAGATGATCGACGAGCGCGACAACTCGTTCGACTACGTGCGCTCGCTGGGCGGCGACGAGGCGCCCGAGGAGATCTACAAGGACTTCGACCTGCCGCCCCTAGAGTTCCACGACCTTATGTGGGCGCGCGCGGCCGCGGACGAGAACGAGCCCGACAACTGGTCTGATTCAGATGCGGCGACGACGATAACAAAAAAGCAGCCGCAGCAGACGCGGAAGCGCAAGCGCGGCGATACGCTTACCGCTGCTGCTGACGCTGCTAGCGTCGCGGGCAGCGCTACGGCGAAGACGAGACGCTCGAGCACCGTCGATGATACGGATAGGGAGACGCCGGCCGTCAGTAGTCCTGTGAGCCGGAGTGCCCGAGGCGCGAGGAGCCAGAAGCGAGCTGCGGCCAAGGCGAAGACGGAAAGCGTGGAGTCCGAACACGATGAGGAAGAAGAAGAAGATGATGATGAAGAGGAGGACGACGACGAAGACGACGAAGAAGAGGAAGAGGAAGAAGGCGATGACGATGATGACAGCAGTAGTGAAGAAGAGGAAGAGGAAGAAGAAGAAGAAGAGGAGGAGGAGGAGACCGAGGCACCCACTACCCGATCAGGTCGTACCAGTGCTGCTGCCCGGGGCAGAGGAGGTCGCGGCCGCGGCCGTCCTAAGGCCGGTCGGAAGAAGAATTGAGATCGCTCGGTGCACGTCTGGAATGATAGATATCATCTATCTCCCTGAGCTTTCTGACTAACCACCATACCCAGTTGTTTACCCTTGAGTCCTACAGAGATATAATAATGTATGGGTTTGAGCAAGGCGTTTACACAGATCGGATCGGATCAGAAAATACAGCTCAGGACAGTCTTGCCCAGGCGGTTGCGCGAGAAAAACAGTACGAACCAAGCACGTTCGAAATGTATATTTCTGATGTGGCCTCTCCGAGTGGAAACCTGTTCATCATGGCGAGTGTATAAAAAAGATACTGGCATGAGCTAGACGGGAGTGATTGGGGGAAACATTTGCATTTTGGACCGGAAGGCGTCTTTGAGATACCCCCTTTTTATTCTTATAGATTAATAGACGAAGCCTCTTTTGGCCCGTCCTTACAATGCGTGTACATGCACTGGGAACTTGAGTTTTGATTATATATGGCTTTACGATTGCGAGAGAAAATGCCGCTTAACGAGTCGACCGACCTCGACACTGATTGGGACCAAGTGCTCTAAGGTTAAAAAAAGTCATGTACGGACGGAATTGTGTTTGTGTGAGTATTTATTCTGATCATCGCAGAACTAGACTAATGCCATTGCTAGTTTTTTTCTTTCCTTCATCAGAAGCCAACAGCAGAAATCCATGCAGCCCTTTCCTTTACCAAACACCACATATGCCCAAACACCTTTGTTCTTTCTTCGTTGGCCGTAGTGAAAAACCTCGAAGCCAGATGGCGGACAAGTAAGTAACCCAGCCCGCGAGACAACCAACGGGTATATGAGTTGAGAGTAGGGGGGCGAAATCGTTTACTTCAACTTCTTCTTGGGGCGGAGCTGGTTGGTGTGGCCGCACTTCTTCTTGCGGCAGTTGGTGGCTCTGGGAGGAAGACGGGCGCTGTAAAGTAAGGTTAGCTTGTGTAGACTTTGATTTCGCCATCCACGATCTCGTATGCATTGGAGAAAGATTGGTGGGTTGGCGGTCGAATGGTAATTGGCAACGTACTAGCACTTGCGGCAGATCATCTTGTCTATATATATCGTCAGTCATGCGTATTCTATCAGAAGATAGATGTGAAATGCGTACCGCAGTTGAACTTGCTGGCAAGAGCCTTAAGAGAGGGCTCGATGATACCACCACGCAGTCTCAGGACCAAGTGAAGAGTGGACTCCTGTAATCCAACACGTCAGTGACTACTCGAATGAAATTCTCTCTTCGACGGAAGTCTCGGTCCTTCCATGTTGCCTGCACGCCAGCTTTGTGACAGAGAAACTGCTCGGCCTGACGATCTAATTCGGAAAGGCATTACGAACCTTCTGGATGTTGTAATCGGAGAGGGTTCGGCCGTCCTCGAGCTGCTTGCCGGCGAATATGAGACGCTGCTGATCCGGGGGGATGCCCTCCTTGTCCTGGATCTTGCTCTTCACATTGTCGATGGTGTCGGAGGACTCGACCTCGAGGGTGATGGTCTTGCCCGTCAGGGTCTTGACGAAGATCTGCACTGTAGATTGAGAAAGAGACCACGGTCAGCGCAGTTTTCTAAAGATCGCCTTTTGTTTTAGAAGATGTATATCTCTTCTTGAACAGGCAGATTCAGGGGACTCGGGGGCGTTGCGTACTTTTGGCTGCTTTTCCTCGTGGGTGTTTGTCGGTGTTCACGGTTTCGCAAAATTGAAGCCAAGGCGAAATCGATGATGGTCAATAGTGGCGGGGGTTTGGAGTGTGCGCGCTGTCGTCTGGTTGCCAGGTGGCAGTCTGGGCTCGCTTGAGTCGAAATTCCAATCGATAAGACAAGCTTTCAATTTTCAGATGTGCGACGAGTCTTTTAGATATATGCATAACCCTTTTATTGTAAGGTTCTATTGACAATAAATAACTACCTTCAATTGGTGCATACATGGTCATGGCCACGAACTTCTTCAATTTCAATACTCACTGTCATCACTCGGTTCTTCTACTACAACTTTAATCTTCGCTTTGGCTTTGGCTTTCACCTTGCCCTTTCCATTGTCCTTAGTCTTCTGTATGCACCAGAGCTCGATCTGCCTTTCAACTTGTACTGCACCCCGTATCAAAGTTGCCAGTGGTATAGCCGCCAGCTCCGCCACTTTCCCATACAAGACCTTGGCTGCATTGGGCAAGTCCGCCTCGCTGCGCCAGACAGGACAGAGGTTTCTCGGTTGAGTCTTTTCGTTCTCCGTAGTTTCTACAATCGGTTTGACCGACGTAGTGGCCCGACGTAATTGTTCATACTGCTGCTTGATCTGATCATTGTTCTCTGGGCCCTGGGACTCGTCTGTTATATCCGAGATCCTCTTCTGCTCAAAGAGATGCCGTACTCTTTCGGTTGCTGTGAATCACGTTTAGTAAATGGAGCCATTAGTGTTTATAGTAGGATATAGAAAACTTACTCGGGGGCTTCCCGCCAAATAACCACATCTTTTCAAACCAATCCATATAATCGTCAAGCTTCGTCTTATCCATGCTCAACGCTTCATCGGCTGTGACTTTGTACTCCTCCCCGCGCGTTAAGTGTGCACGCGTTGGCGCCGGGCGCTCTGTGATGATCCTCTGCCATTCTTTCCAGTCGACCTTCGTCTGTCTTAAATCCTGCTTGCTTAAGGGGGGCCGCGCCACATTGTCTAGAGAAAAAAGCAGTTTGGTAGAGACGACGACCAACGATGCGAGCAGAATTTCAGGGTTGTCTATCGTCCGTATTCTTTTGCCACCAATAGAATACGAGAAGTCTGTCTTGAGAATCTCTATTATGCATTTGATAGTGGTATATATCTGGACTATGTTGTGTCAGTTATTCAGATGAATTTTCACTCAGTATGAGAATTAATACGAACTTGGTAGAACGAGATCCGTAATGAAGCGGATTATTATAGGAACATAGTTCAATGGAGGCATTATCATATCAAAGTTCACTTTAAAAGATATGACAAGTTGCTGGACCGTAGCGTGCAGTCGTCCTGCTGGGAGATGATCTCGGACCTGCAATACTTGATGATATTCGGGAGGTAAGCGATCGCGTACGTTACGGGGTATTTGATTGAACTGTGGCAGATTAGCAATATTACAGACATATTTTCACGTAGGCTTAGAAAAGGCATACGGCGGCCAGGTATTCCAGATCCCCTTTCTGTACCCAGCTGCAAAAATCCCCTATTGAGACCGGTAATCGTCTAACCAAGCAGCCAAGATAGCACAATGCAAGGGTGTCAATGAGCTTAGGCAACTTCCACCGACGCCGCGCATCCGACGCCCACGTATTAGCAGTCGTTGCATCCGAGAGCTCAACACCGGAGGACTCGCCCGTCTCGCTCTGCGAGCTGAACAAAGTCTGCGACGTAGCAGCATCAGACTCGTCCCCCTTGCGGCCTCCAAGCTCTCGCAACGGGAGATTGTGCATGCGCAGCGCCCACAGCGCCCGCACCAGCTCAGCGAAGTCGTCCGGGAAGCCCTGGGCGTCGACGAGCCAGCGCACCTGGCGGATGAGGATCAGCTGGACGACCTCGAGGTACAGCTCGCGGCCCTCGTCGCCGGTGAGCTTGACGGCGACCTTCTGACGCGCCTCCTTCTTCTTCCGCGACACTTTCCCCTGCGAGCCGAACGCGTCCTCGTCGGGCTCGTGATTGGCGAAGCCCTCCAGACGATGCCCGTTTCGGCAATATCGCAGCGCGTCCTGCGCAAACC
Source organism: Xylaria curta (assembly GCA_022495235.1). Taxonomy (NCBI): domain Eukaryota; kingdom Fungi; phylum Ascomycota; class Sordariomycetes; order Xylariales; family Xylariaceae; genus Xylaria; species Xylaria curta. Next base: position 114,334 of record MU375922.1, on the reverse strand, counting down.
AATGGCGCGCGCCGCACTCGTCACATCGCTCCCCGCCACGAAACTTGTGGTATCTTGTTCGAGCCATGGCGATCGATCGCCTTGTCTAACACTCGACGTCGTGGGTTGACATATGCATCTAATATGTTTGGTAACGCACGAGTAATGCTAGTGGGTACCCGGTGTAAGTTGTGGAAGCACTCGTTATACCATTCATTAACCAGGAGGTGTCTGAGTTATTGAAATAATTTCATGTTGCTGCTGGTAGTGTTACCCGAATTTGGGACGTTGAGTACCAAGCCCCATAGCTGCCGTTGCCTTTATCGGAAGTATCATGCCCACACTTCAAAGACTGTAGAGTTTTGCTTAGTTGACTGAGGATCTCTACTTTTTCCATTTCTACAATGATACGTACCTACTCTGAGATTCCAGGTGTCACACTTGATATGCTGTATTACAATATGCTGTGCAGCAATTTCATCTAATTTGCTTAATAAAGTAGCTTATCACCAGAGCCATTAACATTTTTCAATTTGTGAAATAATTTTTGACCAAAAAAAACACTCATATGCCACTTCGATATCATTGTAGCTTGTTGCTCACCTAGGCGGACATTCCATCCCCACTACCACTGCCGCTTAGTGGATTTTTTTCTTCTTCTCTGTACTTATGAACCATGTCACGTTGATCAATTCTTCACAAAGCTAGAATCACAATATTAAACACAATGGGTAACTTGTCGAATGCGCTTCGTATTGATCATATCTAGGTGCAACCACGCGTAGAAATGACAGGTTTGTGATTGATGATTTGGTTGTCAATATTGAACCCGTGACTATTGCAAGACGCGCTATATAGCGTCTATATCTAACGCTCCCGAGTATCGGGCCTAATAGCACTTTGCGCTGAAGGTTGGGAGTGTTCCACCACAACCCAGCATGTCCTGTTAATTATTCACCCTTGAGATATCTGCCGTCGCAGATCTTTCATGATTTAACGGGCCTGGATATCGACCTTGGTAACGTGGGTCTCGCCCATAGCGGTCTTGACAGTGACCACTTTTATTTGGTTAGTAAAGATTGAACGCACTGAGAGGCCTAGATAGATACTCACTAATGACAGTCGGGTCATCGGGGTCCTCAGCCTTCTCCAGGTTTGAGCGGATGGTCTCGCCCATCTCTCCATCGGGCATCTTGGTGTCCTCGGTGACCTTGCCCTGGTCGGTAATGAGATGAAGGAAACCGTCATCGGTGACGGTCATCTATATAATAAAAGCAATTAGCTATACTGTGCACAAATCAAAGAGAGAGTTTGGAATCTCAACGTACGACTTCGTGAGTCTCGGTAAGGATGTTGGGGACATCCATGTTGTGAGTGGAAGGGCAAAGCTCTTCCAGTTTCTTGTCGGTGAAAATGTCGATGGCAACCAAGTGAACCTTGGCGTGACCGTGCTTGCCAGTCTTAGAAGTGGACATGTCGACGATCTTGCAGGGACGGTTCTTGATAACGACGTGACCACCCTTGCGGAGGGCAGAGCATTGCATCGGGAACGTGGCCGAGGCGCCAGCGCTGCCCTGGTCGAAGTCGTGATGATGCTGCAAAAAAGGGGAACATGTCAGCAACGAACGCACAAAAATGACATTGCGGCGGTGGCGGGAAAAGCGACGCGCAAAATAGAGACGTGTGATATATAGCCTGCGCACGAGGATTCTTGGCTGGTGGCCGTGGTCGCTCGCATGGCGGGGGAAATGGAAATCGTGATACAAGTGCGGGGTGATTGATCGTTGCTTATGAGGATAGTGCTAGATCAACTACTCACCTCGTCGTCAGCCATGGTGAAGGAGATTGTGCGATGAGAAGAGGGATAGGAGAAGCAGAAAATACAAGACTTGGACGAGAAATGCCCAAGAGTGAAGAGGAATGAGGAATGAGTGGAAGGTTGTGTGGTGGGAGGAGGGTGTGTTAGAAGAAAGAGGTCGAGGAGGGAGGGGGTAAGGTAGTAATTCTTTTTTTCCCACAGAATTGGGCTTGCGAAATGCTCGCTTCTGATTCGCCTAGGCCTTTTTTTCGTCCAAACCAGAAGGTACCTAGGCGATAATTTCTCAGTAGGAGCTTAGAAGGACGGAGGCGCTGGTAGCCTGTACCTAGGTAAGTAGATCAGGTAGGCGGGACGCAAGGCGGGACACCTCTGCTGTACGACATAGTACCTACCGACCCAGTAGCGTCTCGAGCAAACTCTAACAAATTTCTCTTCTGGGTTCAATGGCGAATGGTCTGGGTCTGTCGTTCGCCCAGGAGGGGTCTATAGAGCATTGCGGGGTAAACAGCTTTGTCTGCGGTAACCAATTTCTAGGGACCATCAAGCGCTAATGTGGCCTAATCTACATATGGCAAAGAAAATAAATTTGACAAATTCAAGTTCCGTTGCGAAGTTCAGTATCCAACTTCCAATAAAAGCTTTGTTCTGAGAACCTTAATTGTGGCACACATAAGTAACTGCCAAGGTAGTTAAGTTGAATTTGAAGGGTTCTAGATGTTGTCATTCTCTGATCAGTGTCATAATTCTGGATATCTGATACTATCTAGCAGATCTAGAATTGCCGAGAAGTGGTTGTCTTTTGTGAAAGTTGTCTTGCGCTTTTACTTAGCTTCTGACACAGTATCCACTTACAAGACGCGCGCACTGTCTTTATATCTCAAACCCCCATTTTCTACCAGAGTAAGTTAAGCTTGAAAGTCCCACATCAAATCTCGATCTGTGAATAATCCTCTCGAATGGAATGAACTCTAGACCCCGGGGCTGGAGTTGCATATCACCTTATCTGATCTGACCTTTGAAGATCAATCCAGCTGGGGCTAAGGTACACGTACATGTACCTTACAGCTGAAGCTATGAACCGTCTCTCAATGTGTCTACCTCGGATAGCTCAGCTTACTTACAAAAACGCTTCTTTACGCAGCGAATGACGATAGTGTGAAGGAAGAATCTTTTGTTATTTCTCCATATCTCGATTTTTCAATTTAAAGCAAGCTGCTCCCACATCATTCTCTAACGCGCTGGCTCTCTCACGACCTCACGCTGAACACAGACAAGAAGACACAACCTCCGAAATGAGCCGATGCCGTTCCCCAATATAGGCGAGTAAAAAGGTGTTAGAAAGAAAAGATGTGGCTCGATCGCCTGGCTGGCCAGTCCCCTTCGCCGGCATCCTCTCAACCCCCTAGCCGCGCGTACTCTCCCGCGCCGGCGCGATCTTCGGGTGGTCTTGGCCCCTATCTGACCTCGCAACGCCCTGGCCTCACTCCGAGATCCTCGTCCCTTTCTCTGGCCTCCGCCGATTCCTCTACCTCGTCTCTACTGGCTTCTTCTCGGCGAGCCACGGGTTCGAATCTCAAACAGACCACCACCACTTATACCGGTCCGGAACCTGCTGATATCCTCGCGACCTTGCTGAGTGCGGGATCCGATCACTCGCGGAATTCAACTACTTCAATAACATCGGCGGATCTAAACGCTGTATTCGACTTTGGCGCTTTATCATTGCACTCGCTGGCACTATCCGACGAATCTCTATCCACGACAATAGACAGCAGGAGACAACAGTCGCCTGAAGAGCGTAGGTCTGCTTGGGGTCGCGCTGCAGTTTCTATATCGCTAATGTGAATCGCCAGATGAACGTAACAAGGCCAAATTCGAAGATTTACATCAATCCATACAAGCCTGCGACGAAATACTAGCATCTGTCGAGACCAACCTTGCCAGTTTCCGTAATGACTTGGCCGCAGTCTCAGCAGACATCGAGACCCTACAAGCGAGGTCGGCAGCTCTAAATATTAGGCTCGAGAATCGGAAAGCGGTAGAAAAGGGGCTGGCACCTGCTGTTGAGGAGATCAGCGTTTCTCCTGTCACTGTAGCCAAGATAGCAGATGGCCATGTCGACGAAACGTGGGTTAAAGCTCTCAATGAAATCGACAAGAAAGACGCAGCATACAAGAGGAGCGACTCGGCTTCAGAGCAACATAAGGGATTACAAGATCTTGGCCCCTTGTTAGAGAAGCTGGTACAGAAAGCGATCGAGCGGATCAGGGATTTTTTTGTGGCTCAGATCAAAGCTCTCCGGTCCCCTCATATCAATGCTCAGATCATTCAACAACAGAATTTTCTCAAGTTCAAGGAGCTATTCTCCTTTCTTCATAAACACCATCCCACATTGGCCAATGAGATATCCCTCGCGTACATGAATACGATGAGATGGTATTATGCGAACCAATTTACGCGCTACGAAAATGCCCTGAGGAAAATCAAACTTCATGTACTAGACAAGATGGATGTACTAGGAAATGATGACACGTCTCGCAGGGGCGCCGCTCTCTCAAGCTCTAGGATAGCTGGACCGCCCCACGATGCGTTTAATTTGGGTCGTCGCGTTGACATCCTTCGCACCAGCAATCAAACTGCGATATCCTCCTATCTGGCTGAAGAAGACCAGACTACACATTACCTTGAAACACCCTTTCGCAACTTCAACCTTGCTCTCATCGATAATGTTACAGCGGAGTACACATTTCTCGCTTCATTTTTCTCTCCTGCTCTCAGCTATGCCACGATTTCTCGTCACTTTGCCTATATATTTGACCCAACATTGCAGCTTGGGCAAGTTTTGACGAAAAATCTTGTATCTGAGACATACGATGCCATCGGACTCCTCCTCTCCATCCGACTCAATCAGCACTTTCAATTTGAGCTTCAGCGGAGAAAGATACCGGCTGCTGATGGATATATCAATGGTACAGCCATGCTACTTTGGCCTCGTCTCCAATACGTCATGAACGCTCATTGCGAATCTGTCCGAGCTTTAACTACCACACTACCAACACGGCCACCTCCCAAGGTTGACCAGGCGAAGCTATCTACGGCGCCGCATGTGGTAACTCAGCGATTCGGGCAGCTGCTTCACGGGGTTCTTTCCATGAGCACCGAAGCTGGAGACGACGAGCCGGTCGTTACGAGCTTGGGGAGACTGAGAAGCGAGACAGAGGCTTTTCTCACCAAATACAGCACGGCATTTGGCACAGATAAGAGAAAGCGGGAAAGATTCTTGTACACCAATTATAGCCTGATTTTAACAATCATCAGTGATGTAGGAGGCAAGCTAGCTGTAGAGCAGCAGGAGCATTTTGAAGGGTTAAAGACGGCGTTCCAAGAGGCTGCTTAGGACAGCTCTACACTTGTGTGGTTATTATGGTAGCGATTAGCGTGTTTATCAATGTGGCCAAAAGGACAGCTAGACAGGGCTAAATAAATATTGTTCGATTTGAAAAAAAGATGCTTTTGATTCACCCCCCTTGAGTGTCCATGAGAACAGATTCTACCACACAAAAGAAAAGCACAAATGTAGACCTAGCATTCCCAAGTTGAACATAACAGCCAATGAAACCCAAACAGAATCTTTAACCACTACCTAATCTACTTATCCACGCCACTAGGCCAGCCCAGGTGGAAGTCTTTCGGAGATAAATAGCGCCGATACCGACCAGGAGAGTGAACAAGAGAGTCCGATTCGCCCAGGCCGTCTTCATCACTTTCTGACGGCGCTCATCCCACCACATCTCACGGACCTGCTTTTCGAAAAACACCCTCCCATCCCTCAGACTCTGGCGCGTGAGCGTTTTCCCGTCACGCGTGGTCTTGAGCACACTGGCAGCGGAGATGTGACGCCAGGCACGCAGGGACTCGGGCGGATGGGTCTCGAAGAGGGAGGCGGCCTCGGGGATGACGGCGTCGAGGTCGAGGTTGGGCGGCAGCTTGGAGAGGGCGAAGTGCAGCATGTCGGGCTCGTCGTGAGCCAACAATTCTTTTCGGCGACGCAGCACGATGCGCGTGAAGACGTACAGACAGAACACTTGCTCGCGCGCGATCAGGGCGTCGAAGAGACGCGCTATGTCGCTGTATCGCTGCACGTTGTGCGCGAACATGGTTAGTGTGTCGGCGAGCGCGAAGAAGGGCTCGTTTCGTGAGAGATGATGCCAGAGCTCTGCGTCTACGGCGCCTAGGAGGTCCGGGATTAGACGTAGTTGGGCGATGGCTGGGGCCAGGGTGGGAAGCATGAAGTCGCGGATGCGCAGCACTGAGAGTCGCGACATTGCGAGCCCTCGTAGGGAAGGGGGGAGTGCGAGGAGGAGGACTTGGCAGATGTCGTGGTAGCCTTGGAAGTAGCAGAGATAGGGCTGCGTGCGCAGGACTTGGGTTATGAGGTCGGAGAGCTCTGATTTCTTCTCTTCTAGTTGGGCTTGAGTGTTGTCTGGGCGCGGGATGATTAGTTTTATGTAGGATAATATAGTAGATGCTATAGATGCTGGGACATACCGTTTGGATAGTAGACGAAGCTCCTGTCGACATCCAACTTGACTTGCTCTTCGTCCCGATGTCGTGGTAAATGTCTCCACGAGTCATCATCGGGCGTTTTATCCGCGTCCGAACCAAGAAGTATCGGCCCTGTCATATTCGTTAAGCTTCAGGATGCATATATGTTTTCTGGGGTAGTTGAATCTACTTACATGCCTGACTTCTCAGATGGTCTGACAGAAATCCACCCGATTCAATAGCGATGTCCCGAAGCTCATCGATATCCTTCCTTTTACACGCATCGATGATACGGTCTTCCTTAGACTTCGTCACCGACACATGAGGGACTGCATCCGGGTTTGTATCTTCGGCATGCCGACTGTTTTTGACGGCAGCCATGGGAATGCAGGTGATGAGCCAGCCCACTTCAGCCTTACAACAAACACGTTTAGTTCTGCCACCTGAGCACGATACCTCACTGCTAATCAAAATGTCATACAATGGCAGCAATAGCTAGAATTCGGCTACATTGGACATGTGTTTGGTGGCATGAACGTTGCCCTCCTTTATGGTTTGTAGATGGCTGGCGTCATAAGCGGGTTTAGTTGCGACTTGGGTTTTTTTGAGAGAAGTTGAAGAAGTTAAGTGAAATAGCGGGAAAGAGCTTAAGTTGCTGCATCTGGTGAATGAGCCTTGAATGCGCTGCCCATGCCGTCTCTCCTACAACTGTGGTAAATCTAGAATCTATCTGCCTGAACTAAGGTCTGAATTTTGGAGGAGCTCAGGTACAGACAGCTGACATGTGGCAGTCTTCGAGTTTATCATCTTTTTTAGATTATGCACATAATGGATATATATGTGAATTCAAGCCGCTGTATATTCATATATCCATCATTCCAACACCAGGCCGCCGCCGCACATTACGTGCTTGCGCAATTGAACCCTTCGTACATATTTTCGACCCGCTCTTTTACATGCAGACACTTACACATCCGTAACTGTAATCATGCATCTTTCGACCAATATTTCGGCAAAACCTACCTTAGTACTTCTGCGTTTTTGCATAATTCGTCATTGGTCTCGTTGATGCAGTAGGTAAGTATCTAGGGAGGTACAGCCGGCGCTGAGAGGCCTACCTACACGTAATATCTACAGCGGAAGGTACCCCGCTTCTCTCAGAGCACATTGAACGTTTGAACGAATATGACATATCACAGAAATACACGGATGCACAACATATCGGAACGAATCATCGGGATTCTTTATGATCACGGGAGCCAGCCTCGACCGGAATACGCCTTTGCTATATCTTTTAGTGAAAACAGCATCTCCGGTCCAAGATAGTACGGAAAGGGTACACATCAAAGGCCATTCAACGCATTTTCATTCCTGTTCAAGTGTCCACTCTCCAGAGATAGTAAGCCAGCTCAACTAAGAATAGGTGGTCCTATCTACCTGAGCACTATTGTCTTGACGAACAATAAGTCTGCAACTAAGCTTTTCACTGAATATTCGATCCAGTGCCTGCTTTATAGATGCTTTCTGACGTCGCAAGTATCTTAGTCTCAATAGGACACCCTTCCGTTTACGTGTTGGCCCCCCTGCACGAACGCCACGTATAAGGCACCCTTGAAGTCAGACTGCTAGCTGGCGGAAGTCATGGCCTCTGTGCAGACCCAGGTTCTTGTGAACAATGAGTGGGTGACCCAAACAGTAACTGCCGAGGAGCTCTTCAAGTCTCGTGTTAAACCTACAACACCGGCCACCCCGAAACCACCCAATTATGGCGTCCTTACCAGGACGGTCGTCAAGAGCCCCATCATCCGTTGGATACTACCCGTTCAGCTTCGATCATCACGTTTTAATGACGTAGCCTTAGTGGGAGTAGGTTGTTTCCTCTACCTCCTCATCTACTCAACATATCGGATCCCCAATCCCTCTTGCTGACGGTAATAGGACCAATCTGTTCAGATATGTGAACTAAGTTCGGATTTTCAACTCCAGCCTATCGCAAAAGTGGAATTTGGCTCTAAAATTAGGAATTGTAGCGTTATAGGCACTCATGACTACTTGCGAAGGTCAAGGGAAGATACTCACGCTAGTTACTATAGAGGCGACGATGCTGCTGATACGACTTCTTATGATCCTTCGACGCCCCATACTCTACCTGGAGGTGTCGAGCCCATTCAGCAGGTACTAGTGTTAGTACTATTCACTGGAGAGTTTGTGTTTCTCATCATGGGTCTGACTTCCGCTGGCGATTGGAAATTCGTTCCGTCACATTCCCCTATTTTTGGCCACATAGATGAGAACGGCGAGTGGGTCGGAAACGGCGAGGATGACGAGACGTTGATAGACCCGGGATTCCTTATGACAATCAGCCCTGATGGGGGACACCTGGCCCTCGCCTGCGCTGAGAATCTCTTTATCGTATATCAACTAAAATCGATAGCGGAACTCCGCCTACAGCACGCAAGAGGCCAACCTCTGCAGCCCATTCGATCTGTGAGAGCGCGGGCTGTGAATGGTGTCATTCATAAGCTCGAATTTCTTCATCCGGGCTCTGGGAATACTTTCAATACCGTGTTGCTCGTTATCATCGCGCAGCTAGGGGTGCTCAGACTAGCCATATACGATTGGGATCCCCAGCAATCGTTACAAGATGTGTTACGCGTAGAGAAACCAGGCCATAGGCTTGACGAAACTGCTGGAATACCGTTACTCATCATCCCCCTGACATTCGGTTGCCAGTTTCTAGTTATAACGGAACGTTCTATGACAATCTGCTCAGATGTACTCGGCGGCCCGCCGGTTTTTGATCCGTTCGAGCTGGCGCATCGAGACAAAACAGAATGGCATCATGGTACTTGCAATCCATTGTGGACAGCTTGGGCACGACCCCTGCGAGAGGAATCATACCATACAGAAACTGACGTGATATACCTTGCTAGAGAGGATGGCTGGGTCAGTAATCTTGAGATCAAGAGCGACTCTGACATCGAAGCAAGCAACTATTATGGTCCATTGGATTGTAATATCGATTCGGCATTTGCATCTCTTAGTACACCCCACGGAGAAGTTCTAATAGCGGGCGGAGATTGTGGTCCCGGTGCAATATGGCATGTACGTTATACCGGCTTGCGCTCAGCTCTCTCATAGTAGAGCTAACATCACCCCTTGTAGGTGCATCCAAGAGAACACCCACAGCGTTTAGGTTCATTACCTAATTGGTCTCCTATGACTGATCTGGTATTAACGAAAGATGCAAGCGGGTATACTCAGCCGGACTATCAAGGACTTCCGAAGCAACTAATGCCAGCCGAGAAGCCACAAAGTCAACTGCTACCACCAGAGAAGATATACGTTTGCTCTGGTAGGGATAAATCCGGTGCTATTGTAGAGATGCGTTATGGAATTGAGGCGAAGATTGGCTTGGACCTCTTATACTCCTCACCCATTAAAAGGTGCTGGGCCATTCCTAGTTTTGAAAGCACACCGGAGGCAGGATTCTTCATGTTGTTGGCACTACCAGAAACTTCAGCTCTTCTACATATTTCGCATAACCTCTCTGAGGTGTCCGAGAAAGATCAACATACAGTCAATTTCGATCTTCTCTCGACCACGCTCGCGGTTCACGTTTCCCAGGATCTTGTAATCCAGATTACTACCGCACATGCAACCATAATGTCCCCTAGCAGTTGGTAAGATACCTATCTCTTTTGTTAAAGTTTGCGACTAACCGCTTACATCATCAGTTATCAACACTCGATCAGTGACATGGTTGAAGACTCCTCAGCAACAATAACAGATTCTGCTATAATCGGTGAAACGCTTGCTTTGTCGGTCTATTCTCAATCTGTCTTCAAAATCATGGTCTTCACTTTTGATAAAACTCGATTTGTATTGGCGCATACCATTGATCAGCTAGATGGCGATGTCACTGCCCTTTCTCTGAATACTTTATCCATTGGTGTCTGCGTTCTGGCTAGCATCTGGTATAAGGATTTGTCAACTCTGGTAATTGTGCCTCTCGATTCACTGCGCCCAGAAGAGCAAACACTGTCTAGTACTCAACGAGGTAAAGTACCAACGTCTATATGCTTGAAACTCATTCTATAACTAATTCGCTGTTATCTAGAAACGATAACACTGAGCATGCCGGGTGATGTGGACTCTACGGGGATCCATGCTGTGACTAGCATTGTATGTCTTGGAGATGATAAAATTGTTATGGGCAAGAGGGACGGCGATGTCCTTACGATACGGCTAATGAACGATAATCAAACTGGGCGAAGATTGACAGTAACTAAAACGAATCATTTTGGAGTATCCCCATCACATGTATTCACAGGGACGATATTCGATACGGGTCCCTCGACATTGGTTTGCAACGACGCTGGTCTTGCAATTATAAAAGAAATGAACGAACAATCGAACGCGGGCTGTCGTGAGGAGATTTCCAGAATCTGGCTCACCGATGCCAACGAACCGCACTTGCCTTCTCCTACAATCAACTCAGTCGCAAGATTGCACCGAATACCGGAATACGGGGATTCCACGTGGGCTATGGTTGCTGGGTCACATATTCTCATAACAGAGCTACAATCTCATCCTGCGCCCGTTCCACGGTATATGCCTATCGAAGGCACACCACTGAAGGTTTTATATTCGGAACGACTTGGGGCTTTAGTCACAGTCGTGAAGAAAAGTGGAATCCCTTCTCTACATTTCCTCGATCCCGTTACGGGAGTTGATCTATCCCATCCAGTCAGAAAGGTGTCGGATCAGGATGACGAACAACACGAAGATGTCGACCACATCGCGTACCTGGACAATCCAAATATGAAATTTGCCTCCTTAATGAGTTGGCACTATAAGAATACCTATGAGTGGTTTATCATATTAGCTAGGATCGGGGAGAGCCAGGGACGACTTTTAGTAGTTTCAGCAAAGAAGGAAACAGCCGGATCACGCCAAATTCGCTTTTGGACCCAGTTCTACAGAAAAATTAAGGATGGACTGCCGCGATTTGGGGCGACTGACGACGACGGCCTGTTTCTCAACTTCGGTAAGACCCTCGAGTATCATGTCATCGAAGACAAGAAATTCAAAACGGCTATGAAATTCGACCTGCCGTCCCCAGCTACGTCTCTAGAGGTGATTGACGGGCATTTGCATGTCCTTACCTCTCATCATTCACTACTCATTCTCGACTACAAGTCCGATGCCGCTCTCAGGAGCCAGCGAATGATCATACGTCACATGGACGAAGTCGCCCGAAACGGACTTCACTCGATCGATGCGGGATCATTCGTCGGCGTCCAAAATCCCCAGAAGCTCGTACTTGTTTCTGATCCTATGTGTGGCGTCTATGGCCTGTGGTCTCCGGGTCGAAACACTGGTCCAAATACTGGTACCTGTACCTCGAAGTTTCAATTAGTATTCATGGCAAACCTGACAGCTTCGATTCGCAAGTTCGTCGCCGGATATACACGACCACGCTGGGCCAGACATGAGCCACGCAATGGACATAAGTCAATTAGTTCGGACAGACGCGATATACTCGGCCTTGCAATTGATGGGTCGCTGACACATTTTTCAATCCTCGACGAGGATACATGGCGATTGCTGAGACATATTCAAGATCTCGCCATGATATTGGCATTGAAAGATCCCTGTCTCGTCCCCGGTGGACACGAAAGTGCTGGAAATCTGCAGCTGGCTCCCAACTCCCCCGCCAAGACTAAGATGCATGTCGATGGAGATATCTTGCAGCACTGCCTGGAGAAGAGAATATTAGAGCGTATCGTGTCAACCCCGCAAGAGATCGTTCGGCTTCAAGAGCTGCTCTTGCCACTGGGCCTTGATCTAGACGCGACTAATTCTCAGATGCAAGATGTGAATAGCCGGGTGTTTGAGCACACATACGGTATCCTCGAATATCATCTTTCTCCTGCTTTGTGAGTAGGTGCTCGGTCAGTTATGAATAGGAGGTCCTAACCTAGGTAACTTGCTCGGGTTTTCCGTCGCATCTGTTCATCTGTGATGTTGTGTATTGATGTAGAATGGACTTGAACTGGATGATCTGGCTTTTCTTTAGGAATAAACTTCAATGACACGAATGAGTTACCAGATTATCTTGTTGGAAAGCAATTAATTGCAGTTCGCTATGCTAGAATATCATCTGGGCCTGGTATATAAGTACTCCGTACCGTTAGGCAAGTTGTCACCAAAAATGGAAAGCTTTGCCGGCGAAGCTCCATTTCAATACGTTGTAAATCAAAGTGCTGAAGCACTTCAATTTAACCTACAATACGTAGAATATTCCCAGCACTTCCCAGATCCAACACACGTCCAGAGGGGCTCCGCGTTGGACCTCTGGGAACTCGGCTGTCGTCTCTCACGGTCCGGCCCTTTTGCAACGCGTATCTTTGACCGTGATGGCTGTATTAGTTGTATGCTGTATTAGCTGAGCTTCGTATTCATATTCAGCTATAGTGACCGTTAGTGACCCTGTTCACTATTGCTATACACTCAGCCATATAGTTAATTTTAGTGCGAATACGTTGCGGTTGATCCCTTTTTAGAGTTTGACCAATCAGCTGGTTGCAGAGTCCGTATGGACCAATAGGATCTTTGCAGAGAAGATTTATACTCTTAAGGGTTACCGATTGTACTTCTTAAGCTTCACTTTCTCTCACACTTAATTGTCGTTGCCAATACGTGTTCGGAAAAGGTAAAGCTTTCTAACAATTTTACCAATGTGAATAGCTTTCAGAAGGAGCCCTTAATATCACGTAGATATACGGATATGCCCATTTGGCTAATATTGCTACCTACATAGGTACGTAGGGATTTTCCTGCCCTATGGTAGGTACAAAGGAAAGCGTAGATAAAGACTGATAGTATACTTAACTACCACCGATGCTAATGGTGTAAGGCGCAACGAGCAGCCCCTGTCGATGTCCTGGGTGTGACAATGGCTTGTTGACAAGGGCTTGAAACTTTGCGAGTTTCAACTATTGTAATAATTCTCTATGGTCTCTTAAGGTCCATGGTTCCTCTTCCTTTCAGTCAGGAATCTGGCCTTTTATTTATGCTTGAGTTCTAAGCGCCCGACTTGTTCGATCTGCCGATCGTTAGCTCCCGTGCCTTATTGTTGGTTCTACTTGCAGAGGCAAGTGATCCTTGTAATTATCGCCGACCAATAATCTGTTATCTCCAACTGCACAAGTTACCAACTGTGTCTTGGTGATCTTGGCAGGGGTTGTACGGAGAAAGGCCATACAATATCCAACTCTTCCTGTTCTTCGGCTGCTAGTGGTGCTTTGCTAGGGCACGCTGGGTTGGAGTCTGGAACTGATGCTGGGATAATTGTCTGTATTATCCGGATTGGACCACCTTTCGGTGTGTTGGAATGTAATCGGACCTCGTCCTAGCTAACAAGGACAATCAAAAGGCTCACCCTAACATTTAGCCCTCATAGAAAATTAACTACGATCTTAAATCCAAACCGGTAGCTTATGGGCCCAATAGCGATTTATTAGGTAGCAGAAGCTTGGTTGGTGTCAGGAGATAAGTGCCCAGAATGAATAGAGAGGCCTATTCGCAGCCAGGATAGCAGTTAGGGCTCGATAGAGTGATCAATTGATTCCTGAGCCACCCAAATCCGAGGGGGTCCAGTCATTTATATACACAAAATCTACTAGTTCTACACCATAAGGTATCTGTGAACTAGTTCCTTGGTAGTTGGGCAGTTACGAAGCATAAAAACATGGACGGAAAAGTAATGACTGGGGCAAAAGCATCAGGCCACCCAAGTAGGTCGGTTAAAGCTCCGGGCTCGAGGCTTTCAATCAAAATGCCTTTGCAACCCCCTCGTCGCCCATCCTATCCTTCAAAGACAATCCCTACAACCTGATCGCCGGACCCCTTATGATGGTTATTGTAGTAGTGGCCGGCGAACTGCCGAGCCGTGGCCCCGGCCCGTACCCGCTGTCCTATGACTTGCGTGCCCTCCCCCTCGAACACGTTGGAGTGCGCGCGGAAGTTGGATGTCGCCTTCAGAATCTTGGCGTCCGTCTCTTTTGTCATGCTGAGGCCCGGTCCTATTTGTATGCCTACGGTCTGTGTACCATCGCCCCTGTAAACGTTCCCTTCGAATTCCGTGACGGGGCTGGACCTGGGAGGGGGAGAGGGGGCGGGAGACGTCTCTATTTTCGGCGGCGGCGGCAGCGTTGACAGATTGCTGGGGCGAGTTTTCCCTTCACTTTGTGAGTGGTTGTCTATTGGGGAAGATGTTGCATCCTGCTTGACGCCTTCGTCGCAGAATGCCAGAGATGACGGAACTTCTATTTGGCGAGACGTGTTCGGTTGCGTGTCGTGGCAGTGTTTCTCATGGTAATCCTGAGTTGGATGGCAAATAGGTGTTTCGGTATTTCCTTGCCTATGCCTATCAGGATGCTTCTCCACGGATCTTGTAACGAACGGCCTTGCAAAAGCGTGGTGGCGTTCCTCGATGGACGTGGTGATATTTCCCCCTTTTTGGTGTATCTCAGTATCTATCACTTGTTGCTCAGAGTCGCGCCGAATTTGAGTCCAGATTTTGTTCACTGTAGGGCTGATCTCTCCAAGTTTTTCGGTATTGAGCTGAGTTATGTATAGTGCCAAGGTGCTCTTTTGTTGTTCAATATCATCAAAGATCTTGTCGTACTTCTTCTGCTTCATGGCGAACGATATAGAAGCCAGAAGCTGGTTTTTTCTTCGTCGACATAGCCTTCGATGGGTATCATTGATTGTGGTAATCAACTGGTCTGTATAGCGGAGGATGATGGGCGTTTGAAGATGAGGACTGCCGCGTACTGTTTCTATAATCTCCTTTAGTTGTTCGCCTGTTTCCCTGTATCTCTCGCTGTTTCTGGCTGCATCAGCGATGCTATTGATGGTATTGTAGATTTGCAATGAATAGTCCACAGCCTGAGCCCCAGCAATAACGGTACCTAAAATCTCAGCCATTCCTATGCATTACTATAGCCATAATTTTAGGTGATATACATTAGATTTCATACTAGATTAGCCAGAAGATGAAACAGAAGGATAACAGCACTATCTTGTGTCAAGACCAACTGATCGGGCTATAACTAGGACTCCATGTTATATACCCTTGTCTTTTGGTATGAACTATAGGTATGTGTCAGCCGATTTGACGACTGATTAAGCTGACGATAAAGAGACACGCGTTTAGTGACCAAGATTGTTATGCGCACTATGTGTGCACGATGCATCATCTTCGTTCGTATAGGACGCCAAAAAAAGCATCTTGTCATGCAGTTGGTCGGTGAAACCAGCCCCAATGACTCGTAGCATGGCCTATGTACGTGGGGCGGGCAATGTTTGCCTAGCTTAGGTACTGTGGAAATCATGCTGAAAGTATTGTAGCAAGAACAAGAACTGTTGTAGTCATCTAGACTACATGCTTAGTAGCCCGCCTATGTCTGCCACCCCGTCTCACTATTTCGGACCCCTCTAGTCCTTTTGTAGATCTTAGTCAATTCATAATAGAAATATAGCAAGGGTTAAGAATTATTAGGCGAGCTAAGTACTTCTATGTAACATAATTTCACCGACGCAGCGTTGAAGACCATATTTAAGCTGTAAGAGATCGGTATTAACTACTAGATACGTAGTATATATACATCTGTACTTGGAAGTGGTTGGTAATTATATGTGGGAAGTGAGTGTCTGAAATAGCCAAGAAGGGTGGCAGACATAGGTGGGCTACATACTTTGCTAGCAACATCCTTTACATAAGTACTTTTAGGTCCTTCAGGCCTTAGAGGGTGTACAGCCACACAGGTGGTCTTGGGTACTATAAGTTAGGCCGAAAAACATACGTGCACATCCGCGGAAACGTTGCCAAACGAGAATGTCAAGGCTTGCCAAGACTGCTGAATTACCAAATGGCTGGCGGATTGGCAGAAACAATTGACTTGTACACATAACATTGGGCAAACGTAACTCATAAATTGGCAGCGCTGAAGATATTGTCACACTTCGTTGGGTCCAGCCAACCGGGGGTATGACTATGGTATGTACCTAGGTACAATGAATGTCCTTTCTCTCGAGGGCAGGTGTCGCACTTTTCCAATTGCCTACCTCATCCCGAGAGTCTCCAATAATTCTCATCTATGAGGCTATTCCACAGAAAAGCATACACCTATGAATTGATCGCCAGATCCATGATGTTCATTCTCCCTGAAACGGCCATTGAAGTTAACGGCAGCGTTACTATTAACAACGCGCTGGCCGATAAACTGGGAGCCACGGCCGTGGCATGTGATCACGTTTTTGTGATATAGGTGGTTGTTAGTGAGGTCTCTTAGGATACTACCCTCTCTTACTTGCGATCCCACAATCTGGTGTCCGCTACCACTTCGCTTATTTCCCGCAAATTCCACAGTATCCAGGCCCGATTGATGACGAGATAGGGCGTAACTACCTTGACTCTGCATCTGTAGCTCTTCTTCTTGCTGAGATGGTGGGAAATAGTGATCGTTGGAGTAGTAGGGATCACAGATATCTCCATACGATGTGGGACTGCTATAATAAGAGCTGTCTGCTGTATTGTCATCACCCCAGGATGTGCTGCTATTCGCGGGTCTGGCATTCGCAGGTCTGACATTCGCGGGTCTGACATTCGCGGGTCTGGCGAGCTCACTAGTTACTTGGAGCTTAGCATAAGGAGAGGTGCAGTTTTGTGGCTCAAGGGCGCCGGCATTTGAGGAATCGGCGATAGATGTGGCTGATGAGCGAGTGCCTTTATTAAATGGAGATCGAAATTTGTCGCCCAACAAGTGCTTGAAACGCCCCAGAGTGGAAAAAGAATTGCCATGTTTACCGGAAGACAGCGAACCGGAAGACAGCGAACTGTACCCACTATCGGGACTTTTAGCACGTGGGGTCCGCTGCTGACTTCTGCCGGGCGACTGGTCGTAAGTTTGTGGTCTGGGTGAGGCTACGTGCTGCATGACGAGATACTTAGGTAGGTACAACAGCAGATAACAAGCAAAAAAGGAAAGGCGAAGGGAAAGATACAAGATATAACGCCTTGCGAAGGAAAATGGGCTTTTTCGGTGTAGCGGTTATAGCAAGAAAGAAATAGAAGAGAGAGGTGGGCGGCAAGCCAGAATTTGACAGGGCCTTGTGTTAGTGTTCATATATCAATCATCAACAGCAGCGTTCCTACCGTAGCCCTCATCACTTTACTCAGACTGTCAAGCTGACATGCATGAAAGAAATTAACATGATCCTCACCTGGCGTATAATGTGCACTCTGAAAGGGGGGGCAGAACAGAAGCCAGAATCTGGCCGAGCCTTATGTCGTTGCTCATATACCTACCTATTGATCATCAACGGTAGCGTTTCTACTGTGGCCACAATCATGTTACTTGCACTGTCAAGTTGACATGCATGAAATAGATTAATTAACATGATCCCCCTCTTTCAAAGTGCATATTATACGCAGGCAGGCAGAACGAAATAGGTCGAGGGCAAGACTTTGCGTCCTGCCTGCCTGCTTATTCCCCCAATCGGCCGACAGGATTTATATTGCACAAGCGAAGGAAGGATCATAAAGACATAGCATCGGGTAGCTCGCGTTTCATGCGGGCTTAGACCAACTCCTGGGGCGGATAAACCTCGCTTCGCCTAGATTTGCCTACCACGGGGGGCGTATCATTGGCATCGAGCAGGACTCCCGGTTCTAGCCAACCATTGCAGCAGACTACATCATATGCCAGCATGGAGAGTCTATTATCAGTCACAACGGTTTAGTTCCAAGGGCTTGAGATAAGGTTCAGAAGGCCGATCATTATTATATAGTAACAAGGTCCGTGGCTGCCAGGCACTAAGTACACAGGAGACTAGTATGGCCCCTATTGTTGGGGATATAGTAGATATTTGGTTAGATAAAGGTCTGAGTCTCCTAATCAGTTGGGTGAGGCTCAAATGTCAATGATATTAATCCCCTCCCCCTACTTTCAACGTAGCTGCGACCTACCGGTGGCTTAACTTCGCTCTAGATACAGCCAAAACTCCAACAGTGCACCTTCTTAATACATGGGGCGTACCAGAGACTATCTATACGCCTCATTGCCTTGCTTTATATAGTCGTATTCAGACCTTTATTTAGCCGTGTTTTGCCTCGTCTATGGTCGCGTTCTATGTCCCTGTGAGGAGTCTACAACCTCGCTTTCCGCCTAAGTATAAGTATTGTGATTGGTTTAATCGGCCGATGGGCTGAGAAACAAAAAGGTGCCGGGAAATGACAGGTCCTTACTGATCTATACCCCGGCGACCCAGACTTTGGCAAGTACCGCGTCAGACAAGGCTCAGCGCACGAGCCAGATAGTGGCTCTTTTACTGAAGTTTTTGGTTCAAGTATCTTAAGACGAGATACTTCTTGCGCGTGGGCTGTAGGTTAGTGTGCCCAGAATTCCTGACACAGGTTCACTTCTCAGGGGCTAGGTCAGTAGAGGTCTGTAAGATATCAAAGAGACCGCTGCGTTGCAATTGGTATGAGTTTCAGATTATAATAATCTACTATGGCTGCCTTGAGACTGTAAAGAAACTTGGCACTCTTAGTACTAACACCTTTGAATAAGGGCTTGGAATTAGATCTCTTCCGACCTTTGAAGGCTAGCCTTGACTATATATATAAATATAGCAAAGGGTCTAATACTTGAAGTCTGCTACTATATCTTAAATAAGCAAGGGCTGAGTAGCTTTAGTTTTAACACATTCAAAACATGTGTTGAGGGCGCACAATAAAGGTGTAGCCCGAATTACGTAGCATACAAGTGTTCAAGATATATAATAATTGGCTAAGCAGGGGGTAAAGAAGTTTATGGTATTGAAACACCATTTAAAGGGATATAGAGACGAGAATTGATTCGTATCAGGTCACAAAAGAGCTCCGGGCATATCACGCAACTTTACGTTTATAGCTTACCCAGGTGCGGACTGTCTGGCATGCCGGCATCACGTCTTTGAGAAAGCAGCTGCCCCCGGACGTTCACGAGGTCCTTGATCGCGTCGAAGGAATATTGAACTTTGAAACACTGGAATACGAGGCTGCTATTGAGGTTGGCGAAGGAAGTTCAGGCTGCACTTGAGCCGCATTCCGAAGTGTTGCATTCTTCCACTAGGTCCACCCAACTGGTCCTCTCCCTGCTGGGCTGTAACATTGTTGGGTGATGTTTGTAAGTAACCCTACAGCATGGCCATTCAAACAATTTGCTACGTTGGGGATAAAAATAGCACAATTGGTTTGAGGATCAGAGAACGCAACACCAGAGATGCTGCTTCTTTCTTCCCATCTCTTTTTTTATGATAATTCGAGATGAAACTTTTGTGCTCTTTGTCAGAGTTTTGGTTGTATCTAGAGTGAAGTTAAGCCACAGGTAGGTCACAGCAGCGTCGAAGGTAGGGGGTAGGGCTCATTATTATGGAGTCCTACCCAACTAATCAGGGGAGACTTAGACATTTATATAGCCAAATATCTACTATATCACCACCTATAAGGACCTTAAGAGCGTACTTGATGCCTGACACTCTCCAGGTCAGTTTAATGGAGTAGAAACGTGTATCTATCGGGATATACTAACCTCGGGTCATGCAACCACAACCGCAATTGGGCGATTCAGCCAACATGCCCCGGGAACCAAGACCGGCAATTTTATCCAATCCGCTATTCTACCAAAATTTAAATCAGTTAGTCCCCTAGTGTCATTTATTCCCCCCTTTGGTGGATATTATGTCTTGTTTTTATGCTGTCGAGACGTGCTCCCGACGCTTGCTAACTCTAGCGTGCAAACAGTAGCAGCGGCGATCAAATACTTGGTGTGCATTATGCCAATGAGCGAGAGAAAGGGAACCACCCCCTTTCGAATTCGCACTATCAACAGTTCGAAAATAATCGGAACGACGGCCCCGGCGACCAAAATAATGGGGTAAATTACAGTCAAAAGGGACTTCAACAGCTGCTACACTTGAACATGACCTCCCCCAACCTGGCTTTGGTATGTATTGTAGCCCTTGTGGTGATAATACCATTGTCACTTGGGCTCGGATTAGGATTGGACTCAAGGCAAGACCATAATGAATCAGGGTAATCTTGCAGTCGTGATTACTTATCTCTTCAAAGCAAAGCTTTGACTAACATATTATCAGGGAAACGAATTTGGCGAAACTGTCGCCCACCACCTCCAACAAGGCCACATTGCCTGCTACAACAACAGTTGACATGACCTCCACCACAGCTCCCAACACTTTAACAACGCCTGCGCCAACTTTAAGTCGATGCCAACATGGGTGCTACCAAGACTTTGTGGAAATGTCAGGCTGCCACGAAAGGTGCCCCGGGGCATCTTGCCTGGACGACACTGGGTGCGAGGACCCGTACCCGTGCATATCAAGTACTTGCTGTTACACTGGCTGCTTGCCCGATTGGAGCTGCAACGGGTGGTGCGCTGGCCCCCTGACGTGTCTCTCGGCACCCTCCACAGTCACCACAGCGGCCTCAACATGTTCAGGTACACGAGATGATTAGCCAAATGCTAGCCCGACTGTATTCTGATTTGACCTCGCTAGTCGGCGATAGGAATGAACAAGGCTCATTGCCCACGTAGAGAGAAGGACACTCATATGGTTAGCGAGACCATCTCAGGGGAGATGTTCCCGTCAACCTTACGCTTGCCTCGGTCGGGGTAATCGCGCCCCTGGGGGATATGATCGACCCATCAGGTGACATCGGGAGCTACAGTACCGACAGCTCTCGTTCTAGTTTTGTAGCGCAAGGCGAGCGCATCTGCGTGTTCAAGTACTGCAAAATCTAGCATAGCTGGCTTTCCGGCAAAAGAATCAACACCGCGCGCCTTTCTAAAAAGCCTCGGTGGTCCTCTGCCGAGAAAGAAAGGGACGAGGGCGAGGAAGAAGACGATATGATTGAGGTGGAAACGATGGCAATGGAAGAATCAGAACTTGACGGAGAATGGGACAGAGAGGAGGCTGCAGGCGGCGATGTATTGGTTTTTCGGTCCGGAGAGGAAGGAAGCGAGGAAAAGGAGGAAGAAGGGTGAATTCGCGGCGTTCTCAAACGTCACCTCGAAGTAGCTGTAAACATAGGATCAAATTTTACAATCGCTCGCCTACATTCTACGAGCATTGCTTTCAATTTTACATCGAGTTTGAGATGATCCATCACTGATAACTGGTTGATTGGTCGATCCAACGGAGTCAATGCCATCATCAACTATTTTAATAATCCAAGGGATTTCAGGAAAAATGGGGCTTTCGCAAAACGTAATTTTCTTTCTGCTTTATTGTAACCAGAGACTTTCTGCTCGTGAAGTATTAAGATCGTAGGTAATCTGCTAAGCGATCACCTACAAGTCTTAAATGAGTCTAGCCGTGGAATGCATACGCGACGTTTTATTAAAAGTCCTCACGCTTGTTCTACAACTCTCACTGGGGCACACACACTACGCGAATTGCATGGTACTCGTATTGGGGGGAGCGTGGGCCTTCTCAGTCAATGTCAGAGTTAAGTGCCTTGAGTGAAGAGAGAGACCTGCTTGCAGCCAGGAGGGTAGTTGGGGCTCAATAGAGTGATCGATTGATTCTTAAACCACCTAAATCCAAGGGGGGTTTAGTCACTTATATACACAGAATCCACTAGTTC
Organism: Xylaria curta; assembly: GCA_022495235.1. Classification (NCBI taxonomy): domain Eukaryota; kingdom Fungi; phylum Ascomycota; class Sordariomycetes; order Xylariales; family Xylariaceae; genus Xylaria; species Xylaria curta. Next base: position 92,270 of record MU375922.1, on the reverse strand, counting down.
TACACCATAGGGTAGCCGTGAACTAGTTCCCTGACAGTTAGCTTTCGCCGCGAAGCCGTATATGTAGCTCTTGGCTTTAATGTAGGGTAGAATAGGCTTCGAAAGCTGATCAGAGACCGCCCACTACTAGCTAGAAGCGAAAGCTAACAATAAAACAAACAATAACTGAACTGTTTAAAGGTCGTTAGAGCAGGGGAAAGCTGGCGGGGTAAATACGCTGAATATTCGCGTCAAGTGTGCCTCGATTTTAGTGGTGAAAAGGGGTAAGTTGTGTGGTGGGTTCCTGTACCTTGTAGAACACCCCTAGAATTATATACTTGATATGGATAATATGCTAGCATAGCGAATTACAATGACTAAATTCTAACAATATAGCCTGGCAACGCATTCATTCGTACAGTGACCATATTAGCAAAACCACCCGGGCAAGTGGACAAACTGCAACCAAATAACTAAGCCGTCGACACCTGATCGTCCTACATAGTGGGCGACGAGATTAGCACATTAATGCAGAACCGAAATGCTGCGTCCCGAATCGAATAAGTTATGCTTAGGCTACAACGTATACCAAGCGCCCTGTCTACGTTACATACCAAACGCCACACTTACACAAAAGATATAATACGCTTGCTATCTACTTTGCATTTCTAGCCCTAAAAAAGAACATTGTATATAAGACCCGGTAGCACCAGGCAAGCTGTCACTAAAATGGAAAGCTTTGCCGGCGAAGCTCCATTTTGATATGTTGTAAATCAAAGTGCTGAAGCACTTCGATTTAACCTATAATACACAGAATTGGACCCAGATCTACACGCGCCTGTTAACCAGTAAATTCACACATCCAGAAGCTCTGAGACCTCCTTTTAACCGCGGCGGTTCCTGGAGCCTGTCTATCGTGAACTTGAATCCTACAGTGTGTTTAAATCGTCCCTGGGACCCCCTTTCGCTTGCTTTTTGCGCGCAAGCCACACAGTTAAACCTAGTGCGAATACGTTGTGGTTGATTGTTCAAATAGACTCTGACCAACCAGATCATTGCAGACTTCGTTTAGGCTAATAGGAATTCATTCCCCTTTTATAGAGTTTTGGGGGGTCTGGTGTTAATTTCTCAAGCTTCACTTCCTCTCACACTTAATTGTCCCTGCCAATACGTGTTCGGGAAAGATAAAGCTTTCCAATAATGAAGCAGTGTAAGTGAGGTGGCTTACGTAAATTGCTATTTAGGGTTCGAAATTCATGTGAGAGGCTAAGGGGTAATAAGGGTGGCGTTAGTGTTTATTATTATATCGACTTTGCGATAAGGCATACGCGCCTTATACTGGGGATCCTAACACTTATATTTCTTGTTTATATGTCTTGAACTTTTGCAACGCTTCAGCAATATGTTCCTCATGATTCATTCCGTAAATATGCCCCCATCTCATCATTAGTGCTTCTTTCAACTTCTCCGGCCGAAGACGGGTCTCTGGATCCTGGCCGCAAAATATGGTGCCTGTTTGCCTACTTGAATCTATAATCCTCTGGCATCGAGGCATCCGCACATCGCTGAATGCTAGAAAAGCAGCTTTGATATCCCTAGGGGAGTGTACGTTGGCCAGAAGCTTACCGAGAACCATAGCGTCTTCTATGGCCATACCTGCACCAGAACCCTGCCAGGGCGTCGTCGCATGAGCTGCATCACCAACGATACAAACACGGCCTGAGGAATACGCGGGGGTTCTTTTATGTTCCCATTCCGAATAGCATCTTGGTGAGGGTTGGTCGAGGAGCAGCTATAGAAGAAAGTAGATTAGCCCCTATTATTCCTGTGTCTAGAGCAAAGCTTCTTATCAAATCTAGTCATGTGAATTCCGGGGAAATTATGGGAAACGGAGGATGTCCCGAGTGACTTACATCAATCATCGCTCTTGTATGCGCGCTCATGAGTGATCCAGCCAGTGCCGCATCCAAAAGCTCCTTGGTGAGAGGCCGTCCCCTGTCTTGGGGCTCATCCTTCTCTACAGCACATATCACGCACTGAACAGTAGTTCCATTTTCGAGAACATCATGCATAATAAAAGCGCCATCGCTAACCCACCCGTATTGGCGGTCGAGTTTGAATAATTCTTCTCCAAGGGCTGCTTTGGCGTTCTCAAAGGAGACAAGGTTCCTGCAGTCCCAAAAGCCTGCGGGCGATGCCTTGCAGTTATATTTAGTGCTCACGTCGCGAAGGACGTAGTCCCGCACGGTGCTGAAGATGCCGTCAGCCCCGATAACTGCATCGTATAGCATGGTCGTTCCGTCTGTGAAGTTTACCTCCACGCCGTCGGAGCTTTCGGAGAGTTTGGAAAGCTTTTTGTTGACATGTAGCGTCTCCTTAGGCAAAGGAGCCAGGAGTTCTCTGAGGAGAGATGCGCGGTGGACCACAACCCCTGGGTCAGTGCCTGCAAGATCGAATACCAGACGGCCCGTGTATGGGCCGCCGCCCTTGTAAGAAAGGCATTAGTATCCGGCCAGTCTCGTATATCAACTGGAGCCTTTTATCGCCTTCCAGATTGTCGAATCAAATTGAACCATTGACTCACTACCATAACCCGCGTTGAATTCATTGGTACTGCTCCAGCACTCATCAACACCTCACTCGCTTGAGGTAGAAGATGATGAAGAGCAGTTTGCGCATTGATTGCCAGGCCTACGGCAGCACCACGTTCCGAGAATTGGGGTGCGGACTCATAAATATGAACTTCGATGTGCGGGTGTTGGATGAGTGCGTTTCCCAACGTCACGCCGGCGAGCCCGCCACCGATGATGGCGACCTTGAGTGAAGTGGGATAGGACTCTATAGACATCGTTGAGAGAAGATTCGTGTGAGCGGAAGATTGTATTTGGCCGACCACCTTTACCTTAAATGATCACGATATAGAAATGTAGTGTTTGGATGTCCTGACAAGGGCTGAGATATATATATGAGAGTAATGCAGAGTGTGTGTAAGTGAGGGGTCAGGAATCAGGGAATGTTGGGGGCCTTTGGCTTACAATGGGTGGGTAGCATTCCCACTGTAGCACAAACAGGTAATAAATAACGGGTTTATATAAAATGCAGTATAAAGCGCGACTCGGAGTCGACCGTGGGTATGAACATAAAAACATTAAAAAACGGATGTGAAATACATTGTCGTATTACAAATCACAGTGCCCGTCCCGCTTCACTGAAGATGCAGTTTCGTTATCGTAATAAGGATAGAAAAACAAGAAAAAAGCTTCATCTCCTACCAGAACCATCTCATTCCGCACAACCATTCATTAACCTTCAACTACCACAGAATCTCTCGGGACCTGCCTAGGACCAGCAGAGCTCATTTCGTGGCTTTCAGCTTGCCGTACTTGAGGAAGAGAACGAAATGAAATACCGTCCTCTTCAAATACTGTGTCATGGTCTGCGAATGGGGATATATAATGCGACGAACTTGTACGAATCCAACCATGTTTCGCCTTTCCAGCTTCCGCATCGTACTCACAACTAGGAGAGATTGAGTTCTCGCCTTCTTGACGTAATCTTGAGCCTCGAGGGGTACTATGCAGTAGACTTATTGCTGAAACCGTAATTCTTTCCCATGTTAGATCCTTGAAAAGGATAGCTAAACTAGGAAGGCATGCGACAAGGATGCCGATGCCAACTTCGACTATAGCCCAGTATATTTCCAACGTGACAAGGCCTGACTAATATTAGTAGAGGGCTGGCCTAAAGGGAACAGTGACAACATACAGATCTCATCTGCAGTCGGAATGAAGCCTGTAAAGACCAACTGCGAAATGAGGACTAAGCGAGTCAAAGAAGCTGCAATAGACCTGTAAAAGAAACAAGTTAGCTATTCTTTAAGGGAAGAACGTCTTTCAGGAGTCGGAACTTACACTATCCCAAGAAGAAATATTGCACTAATGCCAATTTTCCTTCCTTTAGATAGCTTCAAATGCCAGATCTACTCACGGTTAGTCTAGCGCGGGTTTCGTCTTCGGTGAACCACAACCTACTAGAGGAATTGGGAGCACAATAATAGCCACATCGGCGAAGAAGTCGGTTATGCATATTGCCTCGAGTTTGGCTAAGGTCTTTATGCAAACAGTATATAAATTGACGGTTGGGCCCCAGATGGCTGCGAAGTGTGTATTGCACATGAACAGTACAGAGAAGAAAAATGCTGTAGACCATATGAAGACAAGTGCAATCAAGACCTTAAGCAACACAGTTGTCTTGCTCCATTTGTGGACTGAAAAGATCCGTAGGTAGAAGAAAAGGAGGCTGGCTTTCGTGCATCCGATAGCCCACGGGAACATGAGGTCAAATGCCCATTCAAGCTATCTCTAATGTTAGCTGGCACGTTTCCGTCAATTAATGGTAAAGGTGCGATACTTTTCCATTCAGTACTAGCTGGTCTGTTTGCAGCAAGTATATGCTGCCTGTGTACCCCTCTGGAAGAATGAGTGTATGACCGAGTGCCTTGTGGGAAGTTCCATATAAAATCACGATCCCAATGCCTATTGTCAAGAGCTGTGATGGAGCTCAGTTAGCAATGCTAGCTGCCGTTTTCATATCTTCTTGCATACTGTAGCGGGTATTAGAAGCCAATCATCTGCTTTTAAACGCTGGTTCTTCTTCGTTCGCACCCAGAACCTCAAACTCACAGCGACAATGTCTACTGAGGGGAGGATCACAGCTGCTGCAATATTATGGCTTGCTGTCTCGTAATAGTACATTGTGCGTTGAGTTCTTCCAGCATTAATCAAAATTCAGATATCATGACAAGGACTAATATCTAGGCTTTGCATTAGAAGTTCACAATTCCTATTATACTATCAGCGTTCTGTAAGTCGATTGGTGTCTCCTCGTATAATCAACAGAACGAAAAGTCCTCCAAGCGTTTCAGGGGGAGAGGTGGTGGGGGCAGGCGCCAGATGCGACCATAAGACTGATCATAATGGTAGGATTCCTAGAAATATGTAGGCTCCAAGAGAAAAGAGTGAAACTCCGGTACAACGGGAAACGAATTGGAGAGCCTGCCTTTGTCCCTCAAGGGAGCTTGATGAATGTGGATTCAGTTTATCTCATGCCACCTGTCCGCACCAGTAATGATCGAAAGCCAAGGCTCTATGCTTGAAGAAATCTTACCCGCAGCATCCGAGGCGGTAATCAGTATAATGCGACCCAAAACCGACGACAAGGCTACATGATCGTTGCCTTGTATCAACAGGATCAGCGGACATTTTCGTAAAAGCGGCCGGCAAACCGAAAGTGGTTGTACGATAGGCCGCCTCCCCGCCTACAAAAACCATTCCAAGTTAAAAATGCTCAAATTTAGGCTTGGGAGGATACGTATGGGGTTGCATTCCTTGTAGCGCTCTGTCATAATAAGCATTTTTGACAGGAATTGGAGGATTCGCGTATGGGTCGCACTTAATAAAGTGTGCCAAAATTTCTCGATCACGTTTAAGACAAGTGTAACACATCACAAAGAGGATCTTGGCACAGGTAGGCAGAGAAGGGAGCCAGGTAGGATTTGATCTCCAAGGAATGTTACCCTTACAGGCTGAAAACCCTCCATCTTATCAATTGATCAATGTGTGCTTTACCACTTCTCGAGAAGTCTGTCAATACCCCAGAAACTCCTGGCTATCCACTGGGGCCTTTCCCCATCTGTTTAGAGAGCTCTTGCCTCCTCCTCTACATTTCCTTGAGCCCAGGGCCTGTCATCTTGTTCCTCAGTGAGATCTATGATCATATAAACTATTAGTGACAACAATAGCTTATACGGCGTAAGGCACTAGATACCTGTAAGGATTGGGCTAGCTACTGCTAAGCCTAGCAGCAGTGTTATGGTGCAAATTGTTGCCTTGCTGATGTACATATTGCAAAACTTGGTGTGTTGAATTTTCAAATGTGGGATGATGAAATCTGCTAATATTCGTTGTGTTATGGTTGGGCTTCTCATCGGCCTGGATTGTGGATGAGTTGGTGCTTTATGTACTGCTCTCGACAAAATGTCGACGCAGCCTGCATCCATGAAGAAGAGCGGACATGAGTCCGATGATGATAACTCAACCTATGGTGCGACGTCTAGCCCGGTATTATCTCACTGCTACCGTGACATCAAACTTGGAGTATGTAGCTCGTTGCAGAATGATTCGTTGTGTCTTGCATGTCATATGGGTACAGTTTCTGTGGTAAGACAGGGAATGATGAGTTCTATTGAAGGCGATACTATCGGTTTTAACAAGACCTTCCGACTTAATGCAGCCTCTTCCTCCGGTTTCTTTCCACAGAAGTCTCATCATCCAGATATTCTTGTATCGCACCTAATAATTCTATCCTGGTGTCATATCCACGAAGCTCGCGATGGTTAATCCCTATCTGTCGTCGAAAGACATCAGGTCAACAGAGTGCGAAGAACACTTGCCGTTCTTAGGGAAGCTCGATGACATTGAACCACAGAAGCAGGAACAGAAACATTCTATGAAAATTCCTATTACTTGTGTGCGCTTGTATCTTGTACTCCATCACGTGTTGACCATAATACTGCTGTGGGAATTCTATCGCAAGGAGAGCTTTGTATTGCTTGATCCAATACATCCCATGGGGCGCACTTGGTGTATGCGGTCTCCTTACCCCTTTCTTTGGTTGTCGGAAAGATTGACGATGTTACCGCAGCTCCTGCTCAACATGTCATTGAATACGAACTAAATGATGAGCATACTACCAATCATACCTATTATAGCAAATATTCCGGTGCTCCTACCGATGAACAAGATGCGGCCTGGGATGACTTGATGAGACGTATGACACTCTGTTAACACTCCTTCACGCGTTTCTGAATTTGACTGACAATACTGTAGCCGTTTACTTTAACGCGAGCCTCGAAGAAGTGATTAAGGCTGAAGAGACAGTCCGGAGTGACTTGGCTGTGGTTGAAGAGGGAGGCTACCTTGCTAACCTTGCTGTTTACCACGAGCTTCACTGCCTTGTGCGTTTCACACTCTATCCATTGATGTCTCCTCACTAAACTCCCGCAGCGACAGTTGCGATTTTGGCTTTATAAAGATCGATACTATCCAAATATAACCGAGACTGGAGATAAACATCAGCACGAACATCTCGGTTAGTATACACATCTACTGAACTCTTAAAAGGGTAACTTGTATTTGATGCTGATTTTGGAAAAAGATCATTGCCTGGAAACATTACGATTATCGGTCATGTGTAGCGCTAACACGGCTCTCTACACTTTCTATTGGGAAGATGAGAGACAGGTACGGCCTAACACGCAATCCAACTCAAGGTCTGTTTGTGTGAAATGGGAGCCTCTGGAAAAATGGGCCTATAGTAGGAGAGTACCTACTCATGTAAAGTATAACAAGACTTTAATGTCTAGTGGTAAGGAGTGAATATGTAAACAGCTACATGTAACTACTAGTTGGGCTTAATTTGTCTCTTTCGGACTATATCATGACACTATCTCGTTTCGCTGGGAGAAACTCACATTTTATAGGGTGTCGTGAAGGAAGAATAAATGAGTCAAAAAGAAATATAAGTTCAGCTTACAGTACTTAGATACGCTTGCTACATTTAACGGCAATTGTGTTTGCAGTAGGCGGTAGGCCTATGAGCAATATGATAAAAACAGCGCCCGATAGCGTGACGAACCGCGCACTAGGTATATGGTGGGTTAGGTGCCTTCCATTATGTGTGAGGAGCGGCGGCTGGACCCAGAAAAGGAACGGGCCGCAGCGCCATTCTTCGGTTTGATGCCTGATCATCCGATTCGTAGCTATATATAGGTATATATTTATATGAATCACTTTCCAGTACCTATCTCCAATATCAGGTGACGATCGATTGGGGGCTGGTCGCAGGGAGCGGGGATGGTCACGAATCAAACCTTTCGACGCCTGAGTATCATTTATGCATGCATGGAACACTACAGCTTTCGAGGCTCCAAACCACGAGGGCTCGCTCCAGTGTATACGATTGGAGAGCCTGTTCGACAGGAAGACGCAGTGTGACAGCTTTCATGTCGGCTCATCTAATTACTTGCTTACGCTGAGGTTGCCGCTTTACTTGTTATCACCCATTGGCTTTATGTGTTTATATCTGAGACTAGTGAGTGATTCAATTGGAGAGGCAATGAATGGCTTGGAGAACGCAACTATGTTACATGACACACGTGAGTCACGGCCTTTCCTCAGCCTGCATAAGTGATAGATACTGAGATACGCCAAAGGGGGGACAGGCAGCGATATACTGGTTCTTCGGTCCGAAAAGAAGGAAAAAATGGTGAATTCGCGGCGTTCTCAAACGGCACCGCAAAGTAGCTGCAAACATGGGATCAAATTTTGTAATCGCTCGCCTACATTCTGCGAGCATAGCTTTCAATTTCTACGTTAAGGTCGAGATGATACATCACTGATAACTGGTTGAAGGGGATTAATGCAATCATTACTACTCCAACAATCCAGGGAATTTCAGGGGAAAGGGGGCTTTTCAAGCTAAACGTAATTTTCTTTTCGTTAATTCGCAAAGTGGCTATATTAGCAAAACACAACCATAAAAATAGACTTATCTTATACATAGACAACGTAGACCCGGCCTGAATGTTATATATAATACACAAAACCCGAAAACTGTTAACATTTGTAACAAGGGCTAGAGGTCTAGGGCTTGGAAAGGGGTCTTCAATTTGCAATAATCTTCTTGGGCGTTAAAGGGGCCATACAAGTCTGGCTTTCTCTTTTCAGCTCTCGCAGCAAACCTAGGTCTATATACACGGACAGTCTTGCGCTTGCTTGCTTCAGTAATTTCAGGTCATGTTCTACAGCATCAGACAAACACGATCATCCCGAATATTTCAAAGCCCGAACAGTTCTATCGCCGAATCGCGCATCAGTTACACGATGTTGCCGACCTCAGCCACCGGAAGTTGCCTGTGGCCGTGGCTGTGGCTGATCCGTGTGACAACATTCTAGCCATTCTAGTTAAATAAGACAAATCTCTTCTTCCTCAACAGCCATCATCCACTCCAAATCACGTATTTCCATAGTCCCCACGCGTCTAAACTTGCCATTTCCCTCTCGAAGTAACATCAAGCCCGCCTTTTTGATAAGTGGGATACACCAACAGCTATCAACCCTCTCCTCGGGAATATCGAACCACGCTTCAGCAACGACATGGTCAGAGTCGTCTGAGGCTGCCACCGCCGATACGTTATCTATTTCATTCTGTATTGAAATAAGGCGAACTTTTGCTGAACGCAGTTTCTCTCGTGGATCTATAATTAGGCACACATTGATCAGTGGTTCCTTACTTCACTGGTTTGGGATAAGATTGTATAGTATAGGATAGGCTGTCATGAAGGCTGCTATTGCAAGGGAATACACAACATTCGCTCTGGCAGTTCCTACTAACGAAGTCAAGGAACTTGAAAGTTCGGTATCGGACTTACTCTCACTGTTAACCAGGACACGATTTATCAGCTTGCACCTCACACGTCTCAGCCTTCCGAAAAACTCAAGTTCACAGCTCTTGATATGCGCTTCGGCAGCATGACAAGCGACCGGATCCCGCGTCCATCGTTCGCCGGGGTATTTCGGGCGTACCATCCGGTTCAACACAGGGTAATCCATAAACTGCGTACGCCCGAATGAGCTAACATGGCCTTTCACCGAGGCCCAGGACCACGAAGGCACTTGCACAGGGGCTGCTTCTTGCGTCTGTACGCCATTGGTATCGGTGGTAGTTACCATCACCACCCTCCGCTCGGATACGGGCCGCAGAAGGTATCTTGTACATCTCACCTGCCACAACAAGCCACGGACGATATCACTCTCCCATAGGCCCCCAAGGTACCGCGAGCGAACCTTGCCTTTCACGATCTGCGCCAAACCGCTGAGCGCTGCGAATACGTCCGACGCCTCGGTGAGATCTCGCCTCGTATACTCGAAAAGGACCGTCTTGTACCAGAAGAACAGCCAGCGGCGAGCTAGTTCCCTGTCCTCATCCTGTCCCAGCCCATTGTTGCTCGTCTCACCCGGTGGAGGTGGTGTTGTCGTAATCGAATCATAGACAATCAAGTTAGGGGTAAACTCACCTACGCCATTCTGAATCTGGAAAGGCATCGCCCTTCGTCCGCCGCCATCTTCGTAGATTCGTAGCTCCCGACATTCAAAATATAACTGTTCCTCTCCAAATACTAGAGTGCGGGACGAGAGGATCGATTCCTGAAAACACCAGCCACGTTGCGCCGCGGGTCCGTCGCGGGCCGTGCGTGGGAGAGAAATCCATATATAACCAGCCATCTCGCCGTCACCGGTCGATCCCTGCCTCGCCCCTCCGCGGATGAAGGGGATAGCGCAGGGCTCCAAGGTGGGACGGAATCTGTTCTCCAGAAAGCCGTCCGCGCAATCCGCTGCGCGACCCGCGATGATAGTCAGTGCCGCGTTTCCGTAAATCTGCGCCATTCTTCTCGACTCGGATGCCCAGTCCTCGCCATCGCCTTGTATAATGCACAAGGCGTCAATCCAAACATACCGAAATCCAAGATCACGGGCGAGTTGCAACGTATCCCTATGCGTCTTGGGTAGCTCCTTTTCTTCAATGCATGAGTGTAGAGCTTCAAGGTTGTTAATCCGTAGACAGGTGAAGGATTGCATGCTCTTGCCCCAACAGTATGAGAGGGCCATGTACGGCTGCACTTGGATCCCAAGTGTGCGTGTTGTGACCTGTAACAAGGGCTAGAGGTCTAGGGCTTGGAAAGGGGTTTCAATTTGCAATAATCTTCTTGGGCGTTAAGGAGGCCATACGAGTCTGGCTTTCTCCCTTCAGCTCTCGCGGCGAACCTAGGTCTATATACACGAATGGTCTCGCGCTTGCTTGCTTCAGTAATTTCAAGTCCTGTTCCACAGCATCGAACAAACACGATCATTCCGAATATTTCAAAGCCCGAACAGTTCTATCGCCGAACCGCGCAGCAGTTACACGATGTTGCCGACCTCAGCCACCGGAAGTTGCCTGTGGCCGTGGTTGTGGCTGATCCGTGTGACATGACCAGACGGACAATAGGTCTCTTTTTATCTTGAGACGGGTCGCCTATGTCGATCAATCGCGTCGGCATCTCTAGTTTTGTCACGTTGTGGAAAAAGGATGAGGTGCACAGCTTGTGTTGCTTCCGGCAGACGTTCATCCAGTACCGTACGAAGTCAATGTGGAACCTTGGGTTCCGATCTACTGTCGTCCAGCTCTCGATGTATACTTGTGCGGCCGGTGTCCCTTTCCAGGCGTTAGCGGTTTATCTTAGCGTTCCAAAACAAAAATGTTTAAGTATGAAAGAAACTTAAAGCGGACAAAAGCTGAAGTCCAAACGTAAGGAAATATAAGCAGGCTTGATTTTCCCTAGAGACAACCTAGGTCGTATGTACGGGTAGGGAAACATCATCAGCAAACATAAGCAAGACAGGTAGTTGTCAAGGAAGGAGAGCATCTAACCTGGATCAGCAAATACGTTCAATATAACGAGAGTGTGAGAGCCAATCGTTCCGAGAGTCACAACCACCTGGTTTGGCGATTTTAAGGTGTCTCCATAGTCCTTATTCCTCCGCGGACGAGATGGATAGATTCCCCCCTCTAGATACTACACGAATCAGCGCGACCTTGAGATAGATGAGATACTACGTCAGTCAGTTGGCAATAATAGTATCCTTACCACTTTTTCGTCATCGGCTCGCTCCCCGCTTGAATCGAGCCCTTGAAGAAGATATTCTAGATTTTGCTTGTCGTGTTTTTGCACGATTGCAGTCCAGAAGAGAGTACAGAGGTCACAACCCGCCTCGGCGGACGCTTTCAGGGCCTGCACATTGTCGTGCATTTCCACGCATCCTCCTATAAGGTCATCGCTGCGGATTGCCGCACATGTAGCACACCGCATTGCTGTATCGTAGTTGGGAGGGGATAGAGGTGCATAATAAGTGATATAGGAGGTAGGGCCTGAGTGACGTCATGTAATTGCGAAGATATTTTCATAACTCTAAGGTGTGTTCGAGTTTTGGTTCAATGAAAGCAAAGATCTGAAGAGGGGAAGAGGTGAGGACGTTTCGTGTAAGTAGGTAGTTAGCCACATTATGGCACTGCAGGGCAAGGGCGTGGCTGGTGCAATTGCGGCTGCCTACTGTGGTTCCTGCGTTTCAGATTAAAGTTGTGGTAGACTTGTGTCACGTCTGTTGCGAGCGGAAGGCTAGCGAATCCCATGTCAGCGTGAAATGTTTGGGGAGTGAAGTGGTAGGACAGATGGAGTAGGCTGTTTATAGCATTGGGTGGTTAGCACGATGTAACATATTCCCCCCTCACGGTCAACGAGCAGTACTACTAACGTAACGAATTCCATTAAACTACCCATAAACATTCATTTTACCGATGTCATCCGCTCGTTCATAAATACATACAAGTAAGTGTTACCTTACCGCTAGGTAGCCAGGGTGACCGTCAGTCAAACCAACCAACGAACCAACCAGTAAGTAAGTAAACACAAAAGCGCTCAGTATTTTTATGTTTCAATCATGATGCACATGGTCGCTCTTTCTTACTTGGTCTTTGGCTTGTTTTTTCCTACCGCGAGAGTTCTACTACCTGTCTTGTCTCCTAATTGATGTCAAAGAACGGCTTGAGCTTAATGATAAGCTGCCATTCGTCATTCGTGACCTCCTTGCGATAGAACTCCTTCAGACAATCGATGCTGGCACGCGAGATCAAGCTGTACAGTGTGTCGGTCTCCTCGAGCTGTCGACCGTATGTCGGCTGGTGACCACCCATCTCAATCTTGACAGCTACCGAGGGTTGTCCCTTCTTGCAGATCGGGATCTGCTTGTGATCTCTTTCGATCGATGACCTGTGTAATTCGTCAGTAACAGGAAAATGATTGTATACAACAAAACGAAATCAGTTCTTGTCAAAGAAGTATGGTCAACTTACACTCGGCCCAAACTTATAACTTCCCTAACACCCGTTGTAGGGTTCTGCTTGACAGCAGCTATCGGCGTGCCCACGCGGAGGTTGCCATCCACCACATCGACTCCCACGACGATGGGGTTAGTCTTATTGAAAACTGCAACCGTGTTGAGGACGCAGGGAAAAACGGCAAGTAATTTGGACTCCTCCTTCTTCTTCTCGAGTTGCTCTTCCATGTGCTTCGTGAAGGCGTCGAACAGGTGATAGATAATGTCGGCAGTGAATATCTTAATGCCGTTCTCATCGGCGTATGCCTGAGCTTCCTTATCTACCTTGACGTCGAAACAAAGCATGACAGCGTAGTCAGGACTCTTTTCCAACATCGTACCGCACTGCATTATATCTCGCTTGAATACAGGGCCGATTCCCACGTTCGCCACGGGAATCTTGCAGTCCTTTAAGAAATCCAGAAGGGCTTCGAGCGAACCAAGGGTTGACGCTTGCACACTGACACCTCGTCCGGATGTAGACACACGACTAAACAGCTTGTTCAAATCTGCCTCGACCTCTTCTTCCAGGTCCTCTTCATCGTCATCAGGGCCAACCACGAGCAATCGAGAACCAGCAATGGCGCCTTCGAGGCCAGGGGCACTAATCTTGACACCCATGGCTGCCTTCACCTCCTTGTTGTGTACATATTGGGACTTGACACGCAATTCTTTCATGACAGCCGGAGTAAGCAGCGCTCGAATATTCGTAGTGATAGCTCCTTCGACACCACACACGACTATCCGATCACCTTCCCGAAGAATACCGTTTGACAAGATGACATCGATAGTCATACCAAAACCTTCTATGGCTTTGACTTCGAGGACAGTGGCCTGAACTTCTGAAAGATACATGAGTGAACCAACCATTCTTTCCTGGGTCAATTGTAAAATGAGTTTCAACATATCCGGGATACCCTCGCCAGTATGAGCAGAGGTTGGAACCAATGAAACGTATCGGGCCATTGACTTGTTCTCGTAGAACACCTCGGCGTTGAACCCTTGTTCGGCAAAGGCAAGTTTGGTCTGCTCCAAGCGGTTCTTGAATTCGTTCTGCACACCTCGGCTTTGAAGAGCTAAACTCTCCTGGAACCCGTTGTTGTCTACCTTCTTCCAACCGTATAGACGATCAATCTTGTTGAGTGCCACAATGAAGGGTGTCTTCCGGTCACGAAGCAGCTTCATCGATTCAAGGGTCTGAGGCTCGAGACCGTGCATGATATCGACAACTAGGATAGCAATGTTACAAAGCGAAGAACCTCTAGAACGCAAGTTGGAGAAAGACTCGTGACCAGGTGTGTCGATGATCAAGAGACCTGGGACCTTCAATTCGAACTTTCCGTCCTGGTTTACAACAGCAGTCTTCTGCTTGATAGCCTCGCCTAGCAAAAGGGTATTTATTAGTGGCTGATACTGACCATGGGAGCGACGTTATGACAAACCTGGGAAGTACGTAGCACCAATCTGCTGTGTAATACCACCCGCTTCTCCTTCCTGGACGTTTGTTTGTCGAATCTTATCCAGCAGCTTGGTCTTTCCGGTATCGACGTGACCCAAGATACAGCAAATAGGACTCCGAAGGTTCTCTTTAGATCTGGCAGCCAGAGCAGCCTGGTGGGCTTTCTCTCTCCGTTCGGCAGCTTCCCTCTTACGCTTGGCCTCGGCAGCTCGAGCAGCCGTTGTCTCTTCATCTTCAGAGGACTCTTCTTCTGATTCGGAATCGGACTCAGCGGCCTTCGGTCGTGAAGGTAAGGCTTTAGCGGGCTCCTTGGTGGGAACTTTCTTTCCATCTTCTTGATCTGAATCAGCATCCCAGCTGTCCTTGACATCGTCACCTGAAGCCGCGGCAGCCTCCCAGTCATCTTCGATCTCCTCTTCTTCCCGAGCTTTCTTAGCAGCAGCTTCAGCGGCAGCTTTTGCGGCGGCTTCTTTGGCAGCCTTGGCCTCAGCTTCCTTCGCTGCAGCTTCCGCTTGTATTCTTGCCCGCTCGGCCGCTTCGGCGAGGGCTTTCTCTTCATCAACCTACAAAAGAATTAGCAAAGGCAATTTATAAGCAAGGTAAAGGAGATTGGGGGATAACCTTTTGGTCAGTCTTCTTGCCGCGTTTTTTGTTGTCGTATGTGACCTTCTTTTTCTTCTCCTCGCCGTCTTCCGAGGGCCCAACCTGGAGACCAGCAGCAATCATCTGCTGTAGCTTTCTCTCATTGCGAGCCTTTTCTTCTTTTTGTGCCTTAGTGAGATACTTTCCCTCTTTCTTGAGCTGCTCAATCTTCTCTTTCTCCTTTTGCTTCTTGCGGGCCTTCTCTTCTTCTTTTCGCTTAGCCTCTTCAGCTTCCTCCTTCTCTAGTGCCTGAAGGCGGGCTTTCTCAGCCTCGGCAGATCGTTCGGCTTCTTCACGTTGCCGCCGTAACTCCTCCTGTTGCTTCTGAAGGGCGGCTAGGTGTGGCGGAAGCTTCTTGCCCTTCTTCCCTGGGGCTTCGACAGCGGCTGCCGGGGCTGGGGCCTCTTTCTCCTCGACGGCAGCTTTCGCAGGTTCTGCGGCTTTAGCAGCTGGCGCAGGTGCGGTGGTCTTCTTCTTGGCAGCCTGGACAAAACAGAGATGGTTAGAGCTCGGGATAGGTTTAGATACGAGAAAGTACGAACCTGCTCCTTTTTCCTCTGCTTCTCTCTCTCCTTTTTCAGTTTCTCCTTCTCAGCCTTGGTTAATATTCTACCGTCGCCGGCATCATCTCCATCAGCGGCGGCGGCAGCGGCAGGGGCCTTTGCAGCAGGCTGGTTCTTGTTCTGCTTTCCTCCCTTTCCCTTCTTTTCTGGCAGAGCGAACTCGTCCTCGGCTGTGGCTTCTTGGGGGGGCTTGAAGGCGCTAATGTCGGTGGGCTCTGGAGTGGCGGGTTTCGCGTCGCCGTCAACGAAGTTCTCAGACAAGCCCTTCTTCTTGCGCTTCTCTCGGTTCTTCTTCATCATGGCCATGAGGCCGCCGACGGGCGCATCATCCTCGTCGGCCTGCTCCTCAGGAGCATCAGCAGCAAGAGCAGCGTCGCCATTTGTAGGTGCAATAGACTCCCCAAGGTCAGCCTCCCAGTCGTCAGCCGCCTTCTTACCTCCCTTCTTCTTAGGCGCCATCGTAGCGGTCTAATGGGGATGCAGGCAAATGCTGTCGACGACGATACAGGGTATTGCTACGTAGCAAAACGCAGCGAAATTGAATGGCTGTGATTGACGAGAGGGTATCTCTGTCTATGGCCGAATCACGAATCGTGGGCGCGGAGGGGTCTGCGAGTGGCCGGGCAGATGAGGCGAGGTGGGGTGAAGGATGCGATGTTTAGACGACCGAGGAGAGATCGGGTAACGGGTCTAGTCTGGAGTCACGTCCCAGAAACTTACAAGACATGGCACGGTCTTGTAGGCTTATCTCCGAAGGCAAAAAATATTGCGGGCGGAAAGAAAAAAGGACTATCTCCTGCTCTTTCTGTCACTGGATGGTGAGAGGGTTCACAGGTAGGGCCAAGTATTTGCTGTATTTGCTAGTATTTGGCAGTGGAGCTGGTTAATGTGGGTGTGGGAAGTGGGAAGGTTAGAGCCGGCCGGCCGGTCGGTTTGCGCTATGATAATAACTAAGACTGGTGGGGAGTTCACAGTTTCTTTCAAGTGGGTAAAATAATTGTGTGAGCAGCTGTTTACCAGAGACCAAAGCCTGAAGGGATAAGGATTTAAGCGAGTTATCTGCTATCGATAGGTATCTAGACGCTTGTTGTGGCGATAAACTATTTGCACAGCCCCTCACCACATCTAAGTCAAAGAACTAACTTCAAAGAAAGTCTATATAAAACCTATATACATCTATATACATACACCCTTGAGCTGGCAACAGCACCTAAAAAAGCAAGGAGGATATCACACTTCCAGCCTACCAAAATGATGGAAAAGAGACTCCGAATCGGGGAATCGAACCCCGGGCTTGACGGCACTGATTAAGGTGTGAAAGCTTTTATGAGAGCGTCAAATGTTGGCCACTACACCAATTCGGATTGTGCAAAGTATATCAATCGACCTCGGCCGGATTCGAACCGACAATCTTCAGAGAATGCAATTATTGTTTGGGAATAACCGAAATCTGACGCCATGCCATTAGGCCACGAGGCCAGGTTGATTGATTTGATTGGTGTTGGCCGGCTTTGAGGGAAGTTATCTCTCAGAGTTGAAGTGGAGGAAAAGTGTGGTGATGGACCCACCAGAGAGTTTGGCGTGGATGGTGGATCTTACTATGCGTAACCCTATGTCGATATACTAGAAGAAATTAATCTACCTAGGTTGTGTTATGGTGTGTTAAGAGAATGGAGATGAAGGAAGAGGAAGCACGTCAATAAATTGCCTTAAATTCACATTCTCTTCAGAGCTTATTATGGATCATACTAAGTCTCACAGAACCGCTTTGGATAGAAACTTGGTTGTAGTTATCTAAGTATAGCAGTAATTATACACCCCTTCAACGTCTCACTTCGCCTCATATCTCAACTTTACCAAAAATCACAGTAATGAAAGAAGATCTGAAAGTCATAAGTGTACCATATCCGGATAAGGTCTATCTCAAATCGACAGCCAGCCTTGTATACTAGCCGGGCGGCCATAGTCTAGCTCTAACACCGCAACATCTCGTCACTTATCGAACGAGACATTTTCCCAATTCCATCGTTACCATCCAGTCCCGGCCAGCTTCATTGTAATCATTACTTTTTGAATCTTCTTGTCCGCGTGTCATGCATGTATATCTTCATCATACGCACCATGGCCGTTTCAGGGGTGAATACTTCTAAGACTCAGGCTCTTCAACCTCCGGCTTGGCGGCTTCCGCATCCGTCATCTCCTCATCCTTGTTACCCTCGGCCTTCTCCGGCTCGGCGGCCTTACGGGCTTCCTCCTCGGCAGCCTTCTTTGCCGCCGCGTCGGCGTCAAGCTTGGCTTGCAACGCCTGACGGTCAGCCTCGACCTTGTCGAAGTATCTCTGGGTGATGGGTCCGGCCATGGCACGAATCTCGTCCATCTTGGCAATGTAAATAGCTTTGGTGGCGTCCTCGCCTTCCTCGTACAACCAATCCTATCAAGAGTTAGCCACATTGCACTAGTGCACATGGAGAACGTGGAGAACCTACCTCGCTTTCGGT
Source organism: Xylaria curta (assembly GCA_022495235.1). Lineage (NCBI taxonomy): Eukaryota > Fungi > Ascomycota > Sordariomycetes > Xylariales > Xylariaceae > Xylaria > Xylaria curta. Next base: position 74,098 of record MU375922.1, on the reverse strand, counting down.
GAGCTTAGATCTCAGCTTGTCTTTCTCCTCCTCGCTGGCGAAGTCGGCATATTGGTCGTCTAGCTTGTTACGCATATCATAGATATAAGTCTCAAGTTCATTCTTCTTCTCCTCTGTATCGGCCACCAGTTTATCCTCCATGATCATAGCTGCTTCCTTCTCAAAGAGGCTGCTCTTGGTGTTGGCATCAAGAGAAGTAGTTCCGGCAACGATGGGTAGATCGCCCTTGCGAACTTGCTTCTTCACCTTTCGCGTCTTGGGCTTACCCTCAGTCTTCTTATCGTCTGTATCCATAGCCTAGGAGAAAATGTCAGTTGACGTTATGTCACCGAATAGCCTATCAGTCTGGCAGACTCATTAGGAGACAAGACTCACATCGGGATCTTTCTTCTCGCCATCTTCTGTCTTCTCGTCCTTGACCTCCTCCTCAACCTCCTGGTCTTCGACGTAATAACCACTCTCTACATTCAAGATACCGTGGATGTTAACCCTGGCTTTAAGTTTGCAAATCATGAATTCGGTCTTGGGGTCAGCCTTGACTCCCTTAACAGAGAAACGGCCAATGAACGGAGGAACCTTGCCGGGAAGGTCCTCGGGCTTCGAGTATCGTGCCTCCAGATCAAAGGGCTGTTTTCTGTAGAAAGTAAGAATCTTAGTGGAAGGTAGGACATTGCCTCTGTTGAATACAGTCAAGCTTGTGTCCTCATCGGGAATATCTACGTCCTTCTCCCATGAAAACTCAATTGGGTAGTGGACAATATCCGAGACGGAGAAATCTCGGACCTTGAAAACGGGTGAGAGGATAGCACAGGCAAAGGCACAACCCCGAGCGATGGCCTCATCTTGGTTAAGAGTGAATGAAAGACCCTTGCCGAAAAAGGCTTGAATTCTTTCCTTGATAGCTGGCACACGGGTGCTGCCACCAACCAGCTCAATGTAATCGATGTCGTCTTTGGTTAGCTTGGCATCGGCGAGTGCCTGCTCCAATGGTGCAGTAACACGGTTCAGAAGAGGCTCAACGAGGGCCTCGAATTCTTGCCGTGTAACCATGGCGTTCACGTCGATATCGTTCATGAGCGACTCGATGTTTAACGGTGCTTGCTGGTTCGCAGACAGAATTTTCTTCATCTTTTCGGCAGCGGCTTCGACACGGGCCGCGGCCTTGGGGTTGCTCGTGATATCAATCCGATACTTGCCCTTGAATTCCTTTGCGAAATGATTAACTAGGGCCAAGTTGAAATCGCGACCACCAAAGTGGCGGTCGAAGGCAGTTGACTTGACAGTCAGTTCGCCCTTCTTGAATTCAACCACGGAGCAAGAGTAGTTGCTGTGACCGATATCGATGAAGGCGACACGGCGCGGCTTCTCGTTTTCAGCGGGCAAATCAAGCTTCGTGATACCGTAGCCCAGAGCGGCGGCAGTGGTGTCATTCATAATCCGAAGCGGCTTGAGGCCGGCGATCTCGGCAGCATCGAGAATGCTTCGTCGCTGGACATCGGTGAACCACGGCGGCACGCTCACGACCACATCGGCCACTGGCAGCTTGAGCTCAGTGGCAGCAGTCTGCTTGATCTTGCTCAAAAACATAGCAACAAGCTGTGTGGCTGAGAACTTCTCCTTCTTGCCTTGGTACGAGACCTCGGCGCCCACCTGGCCGTTACAGTCTACAAGGGCGGCCGAGACATATTGCTGCTCGATCTGAACTTCGGGGTCTTTGAGAGCGCGGCCAGCAAGACGCTTTAGGGAACCGACGGTGTTCTTAAGGTTTGAGATTTCTTGTGTCTTGGCCGGCTCACCAAGGTAGCGGGACTTGGGGCCGAATCCTACGAGGGAACTGAAGCAAAGGTTAGTTAATCTGGACGAGTTATCGTCAGCCAAGCATGTGGCACTTACGGTGTCGCACGGTTAGACACTTCATTTGTAATCTAATCAACCAAACGATATGTCAGCCTTGTTGACGGGGTCGCACTAATATTGAATGGATAAGGAGAGGGGGTGTGACGTACAACATCGACGCCTCGATTTCTCGCTACAGCAATAACTGTGTTGAGCGTTCCGAAATCAACACCTAGAAGAAGAAGAACACCAAGGTTAGCAGGCAGAACACAAACAGATGCGCCGGGATGTCCGATGTCTGGGACATCTGGGCGGGGGGGGACATACCAACGACACTCATGTTGTCTGAGGGAAACGTGAACAAAGGTAAGAGTGTACTCGCTGGATAGAATTCTCGATCGAGAATCGGTGAAGGCGGGTTCTTTTGGTGGGTTCAACAAGCAACAAACAGAGCAAGCGGGATAGGAATCAGTCGCGGCGGTGAGTGGGAGAGAAGATCGGGAAATCGGCGGCGGTCGTGAAACCAAGTCGTCTGCAGTTGTTACGGTGGATGTGATGTGTTCTAGTGACTGCCTCAAGCACAACACAGTTAGAAAGGCGATTCTTTAAATAAGGAGGGAAAAAAAAAGCTGCCCAAATGCGCACTACAGGTTTACAGGCATCGACTACCTAATAAGGTGGGAGAGCGAGGGGGACCCAGGGATCTTGTGGTGGTAGAATTCTGGTGCAGGCTAGCCTCACCCGGGCTGCCCCTCCCTGCTCTCTAGCGACACCCCCTTCTTGGCGGGGCGTGCCATCACATTTTGCTGCGACGCGAAACTTCTAGACGCTTCACGCAAATACCATGTAACGGACCAAAACATTTGCAACGCATGCGGTCCACCCTGGTCAACAGCGGCCACCGCCAGCCTTGTCCGCGAACCCATGCATTAGGTAATTCTTGTTTGCTATTATGTGTCGCCAAGTGCTCTCCTACCACATTTAATTTTTTCCCAAGGGATTTCTGGTAACTCGTACTCTGATTATTATTATTTCTAATCGTCTCTTCCGTCACAGCCGTCTTGGCCAAGTTGAACGACTACGACCACCCCCTTATCACCCCGCCCCCAGTGTTATCGCTGTCTATCGGTCGCTATCGCCTTGAGTCAATGGTGGGGTTGAGTGTCTATTTTTTCCTCCCCGCCCTGACCGCCCCACTACGCAGAAAATAGATGATGTAAGTCTTTATGGCTAGGTAAAAGCCTATAAACCAGTTACACTAGAAAGTTTCCAGTTTCTTGCTTTATTCAACATTATATCATGATATTCGTGGGCATTTGGTGCAGGGTTTATAAGTAGATGTGGTTTATAGTTTCAGGCAATCAGATGAATGGCGCTAGTATGGGAAAGTAGCAAATCTCATCTCCAACTTACTGGGTTCGATGAACGACGCCCGTTTTGTCATGTGACAGACCATGAATTTACGTATAGAGTGAACTGGAACCTAAGTCGAGGTCATATTATTCCGTCTATAGCTTGTTCAAATAAATTTTGTATATTTTGTTTTTATTTTTTGTTAGTCAACTATGTGCTTCTTATCTGCCCACGACGGTTCAATACCGCGACACACAGCTTCGTAGTCACGGAACTTCTGGCCATCTAGTGCCAATTTCGGCGTTGTCCAGAACATGGTCCAATTCATATCCCTAAGCTTGAACGTGCCCCTCGACCGTTCAAAATACCACTTGTTGACAGGATTGTCCTTTCGACTCCTCCAGCACACACCCTCGGGAAAGCAGTCCCGAACCATGGCGTTGAACACAATATCTGCCACACCTCCCGCCCCCTGACTTTTACGGAGAACAGCGAACTTGTCCAGGTACGGTACTCGTCGGCTTGGATCTGTCGTCCCCGGCGGACTCTCCCATGTCAGAAGGGCGCCTCCTTCGTATTCGCCTGCAATGATGATACCCGCGAGGTTGCCATTGATACGCTTTAGATAGTGTTCGATGTCTAGTTTCCGCCCGAAAGAGTCTTCGATCAAGTTGACCAGCCGTGAAAGATCGATGCGGGGGTCCGTTAAACTAATGCTGCTCTGCCCTGGTTGCGGGGGCTTCCACGGCGTAGTTCTAGGGTTTGGAAATATAGTAAGAGGCATACCACGCTTCGCCAAGGTAGTCAAAGACCCGATTTGGCACGTTCCAGTTGACGATGTGATTGGTGTGAAGCGTTCGGTGGGCAAAGAGGATGACTGGACCGGTTTGTCGGTCAGAAGGCTGTGGATGAGTGGATTCTGTCCTCGTCTAGTGCCAACAAGTGCAAGATCCATTACATTATCCTCAGGCCTACGCTCCTTTGCTGCTTCTTGGGGAGTTGTGATGATCGCTGAGGAAGTTGGAGGAAGTAAGGAGAGAGCGTCCCTCGCTAGTTTGGCATTCTCCAAATGGCGTGCCTTATCATTAGCTTCGCTTGACGTGCCCTGGCTCGCGGAGGCTTCCAAATCCTCCTGAACCTCTTCGAATTCATGTTCGAGGTTCAAGAATAGATGTCGGCCTGTTGCTCGATTCTTCGCTGGTATGCCTCCTAATGAGTCAAGGACAATGATGCGATACACTTCGGCGGCCCTCAGTATCTTCGTAATGGGAGATTCATCGTCGGGAATTTGCACGAACTGAAGACCGGAGAGTTGTCTGGTGAGAGCCAGGATAACATCATTCACGTTGACGGGCTTGCGGATGCATGTGTCCACTGTGTATCCAAAGGAGGGTATGATGGCGACAAGGTCGTCCTGCAAAGCGGTCATGAGCTCGTTCGGATTCCCTACAAATAAATCGTTCGAAGTATACCGTGACGAGGGAGGCTCATCGTGCCTCGCTATAGTTATGGGCGAGTCAATCACTCGTGCGCCCGGGGCGTCGTCATTGTCGATGGCCGTGGCTATACGTCTTGCCTGTGTAGTGGCAGTCTGCCGTCGAGTAATCTCGTCTTTGCCGTCACCATCGCAATCAACCACCACTATACTGACCAAACCGAGCTTCCTAAGCCGACTAAGTGTCTTGGCCACTCCATTTAAGGTAGTATTGTCTACATTCTGAGGAGCGTGGAACTTGACTAGGGCCACGAACAGGGGCTCCTCAATAGTCAAGTCTTGTTCCGACGTCGGACTAGGTTGTATAACGGCGGGTACCCCGTCACTGGTCTTGACGCCGGTTGCGAGAATAGCAGAAGGTTCAAGTGCAGCGCTGCGCTTGTTTAATTGCGTCTGTGTCGCGGTCCGTTGCTTGAAACTTGTTGCTTTTCTCTCCAGGAAAGGCACAAACCTGTTCATGTAGGCCTTGGCATCTCGCTTAGTAACTGAGGTTTCAAGGACGGAAACCAAAAAGTCCTGTATGCAGTACGTATAAGTAAACTGTTTCGCCAATGTGATATGGGAACCAACCGTACTCTTTCTTGGTCTTTTCTTAGCTTCTGTGACTCTGAAATGGAGGCATAAGGCGATACAAACGGCACTGTCGTGCCACCGCTAGTTGCGGGTCGCGATGGGCGTGAAGCCAGCGTGGAGGACGCTCTCGCGCCTCCATGATGGGACAATTCATCTGTTGTTTTATGGCCGGAATGCTTTAGCAGCGGTGTCTATAGGAGAGAGGACAAATAAGCATCTAATTGTATCCAACGCGCTGCAATGTGGTCGTAGTAGGAGGATTGGCTTATTGTAGTCGGTGATAGTGAGTGGGATACCGAGGTGAGCGAGTGACGTACATTCAAGCCAACAGCAGCCTTCCTACAGGCTGTTTGTCGCAAGATCATGACGCAGAGCACATCTTATATTTTCCCTTAGACCTAGCAATCGTGGAGGAATGATCTACTAAAACTCAAGAGGGCATCAGAACAGTGAATTGGCTGGGAATGAACAACAGCAAACGTCAATGCTGAGCTTTATACCCAAAACTTTTGTAACACCTGCGTCAAAGCACACCGTGACTCAAAATTCAAAAGTCGCATCGGTGGAAACAAGGGATGCAACCATGGAGGGTAGCTGATAAAGGTCCGATAAAACTTTGGGTACCCATTAGCGGCAGTTTGTGGAAGAGCTAAGCCTCTATAAGGCATCGATCTCCAGGGCTCTCCACTACGACGTTAGCACTCGCGGACCCCCTGGCTGGCTCGGCTGGTTGCATTGTTCGTTCGACATTGAAGGTGAGCAAAACCCCAAGCTCCAAACCCCAAACCCCAAAGTCAGTGCATCGTGACAGGTACCATACGTAATGTCTTGGAGAAGTGTACCATCATCCTCCAGTTCGTGGAGCCACATACCGCCACGAGACACGGTACGCAGGGGAACCATGGCATTCAACCCAATGTTAGGCTTACTTATCTTGGCAATTAGCCAGAACCCAAAGGGCTCGGCTCGACTGTTTTATATAAATAAGTTGGACTTCAATCCAAGATGAGCGACAGGTCATTTCTTCTATACTACCTCCTCTAACTGATAAAGCATGCAAATCCGTTTGGGGTATTCCGTGAATTAGCACAGTGAATATACATATATAGTAGTATTTCCCAAAATGGCATCTCGTGTAGCTCGCCAACGAATGAAAATCTTAGAAACGGCCGTAAAAACATCAGCTCACATCTGCATTCCAAAGCTTAAATGCAAATTGAGCTATGTCAGAATGGCGCCTACACTAGTGCTATGTAGTAAATGAAAGGCCCGAAGTCGGCAATGGCGAACTTCCTTTCCATCAAATAATAAGTGAGCCGCGGCATGCCCCTTGATTCCGAATGTCGTCAACATACCCATCCACTCTTTTACTTTATACCTCGTCAGGAAACTCGCAAAAATGGATACGGGCCCTGACACTCGCATGCCCACCTGCAGGGGTGTTGATATCGAGGAGGCCTCCATCACCCAGCTGCAGTGTTGGCTGCAAGACGGCAGATTCTCAGCGACAGACCTGACGGAATGTTACCTGGAAAGGACGAGAAAAATTAACGGGGTTTTAAAGTCAGCTGGCACGAATTTAACGTCATTTGAAGACGAGTGCTAATTTGGATTATGCACAGGGCCGTCATCGAGGTGAACCCGGATGCATTGGACATAGCCCGCGAGAGAGATGGCGAGAGACAACGCGGTTTCCTCCGCGGCCCGCTTCACGGCATCCCGTTCCTCGTTAAGGATGTAAGCGTCGATCCCGGCAGTAGCTCAATAGTTTATTATACGATTCTCATCCATGACAATAGAATATCGCCACGAAAGATAAAATGCAAACCACGGCAGGATCAACGAGTAAGCTATTCAGGCTCTAAACCGTCGTTTGATTCTCATGTTTTTTCAACATAGTGCTCATCGGGGCCGAGGTTCCTGAAGACGCCGAGGTCGTCAAATTACTCCGCGAAGCTGGCGCGGTGCTCTTAGGACATGCGAACTTATCGGAATGGGCTTCTATGAGAGCTACTTATTAGTACCATGCCCCAAATATTGATTAAAAAAAATACTATGATCGTTGGCTAAGGGCTGTAGTGCCGAGGCTTATTCGAGCCGGGGCGGCCAAAGCCGGAGTCCATACAATCTCGCCGAAAATCCCGGGGGCTCAAGCTGTGGCTCGGCAGCGGCCGTTGCGGCGAACATGTGTGCGTTTAGTCTAGGAACCGAGACAGACTCGAGCGTAAGCGGCGCAATTCTCTCTGCCAACTAACTGTTTTATGCCAAGAGCGGTTTGTAATCTTTATAGGTTATACTGCCGGCCGATCGAAATGGTGTTGTAGGCATAAAGCCTACTGTTGGACTGACCTCACGCGAAGGGGTAATTCCCGAATCTCATAACCTCGATACTGTCGGTGCCTTTGGACGAACCGTTGCGGATGTAGCAGTAGTCTTTGATGCTATAAGTCAGCCTCCCAGGTAATTTGGAGCCTGGAAATTAGGTGACGAGAAGTGATTGACGAGAAATTACAGTAACTCTATAACTCAGATTGCCGGTCCGGAAGCTTTGGAAGGAGCCCGGTTTGGTGTGCCCTGGAAGCGAGTATGGGAAAAGGCTGCTTTAAACAAGTCCGCAAGGGCACAATATCAGTCCCTTCAAGCTCTGATCAATCGACTTCGAGCCTCAGGGGCAGAGGTCATACGAGTCGAGATACCCAGCGCCGAGGGCATGGTGCCTAAGGATGGTGGATGGGATTGGTGCGAGATACTCCCCTTTCAGTAGCCATGCCTGCTGACTTGGCTAGGGACTATCCCTCAAAAATAGGGCACCCAGAGCAATCGGAGTATTCAGTAGTAAAGGTAGACTTCTACAACGATCTGAAGAAATACCTGGCGGGCCTGACCGTAAATCCAAATAACATCCGCAGTCTCGAAGATGTAGTCGAGTACAACATCAAGCACACGGAACGAGAGGGCGGCGTGCCAGGTACACACCCAGCATGGCCAACAGGCCAAGACAGCTTTGAAAAGAGTTTGGCATCGAAAGGAATCGAGGATGAAACATATAAGTCTGCGCTGAGTTTTATTCAGCGGAAGACAAGAGAGGAAGGGATTGATGCTGCTCTGCACTATGAGGGCAAGCCCTTAGATGGCCTACTGGTCCCCGTTCAGGCAGATGACGGCGTCGCAATGCAGATAGCTGCTCAAGCAGGTACGATCTTTTTAGTAGCCGTGCAGATTAAATTGACTAATGTGTGTTACGCAGGGTATCCGATGATCACCATCCCAGTCGACGTAGGAGATGATGGTGAGCTGGAGCGACACTTTATAACTTGAAGACATTGCTAACTGTCAATCTGCAGGGGTTCCATTTGGACTGGCAATTATACAAACGGCTTTTGAAGACGATAAATTGATTAAGTATGGTGCAGCTATTGAGGCGGTTGTCGGTGGACGACCACGACCGACGTTTCGAAATATTCATGCTGACAACTGGATGTATGTTGGTGTGCCGCCAGATGAGAAAGATGAGTCCACGGCTTAAGCATTTCGAACTTGGACAAAATGGTTTTTTCTTTGGGTAAAACGGTACCTCAAGCGGTCTATAATCTCATCGAGTAATGTCAGCAGTGAGCGGGAAGTTGTAGCTAGGATTTAAAAGGTGTACCGGTAGACTGTAGGCGTGAACATCCATAGTAGCTAAAGAGAAATCCGAAAACTTTTAGGATTACTAAATCGAATAGTTATACATACATTATACGAGATGTTCCGGCTGATTCTTCGATTTTCTAGGGTCTACCTTAGTTGTAATGTGTAGCATGACACCTTCTGCAAATATTGACTTCAGAAGCTTCCCCTTCTCCCAGACAGGTCAAACCTCTAGGTTTCTACCTCAATACATTATGAATTGAAGTCTGCGTGCTAGCTGGTAAAGAACCAATGAGGGCACGTGCCCACGTATCCAGCTCCATGTTGTATAGAAATTACACGGATAGATTATTTCATACTATCTTTCAAGTATCAAGTAATCATATACAATCGAAATCACTAATACCAGTTCAGTTTAATATGTAATCGTATTCTTAGTTGTCTTCAGGAGTGGCACGGCGGTAATCACTAATCCTCCCAACCTCCTAAAGTGTATTTGCAAGTACTGGTATTGTTGAGTTTATTATGGTACAGCTATTACCGCGTTCCCGTAATGTTTACTATCGGCTTCCCGGATGGAGAGATCCATAGCTGTCGAGCCAGATTCCATGTTTTAGTATTGTTAGCTCGGTAGTTGTTGCAAATTGCAGTCTTATGCCCAATATTCCACGACAATATCCAAGAAATTCTATGGTACGTGTAATAATAGGACAGGAATAGGCCTTCTATACATCTAACCAACTTGCGGTCCGCGATGAGGCTGGAGCGGCATCTTCAATTTCCGATGGATGTCTATCGGAGTAAGGTTCAAAAATGTTCCCCCGTGTCTCTAAATCCACAGTATCACCCTCGTCTCTGAAAGATGCAGGTATTTCCGCTAGATCAATGATATCTTCCACATAGCGAGCTTGAGCCTGCCGTGTATTGGTCCCCCAGCACGCAATCCAACCCAGGGGGATTCTAGTTTTTGGAAATTGCCATTGACACAAGCCAAATACAACCGCGACCAATATTGCCAGAACCCCAAGCACGGTATCACTAGCATTGCTGCTGGGGCTGCCATTGCCGCTGTTTTCGTTGGGGGAACTCGATATAACGTTCTCGGGGAACCACTCGATTTTCCGTGTAGGGTCCATGGCCAGATGCATGCTCATTAGCAACGGAATAGTTTTGATTCGCAGACTTGGATCGGCACAACATGCAGCTGTGGAATCTTCCGATCCAATACAGGATTCGCCAAAACCGTAAGGGGCACATGACCAGACAATAAGCCTGCTCGACCCATTGAGGATTTCATGACGGTCTGGGACGAAGTACTGTGGACAGGGCTCAGGCCAGTCAGCATCGGTGCATCCCGCCAGCGTAAATATCCGATCCTCAAATATGGAAAATCCAAATCCCATACACAGTCCGTTGTCTGTACATATGTCCCGGCCGAAGCAGCAGTGGCTGACTTCTTGGTCCGGAAAGCAGGGGTAGAACCCGTCAAAGCCACCGTAGCTGTAGTCGTCGAGTGAGCCGTCGATACGGTAACAAGGTCTCGATTCTAATGCTAGGATCGGTGTGAACAACGCTACAAATGACAAACAACAGAGAACCATATTGATGACAAAAGCCATGATAGGAGTCCTTTCGAGTCCTGTTGTCCAGCTGATATGAGATAGGCAGTTGATGCGTTTTTGTTCAGTCTAAAGTTGTAGCGTTACCCTTGGCTAGAGGGATAGCAGGCGGAGCTTTGCTTTTATACCCACACTATGTCGGATCTTACCACATTTAAAGTGAGGCTGTCCGAGGCGATGCGAACCCCACTTGTACAGCCACCTTTTTGGTGTTTTGAAGTCTGAAATCGCAATGAGTAGGAAGAGGAGCCATTGAAGTAGTATCGCGACAAAAACTACTAGAACTGATAATAGTGACTTAGGTATTTAACAATTAATTGAAAGTGGCCTGTTTACTTATCCAATGAAAAGTATGTCTATCTGGGGGTAGCTAGTGGTAGTTGTGCTGACGCTTTTTCCTTCGGCGTCTATGCGAGGTAAGATCTGCCTTGCCAATTACAGTGCAACACTCTGCGTGATCCTCCGTGGGGATGGGGTGATCTTACTGGTAAAGCCCTTATCTGAGAGTCGGTGATAGTACCCCTGTTGGAGTCATTAGGAGGGCAGGTAACAAAAGCGATCGGACAAGAAAACACAAGCCAGGTTTGGCCTTACTATATATATCCTACTCTAGAATTAATTTTACGAATTCACGTCCCGATTCTGGACCTCAATCTTATAGGAATGTACTTCAATACCAGACAGGCACCAATGTATTAAAGCTCAGTCACCACCATGATAAGTCAGTGGACGTCTGTATTGAGTATTCAATATCGGAAGCAGGCGTGCTGATGCATTCTGGGCGTTGATCCAGATTCACCATGAGTAAACAAGGGGTTGCTGAGGAACCACATGGTTGACCGGTACACGAACAGCATAATGATGTTGTGTACGCATAAATCAGCGTGTTGGCAAACGCGTTTCACTGCAGCTAAATTCGTTTGTCACTTAGTTGTTAGACTTTGTCGATTCTCTCGACTCAATCTAGCCCTAATTATGCTACTGCATGCTGTGAACTTCTATCGCTACGTTATTCTAATCTCACAACTACTAGGCTATCTACGGCAATGAAGCTATTCTTCGCTCACTTTCTCGGCCTTTATGCGCTCTTCCGGGTAGTTTCTGGTATCCAGATCGTCCCCGACGATGATGGCTTGTTACCACTCCGGAAAAGCTATGACTACATTATTATCGGGGCCGGGATTGGTGGGCTCGTCGTTGCGAATAGACTGTCTGAAGATGCTTCAGGTGCGCATCACTACTCACATTACCTATAGGCATCATTTGCTAACAAGCTTCTCCAAGTATCGGTTTTGCTTGTTGAAGCTGGAGAGCTGTAAGAATTGCCTAGCTGCATTGTAAATAGCTCTCTCCATATCTAACATTTGCATATCAGAGATGATCGAGCCGAAGACGTGACGGTACCCGGAAACGTGGGTCAAGAGAACCCGTCTCGCTACGAATGGACCATGACAACAACACCGCAAGAATTCCTGGATAACCGAACCCGCTCATTCGCCCAGGGACGAGCTGTTGGTGGTAGTAGTATCATGAATGGATTGTGTTGGACCAGAGGCTCGGCCGCGGACTATGATGCCTGGAGGAACTTAGGGAACCCCGGATGGGGATGGACGGATATGCTGCCGTATTTTCTCAAGGTGCGAAGATCTTTTCAATTTCGATTCTCGAAGGCTATAGCAGTTGAAGCTGATAAGCGGCCACAATACAGTCCGAAAATTACACGATGCGTAGCAACACATCGCTACAAAATTCGCTACATATGAAGCCTGCGCGTGGCAAGCATGGCAGACAAGGCCCGGTCGAAGTTGGCTTTCCGCGCTACATCTATAACCAGACCTGTATGTGTCTAGATCAAGCTACTTAGTATATTTGAATGTGAATATCCTCAGCTAATGCGAAGTTACGCAGACAACTTCCTCGCTGGTATCCAGCAGCTCGGCATCCCGCTTAACGAAGATCTCAACAGCGGCTACGCGACAGGCGCAAACTTGGTACCAGCCAGCGTTGCAGCGGGAAACCAGTCACGAGCTGATGCACGCACGGCATATTTAGATCCTGCTTTCTCGCGTCCTAATCTTGAGCTGTTGACCGGTCACACCGTTACACGTATTCTCAGCAATCATATTGGTAACCGCACATTCCAGAACTTTTCGCAGAGATCTAGAGGCATGCCAGAGAGTGTCACAATTACTGGCGTTGAGGTAAAGTGAACTCGTTTTAAATCCCCTCAACGCAAGTTGTCGGTGCTCTAGCATTTTAGGGCTGACGTTTTGTATTCTAGATCGCAGCTAATTCGACCGCCTCAAAATACACAGTCTCCTGCAGCAGAGAGATTATTGTAGCTGCAGGAGCCATCTTATCACCTGTTTTGCTCCAGATTTCTGGATTCGGACCAGCTGAGCATCTACGCAGTCTCGGCGTGGATGTCTTGGTACATCTCCCTGGAGTTGGAAGCAACTTGCAAGACCATGTCATGGTCCAGCCTGTGTACAAGTGTAAGTAAGACACTCCAAGGTTCCTGCTGATAGTATCCATATACTGATGAGTTATTAGATACGGCACCGGATGTGTTTTCAGCACTGGATATTGTGGGAGACATAAGAGATGCGGTCAGAGTCGAGTACCTTGCTAATCGTACCGGTAAACTGTTTAATTCGACCCCGATACCAGCTCTAATCTAGTGTTGTGTTTGCTAATATGTAGCCAAGGGCCATGGACTGCGACTATGGTTAATGCCGTAGCCTTTCCAGCGTTCGATGAGATACCCTCGCAACTTCTTCACCTCATCACAACCGAAACGAATCATCACCTCCCGCCAACGTACGACGATACACTACGCGCAGGCTACACCGCGCAGCAAACCGAGATACGTGCTCTGCTCTCTCGCCGCGATGTCCCTGCTTACGAACTCATGGTGGCGTCCTGGGGCCAACTGGCCGTCAGCGCAATGCATACGCTTTCTCGCGGCACGATCCATGCGCGCTCATCTTCGATCTTCGACAACGAGCCGCCGATCCTTGATCCGCGGCTATGTTCGCATGCCTTCGATTGCGAAGTCTTGCGGATAGGTCTCGAGTTCAACGACCGTCTTATTGCTACTGATGCCATGGCCGCGCTGCTCCCCCTGCCGCCGCCGGGGCTGGGAGCCCAGGACCTGAAGAATCGGACAGCACTCATGGAAACAATCAGAAGTATGGTTCATACGGAATTTCACCCCTCAGGCACTGCTGCCATGATGCCGCGTAGAGCTGGGGGCGTCGTCGATACGGCCCTCAGAGTATATGGGACGAGTAACTTGAGGGTTGTAGATGCGAGCATCATGCCGTTGATCCCTAGCGGACATATCCAATCGGCCATTTACGCCATCGCTGAGAAGGCATGTTCCTCGTCTCCTTTCCTGACGACGGATTCACCTGTGTTTTGGATGACTGCATTAGTTGCTAACATGCTTAGTGTTAGGCCGCGGATATCATCAAGATGGATAATCGAGAAAGCAATCCATCTACCGTATATTCTCAGCCGCTCTCTGCGCCGTTCCATAGTAGACGACGATTGTGAGTCATTGAGGATGCTAACATATTATTATCTAGTTGCGTCAAACTTGGCTTGTCGTCAGAAGACTGTGGCTTCTATCTTATTACCCTCTCTGGCCTAGGAATTGATCTTGAAACTGTGAGTGCTAAGACGAGCTAAGTTTAGGACTTGTATCCTAAAATAAAACTTCCAAGATATACAATGGCTGGTATTGTCTCCTGGGATCACTGACATGTGAAGACAGTCGTAGTTGTAACCGTGCATCAATCTCATAGTGTAATCGAAGAGTACCTGCCAATTACACTTGGATGGACGTAAATTGAATATTGGGTACTAGGTATTTTGATTATTCAACCAATCAAGTCACTCAGATCAGCATGAAGTTAAACCCCAATTTTTGATTGGTCAAGATCAAGCAAATTATCCTTTCTGCCACTGAAAGGCCCCACAACACACAATCAGCTAGGCAGCAAGCCCGCCCCTCCTTGATCTATAAATGACTGGCCAGTCTCCCACCATCTCAGTTTTCCCTTCTTCTTTTCTTCTTCATACTTACCTTGAGGGACCATTTGAAGCTCCAGAATTTCGAGTGGTAGGATAGGAGACCTGCATTGCACAGCGCGGAGTTGACTGTTCTGTATTATCCTTCGGGATCGTACTCCTCGCAATTTTTGATATTTGAACATTTGTTTTCATTGTGTGCATTGCCGTGTGTAGTGCCATGAGGAAGACGAGACCACTGTTCGTATTCGCTACATCCCCCCTTCGAAGGCGATAGATGCCGGCTCGTAGCAGTTCTATTTCAGATAGTACCGGACCTTTTAGGCTACAATATCGTGAACCTAGTTAATATTGGATGGTGAAATCAATGAAGAAGGCAACCATATCCTGGACAGAAAACCGGATGCCTGGGCCTCCGCGCGTTGGATTATATGAACATCACCGATTACGCATGTGTATTTTCATTTTATGCACGTGATGGCATTCCACCAACATCGCGTAGAGCCGCTGCTGTGCCATAATGATTCGCCCATCCCAAGTGGGAGACACGCCGCACCGTCATGTATCCCAAACCAGGTTGCCCAATCACAATACTAAGCCCTATCAATCCGTCTTTCGCAGCTGCTCCGCTAAACACTCAAGACGGGCGCTGCACTGCCCCCTCTTCCCCCCATCTCATTTCATTTCATTAGGTCACCTGGTTGCTCGGCTGCTTCTCCAGCTTCTCATCCGGACGTACCTACGAATGCACGCGCATAATGCAACGCACAGCTCCGAGAGGACGTTGCGCGGCTCGAAAAGCGGTGAGAGCGACCGCGACAACCCAGCTTCTCTCAGGCGCGAGCAACCGGGGCGAATTCAATTGATATTGTTTTAAGGTCTTGCCACGACTAAGATTCCGTTATGCCATCATCATTCAAAATACGGAGTCCTGAGTGACTAATAATAAAATCCGATGCCGACACCCCCCTCAAAAATTGGGTATACTGTAACTTGAATATGCGGGATAAGGTTCAATCTACGAATCACCATGGGCACACTACTGGTAGTGACGGCGGCGACGAGCAGATTCGGACCCTTGCTTGGGTGGGTTGTGGTACCTGAGACAGCAACTGTGACTCTTCATTGGGGGCCGGCCGTTTCGCGTCCGACATGGGATGGGATGCGAAAATCCCAAACCAGCATCGCGACTGGTCTCATTGTTGTAGCAGTCAATGATCGAGAAGAGCCGCCGTCTTCGGGCTTCCAAAGACAAAAAAGATCATCATATGACGAAGACAATTCCAAGCAATGGTAACACGGCAGGTTGCCTGCCATTCGCTAACGCGTCTTTAGCGCACAGGAGGCCGACTGCAGCTAATCAGAAGCGTGCAACGGTCATCATATGGCTAGGTAAGAACCGGCTGCCTCTTCTAATGAAGCCTTTATCTTATGTCCATGTATGTATGTACATCGTCTGTCGATGCACTAAAAGGGTCTTATTGGCCATGATATCGTCCGACCTCTTATTATTATTACTATTGCACGATGCCCGCGTAGAAGCTACCACAATCACCTAATATCACCTAGGTATGTAATCATATCGGCCGCCGCATGAATCGGTCTGACTCGAGCGGTTGATTGAACCCTGTCGCTGGCGAGACGGTCTTTTGCCAGTCGCCCAACATACTTACATGCGCTTGCTTCCGCGACGCGGCAATCGGAAGAAGAGATAACTGCATGAAAGATTGGCTTTTCCGATTCCTTGGTCATGACATAAATCGCTCCCCCTCTGGGACATGCACGTAAGACAACGTTGACAGACCCCCCTACCTACCTGTGGCCACCGAAATACCAGGCTCTCTCGTTTGTTTGGCGGACGAGACTTCCACTCACAATCGAAGCATGGTGATAGTCTACCGAAGATCAACATGTCACCAACCCAGGAATCAAGGTCGAATCAAGGCATTCGAAGACGAGGCTTGGTATTTTTTTTTCTTTTTCTTTTCCAACCGTGACTACCTTTCGATCCGGATCACCAGAGACGAGTGCCTCTTTTTAGGGTACGTACCACTAGGTATATATCCAGATTTGATGGATATACCGTAGGCGATGTGTCAGGCATTGGCGCCAGAAGCGAAAGTCGGCATCACACGCATCGAATACCTATCGTACTCAACGCACCTCACAAGCGATGGCTTAGAAGTCTGCCTGGTGAGAGTACACTAACCTGAAGAAAATTTGAAAGGCCTGAGGCGTCCAGAATGGAAGTTGGAGAAACAAGGGGGTTCGGTCGACTTGGGAATGGCTCGTGCTTGTGCGACAAGGTCTAATATGGACAAGGACAGGGAAGATGCAGGAGAGCTCTGCAGCCGGATCACAGCCCTGATTGGCTGATAAGCAGCATCGAACCAATGCGCACCACGTAATACGTTTCGGGACTAGCGGCTGTACCCAAGGTGAGCAGGTTCTGGGTTAGTGAGTGAATGGGCAATGAGCGACTTCCATATTCCCTGGCCCCCCCTGTCTACCCACCTTTTCCCGCCTCTTCCAGGTTCCGACTCATCCTGTTCAGGGAGCCTAATGCGCTGGAGCAAGAATGTCTCTTGTGTGCGCAAACTTGCACTCACACAACTGCTCCTCTTTTCCCTCTACCCTCTTCTCCTCCATACCAAGCCAAATCTCACCCTCGCTTTCATGTGTTCTGGCCGACTCAGCCAAACTCTCGTGTTTTAGATGTACAACACCCATCTATCACGGCCATCTATTTCCTTGCACCGCCCTTCGGGTCATCTCCCAACGATGATGAATAGCACCCGTTGTGCGGCCAGGAGCGGTGTATCATTCTCCATGGCATTTTCATTTATTTCCTAGGCCATTTTCATTATTGATCTGGTATGCTGCACTGCGTCTTTTTCCTTTTCGTCTTCCGCCCAAGGCCACCAGCCATTTGGTGGAGGAGGCTTTTCCCAGACGGTACAGCAGATACCCCGCCCAGTCACCTTACCAAGTCTACCATGGTTGGTTGGTTGACTGGCTGGTCCGCTGCGCGCTACCGCGTAACGGCACTGTTAGCCAGCTAGGTACAGTAGTATGTACCTACCCCCTCTCCTCTCTCTCCGCTAGTATCTCTCCTTCTACACTGGCCTGTGAGGGTGCAGGTGGTACCGGCACACGCAGTAGTCCTCGCAATATCAGCGCCCGGCCGATGCAGCCGGTTACTGGCAGTCCAGTAATTCCCTCTGTTGCCGAGTCCATTCGGCTGGTTGTTTGTCGTCGGTCCTCGAATGCATTTCCCCCGTAGGAGAGGTACTTCGTCAAGTATCTCTTAGCCTGAAGGCACGCACATGCCACCTTACATGGGTACATAGCGTAAGTATCTCTTTTCGCTTTTCTTCGTTCCCGGCTGCGTCGAGGCACCGTACACTACCTAGCGCGTCACTGTGCTGGCACTGTCAATGGCAACTGACAGGCTGCACCTGCACCGGGTCCGCCAACCCCAAAGCAGCCGCTGGCTTTGGCGCTGCCGCTGCTTCAATGCGCTGTGGCTCTGGCCTCTGGCTTGCTGCTAACCCGGAACCTACTGTAAGTACTTAGAGTCCAAGCAGAAGGCAGGCTAGTCTGCTAGTCTCACTGGTACTCTCGTAGCAGGCAATCTCGTCCCTGCCCAGCACCCAGCACGCACCCAACACTCTGTTTTGGTTGGTGTCCCGTTCCTCTCTCCCATACCTACACACGCACACACTCTCTCACACACACACCGTACACGCAACTCGCCTGTCCCTCGCATTCTTCCTCCTCTCACCCATCCTCCTTTCCAACTCGAACAATCAATCGACGCCGCCAACGCCTCGCCTCCTCGGGTACAACGCCTCGAATCTCTCAGGAACGACATTACCTTCACCTAATATCGAATCCTCTCACACTTCCGATCCACTGCAGTCTCGTCACCACTCGAGGCGCATACCTCCTCGTCGAGTCCGTTCGTTATTGCCCACGATCTTCTGCGCGACTCTCGACAACTTCGGTTTCCTCTTCAGTGTCCACATTTTCTACGCCGTATCTTCTCTTCTTAGCCGTGGCCTCGTGTTTCCGGCGATCTTGTAGTATTGTCTCGCGTTTGAAAACCTCGAAATCTCTTTTGTCATTGTGCTCTTTGTGTCGCTGCCGCCACATCGAGTCCTGCATCGACCCTCAAGTCGCTTTTCCACCATTCCCCTGGCAATTGCGACCCTCGCGACGCTTGACGCATGATTCTCGCACGAATCTGCTCGCTACTAGCCAACGCTCAGAGACCACATTATTGGCGCGTCGACCCACGATTCGTCGTCATGCCACCCGTATCTCCAAGATAAAACCCTCCACCTACTACCACCTCAACATCTCACTCCGTGAGGTGTGTGTTAGATTATGACAGAAAAGCTTCCCTCCCTCCTCGCACAATCACCGACTCCGAGTCAGACGGTCGTCCACAGTCCCAAGTCCGCACCCGCCATAACCAACGATGTGCCCAACAGGACTACGGTGCCGGCAGAAGAAGAGCCATACACAATCAAATGTATCTGCGACTTCACTGACGATGACGGAAATACGATATACTGCGACCTTTGCGACACTTGGCAGCATATCGAATGTTATTACCCCTACAACCGGGTTGAGGTTACCCGCGAAGACTTCAATCACTCCTGCGTGGATTGCAACCCACGAATGCTGGATCGGCAAAGAGCCAATGAACGCCAGATTCTGCGGCAAGCCAAGGGAACCCACTCAGAGGTCTCGGAACGAAAGACAACGAAACGGCCTCCACCCAAGGGCCAGAAGAAGAAGGCCAGGCCCACGGATCTAGGATTGGGCGGCCTCGAAAATAACCCTAAACAGCCCCATGATCCCGTTCATACCCATCAGCACAAGAAATCCAAGAGCTCTCATCGTCCTAGTCAATCTATCAGTTCCCAGGCTGCCAAACGAAGTCCTTCGTATGGTCAAAAAACAACAAACCCACACGGCCATCCTCCAAGTCCAGCGACCACGCCCTCAGAGCTTCCTCATGAATCCGAGATTCACAATTATTCGAGTGGATTTATGGACTTGTATAAGGAAGATCGAGACGTTGCCATTGTTCAAACGAATTCGTTTGTGAGTTTGATAATATCTAACATACTTTCATCATGGCTGCGAGACGGCGAAAAGCTGAGGCAAGAAACCGGGTGCGACTACGCAGACGTTTTCCAATCCTTGCCAGTCAATATCGATTCGATCAAAGCCTCGCCTCAAGTTCGGTCGAAGAAACTGCCAGTGGGTGCTGACACAGTAGTCCACTGCCAGTATTTAGCCTCTTCTCAGGCAGTTGACAAGAACGTGCCCCTGATCGAGCTCAACGGTCAAATTGGCATACAGAAGGATTATTGTCAAGACCCAAGTAATCGGTGGCAGGACCTCTCTTCTCCATTACCCTTCGTCTTCTTCCACCCAATGCTTCCGTTATATATCGATACCCGAAAAGAAGGCTCACAGGCTCGATACGTGCGACGGAGTTGTAAACCTAATGCTACACTAGACACGTACCTCTCAGAAGGGCCAGAGTATCATTTTTGGCTCGTGAGCGATCGGCCCATCAAACCTAATGAGCAAGTAACGATCCCTTGGGAATTCAATTTACAAAAAGACGTAGCAAGGCGATGGCTGCAACTATTGGGTCTCAGCGACGATGTGGATAAGCAACCTGAGTTCAACGAGAAGGAAATGGAGACTTATCACAGCATCGGCGCTTGGGTACATACTATACTTTCCGAATATGGTGGCTGTGCCTGTGACCTAGGACCGGATTGTGCGTTCGTTCGATTTCACCGAACTTACATCGCGCGTCCGCAAGGCAAAGAGAAGGCTTCAAAGACGAAAAAAGCTCGCAAGCCGAAAGCCAATAACGTTTCGCCGACCAGTACTGGCAAGGCGACAAATAGTCGAGCAGCTAGCGAGGGCCATATTGAGGATGGCGCAGATAATGATTCTGCATCTTCGCGAAGCAAGCCGCCTAGCCGTGATATGACACCCGCTCCACGTCAGGGCTCTTTTGACACATTAGGAGTCTTGACCGAGCTCACAGATCGAGACAAGCGCAAAGTTCAGATGGTCGAAGACTCGTTTCGCCGAATGGAGCAACAGCAACCGCCCCGAAAAAAGAAGCGCACCTCGGATGGGACTGGTAGCGGGCCCTCGGGCGCCACGAAACCGAAATCGAAAAGCACGTCAACGAATACAACGATGGTGAGTAGCGCGACAGAAGGTCGCTATGTGGATGCTGGCACTTCCGGTAGTACTGGTGGTTCGCCTATTAGTGCAGTATCGCCAACATCTGTAAACCCATTCAAGCCAGGCCAACGTGATTCGGTCTCGCTTCCACCACGTAATGCATCACAGGGTCCTCGTCCAGAGTATCGCGACGCATCTATGCAGACAGATCCTGTGGACGGCGCATGGTTTAGTGATGATCGACAGATCAAGAAGCCGAAGAGGCGTATCGTCCCTCTTTCTAAGCGGCTGTTAGAAAGTAGGTGTCAGTTGCGAGCCGATGATGTTTCGCGTCGGGCGAGTGTCGGCGCATCTCCTACCTCAGTGACATCAGCGTTAGTCAAGATGGACCTGGATTCTCCTTCGAGAGCGCAAACCGCCACTTCCACTCCTGAAAAAGCCAACATTGCAGTGGCCCGACTAGACGCAAGAACCGGCAGCATATCTGATGATACACCCATGACTGATGCCCCCACTATTTCACCTATCAAAGCAGTGCCCGCCGATGAACCGACACCTCCGAAAGCAGTCAAGGTCAAATCACCCGAACTTCGAGTCCAATTACCCCCTGTTCCAGCCTTTAATAGCCCGGCGGTAGTGAGCTCGGCAACGATGCCCTTGTCTGCAAATGATGGCGCCGTACAATCCCCATCTTCAGCAAGTAGTCTTCATGGCCCATTCACGGCCCCGGCCGCCAACGGCGCGAACGGTGCCAACGGCGTCCCGGTACAACCAAGTCCTGTGAAGAAAAAGCTCAGTTGGAGCGACTACAAAAATCGAATCAATAAGACTGCTGCTGCTGCGAAATCTTCGACGTCGCTGAAACCACCCGCTACGATTGCTGAAGAGGCCAAATCGCCCATCAGCACGGACACAATCATGTCCGAGTCTCTACTCGACGACAAGAGTGTCGACTCTTGAACGGGCACTGCTCGCCAATCCGATCCTAGATTCTTCGTTATATAGAGATTTAGGGTTACCAGATCCGCGGCTCCAGGTCACATTTCTGGGCGATTTTTTACCATGTCCTTTGAGGAGTTGTGGAAATGGACTATTCATCGTGGCTAGGGCAGCTGTGATGATAGTTTAGGGTTATTTTTATATCTGGCGTTAGGGAAGGTAGCTTCAATCATGGTGTTTAATCGGAAGGGTCCGGACGTGCGTATGAGATTATTCATAAGGCAGTATGAGGGCTTTCGGTAAGCCCGCATCATTCTGTGCGCGTGATTCAATGTTGCTGGGTTTGCTTCTTGCTTAAATTATGGATCAATACCCCTCGAGGTCCAATTCGGGTACTGGTGTGTGACAATCAGATCGTTCTGATCACACTTCAAACGTTCTCAGGTGGCGTTGGGACGAAATATACAATAAGGGTGCTGCCCAAAAGAAATCGCCAGGGCGGCTGTATATGTACTACTAAAAAGGCGGCACGCGCATGCCTCGGGTAAAAAAGGGCTTTACGACGAACGTCTTTGTATGTATTGAAATGCATGAGTTAGGAGCGAAGCAGAAACATCATGTCGATGCATGCGTACTAAGTAAGCTCGTTAGCTGGAACTGGACCAAAGCTTTTTTCTTTGGCCAGACAAGAAAACAGGAGGGTCGAATTGCCCGCCCTCGTTGCAAAGTATCAAAGAGGAACACTTGAACTTGAATGAACAACCTGCTGTGCTATGATTTGTATAAAGTGATTAAGACTATTTCTTGAGCGAAGATGTGAGAAGATGTGGGAATGGTGCAAGATGGCGGAAATGGAACAGGTAGGTGTGCGTAATCTGGGATATCTGGCTGCGACGAAGGGAGAGGGTTGGTAAGATAGGGTAAGCTAGCCCCGTTCTAAATACCGGGGTCTGATTGGCTGGGATTTGCTTCGGGATGTTGGACGGCTTGACAAGGATACATCGACGGGGTTTTAGTTCGGTGCCTACCTATATCAGATGAGTAAGTAAGTAAGTACTGTGAGAAGGGGTTGGTAGTCGAGGTTTTGAGCTGTGAGATGCTTTCTGGTAAGGCGTCGGTGAAGAGGTAAGAATAGGACCAAGCGCCACGTAGACGGGGGAACGTAGGAGTAGATACCTGCCTATACCTGCCTACCTAGATAGCTTGGGCTTGAAGTTCTCTGCGTTGCGTTGGCGAAAGAGGGGATAGTTTGTCTGACAGAGAGGTAGGAACGAAGGAAGAATATTTACCATCGTTCGGTGTAAGTGTGATCCGAGATGTAGTCGGCCATGTTTGTTATGGCTTGAAGGGAGTGGCAAAAGATCGTGCATTCTGGGTGCTGTCTTGTTTGCCGCCTTGCCTTGCTTGTGTACTTGGCTAGCCTTAGAATTTATGCAGACAGGAAGGTTGGATAAAGGGTGCATAAGGGAAGGGAAAGTAATAGGAAATATCTGGGATTGGCTTTCTCCCTCCCGTTTTAAGTTTGCTGAGGCGGGCGGGTCAATCAGGTATTGCTTCCCTCCCATTTTCGCTTGCCGTCCGCCCTGTGGAAGCGAGAGATCAGGTGTTAAATATACTCTGTGCGGGACTTTTTTCGGTGAGCAGACAAACAGGGCACGAGGCGGTGTGTTGTGTAAGTTATGTGGTGGTTGGCAGTGTTACGGTGGCGAATTATGTTACTGGGTATGTAGAGAGGAGCGGCCCTTTGTGCTCTGATGTCTCGTATTGAACGAGTTGTCCTGTGTCACTCTCGTATTTTGGTTGGTTGGGTAATGAGTTGGTAGGTCACTATTTATAGAGCTTGTGAATAGGATGGGATGGGAAGGGATGAAATCTAATGGTATTGGTTTAGCGCGACTTTCAAGTGGTTCGAGATTTGCGATTAAAGAGCCACGAGTGAGGGTTTGATGTTAGGCACAGAAACTTATGGGCATATTCTACGATTATACTGAGTCGTTGATGACTTCTAGCTCTGCACATAAGTTGCTGATGCGGTGGGGGAAGCGTTGTAAATCGTATATCTGAGACCGGTTGGTGAACGAGTGACTCAGTTTCTCGGTTTTTGGTACCACGTGGCGGATTCTGGGCCGAGCTGGCTTCCGGTGAACATCTGATAAAATTTGCATACCCTTTAATACTTGTCAAGTCAATCTTAGCAGACTTTAGAATCTTGTTTCAATTAGAGGCTCGTTGTCGAAAGTTGAGTATTATTGTGCGAGAATCTAATCGACGTTCTTAACTCCTATTTGCGTAATTGGGAGTTTATATGCACATCTGATGAGATGAAGAAATTAATGAGCGGGGACACTGAGACATCTGGGGCAATATAGATGACTTCGATGAGACAAAAAAAAGTATTTTGGTTCTGCTACTCCCGCTCGGTATAGCTTACATTGCGTCGCACCATAGGCATCATGAGTTTAAGTGACGAGGATGGAATACGCACGCCTGCCTTACATTCGTATGATGTTCAGAGTATTTCATTTGTATCGAAAGAACTTTGAGAGAGCATTTGAAATCTATTTCGAGAGCTGACACGTTTCCTTGCATGTCCTATTGCTGTACGTTATGTTTATGCACACTACCTCCTGTTTTCTTTCAATAATCAGTAGCCGTGCCGATATTTCGGAAAACCCTTGGGGTCGACCTCCTTCGGACCACCCCGCCTTGTCGGCCATCATCCTGGTTCGAGTGCCGGCTGCCTATTCCGTCATATAGTTTGCCATGTGCAGGATGAGGGTTTAGGAGACTGACCATAATCATACCTAAGGGTTCCTGTGCTTGTTGCGTGAAGGACTCTGGAACATCTTCGCAGATATTATCCTACTATTATAAGAGTCTCTTTGTTATGCCCTACCCACCTGCCTGTCCTCCTTATCCTGACGCCTGTCTGTCTTGTAACGCCCTGCAGCCGTACTGACCACACTTGGTACGCTGTTTCGCACTTCCCATGAGATTGTCTTTAACGCCAGGGCATCGCTCCTCGCCGGCAAATCGGCATCGTTCGAAGTTCACGAAATCAAAGGTCCTATCACCACAAGTCCAGATCTTCTGAATTTTGTTGCTCTGACACATGCTAGAGACACGATTGTTAGCTCTTGGTCAAAGTACAGTTTTGTATTGAAAGTTCCAATCATAACCTACATGACGCTTCTTATGAGGCTATGATAGTGACGGAGATGAAGATCAAATAGACCAAAGTGAATATTGTGATCAGGTCGTAAAAGGGAGGTTCTTGCGAGATGAATCAAGAAGCCAGTGTTGTAGTTGGGATAAATATATCACGAAGGCTCAATACCGAGGGCTTGGAATGGCTTCAGTTAGTAATAATCACTTATGGTATCAAGGTTCATTACCCTCCTTCTTTCTTAAAAAGGGCAGAGCTCTGGGTTATCTATAGATCGCTTTCAGATAGATGTCACACAAGGTCCAGGCAGCAGAGCGCAGTCAGCCGATATATTTCTACGAAATGCTTCACTCAGCTGCGAATAGCCTCGTTTACGGTAATTAACAAATATATATTGCTTTCAGACGTGTATATGTGATTAATCAAGATTACTGCGTACATTGTGTCTCAGCCTCGAAAACCGCCAACACAACTAGGCACCGCTTCACTTCACATCAGCCAATAGGTCCTTATTTGCCGTGAGCAGGGCTACTGTCTCAGTTGAGTACTACCAGAGATCTGTTAGGGCCTGACACGCCCCGTCAAATGTAAATAGAGTACATAGCGGCTATTGGCTGGAGAGAGTACGAGACCCTAGTTGAGATGTAAGGGAGAGCTGGATCAGAGCAGCTCGATAGGAGAGTAGGTAGATTGCCAACCCAAGTTCTATGTGTATGAAGATAGGATAAAGGGACGAGGTCGCATCCAGGACCTAGCACTCGTATACAAACAAGCCCTCGTCACACGCTGCGACACCTGTGTCTCGAAGCTAGGAGCCAATGGATTCTGAAACGAAGGTCAGGAATGCTTTGTGGCGTGACAGTAGTGTGCGCGTCTAATGACGCGACGGGCCGTATTGAGAATCGAAGGACATGCGTTACAAGATTAGATTAGACTTATAATGCTTTTTCTTCGACAACGTGGTTAGGAAATTAATATAACAGATGCTAATTGCATAAGGATGTATCAAGCGCTGCCAATAGTCGTAGTTATTTGAGTTAGACAGGTATTGGCTAGAATAAAATATAACCTCTCCAGAGGGGCCTCAAGTTGAAAGACCGGCCACTTTGGATATATATACGAGCCAACTCTCTAAGTAGGGCCTATTACAAAACAGTTGTCTATATTGCCAAGCACGCTTACTCCAGCCTTGTCCTGGTCTCCACCAATCATAAGCATATACTCTAGTTTATCTCTCGCATGTTGGATTTACTTACAGTGAGCCCCTTTTGTAATTCACGAGTTCAATGTAGACTTCCTTCTGATGCCTTTTGAAGCAAGGTATGAACGAGGGCTGCCAAAGGGACCTATTTCGGTATAGCGCCAAGACTGTACCGATTTGTGTACGCGCTAGACAAGCCCCCTTGTCAAACCATGTCAAACCCCAGCCTCTGGATCTATCAGCTACGCCAAGATAGGTATAGAAGCTATATCCCTTGCCGATCATAAATACAGGGGGATCACTTATACCTAAGTGCTTCAACAACATAAACAGTTTGTGCTGTTGATCTGTGTGTAACCTCGCCCCTGTTGCAGCCCTTCGTATGGATGACATGCAGCCAAAGCCCCTACTTCTTAGTTTCCTATAGTGAGTGGCACGTTGACTAGCAACCAAGGCTGTGGTATAAGAGATGGATCCGAGTAATTCCTATGAGTCCGCATATCCGACCTCACCTTCGAATTTCCCCCTACCCGTCTTTGGAAACCAGCAAGAAGACATGTTTCGACTACCTTACAGACCTCCTCAGCAGCCACAGCAAGATGCTGGTGGATATCCCTCCCAAAACCGTCACCAGTTCTACCAACCCCAGGGTTGCATCGACTACAATGCCGCCCATATTGGCTTGATTCAACAGTTCTCTCATCATAACCTTGGTAGCGGTGGTGGTGCCTCGCAAGATCCACTGTATGCGCCTCGAAACCCTTACAGTATATATCAGCACGCTTCTACGTCCACCCCCGTTTCTCGATCTGAACAGGCGTTCCAGCCTGCACCTGAACGCAATCCCGAAAAGTACGGCCTAAATACCAATAATCATCAAAAGAAATGCTCGCAACTCGCAGCCGACTTCTTCAAGGATAGCGTCAAGCGTGCCCGCGAGAGGAATGTGCGACAGAACGAGATGTCACAGAAGCTAAGCGATACCAATCAATCTGCCCCGAGACGTGACCAGATCTGGCAGAGTAGTGGAAAGCAGGAGGGTAAATACCTGCGGTTCTTGCGAACCAAAGAAAAGCCTGGAAACTACTCTACCATCAAGGTTATTGGTAAAGGAGCTTATGGTAAGGTCAAGCTCGTACAGAAGAAGGCGGATGGTTCTGTTTACGCTATGAAGTCTTTAGTCAAGACTCAAATGGTCCAGGGGTGCCAGCTGGCTCATGTTCGTGCCGAGCGTGATATCCTTGCCGAGTCTGATAGTCCATGGGTGGTGAAACTGTTTACTACATTCCAGGATGCTAATTTCCTGTACATGCTTATGGAGTTTGTGCCTGGCGGAGATTTGATGAGTATGCTTATTAAGTACGAGGTCTTTTCAGAGGATATTACACGTTTTTATATGGCAGAAATAGTATCTGCCATCGACGCTGTTCATAAGCTGGGCTTTATCCACAGGTATGTATACCACGGTTTTATTCTATTGAATTTCAGTAAAAGCACTGTATTGTTTTGAGTATATGAACTAACCCCCTGAGCAGAGATATCAAGCCTGACAATATTCTCCTCGATCAAGGCGGCCACGTTAAACTTACAGACTTTGGTCTGTCCACTGGCTTCAATAAACTCCACGACAGTAACTACTACCAGCAACTGTTGCAGGGCAAATTTAACCGACCCAGAGACAGGAATTCTGTGGCCCTTGATCAGATCAACCTTACGGTCTCTAATAGAGCCCAGATCAAGGACTGGCGTCGGTCACGGCGGCTTATGGCTTACTCAACTGTTGGAACGCAGGACTACATTGCTCCGGAAATCTGTACTGGTCAAGGCTACTCCTTTGACTGCGATTGGTGGTCTGTCGGAGCTATCATGTTTGAGTAAGTAATTCTCGGAACTGTTTTCTTCTTGTTTTGGCCTTTAGGAGCACGAGATTCCCTATTTAAGATAGTAGAGCGTCTAAGATCGCGCGGCAAATAGCCATAACTAACTTTGAGCTTGTAGATGTTTGGTCGGTTGGCCACCATTCTCCTCTGAGAATGATTACGATACATATAATAAGATTGTTCACTGGAGACACGCGTTCTACTTCCCTGATGACATCACGCTCAGCCGCGAAGCCGAACACCTTATTCGCAGCCTTATCCGCAACACCGAGGATCGTCTTGGCCGTGGAGGTGCTCATGAAATCAAGACACATAGCTTCTTTCGCGGTGTAAATTTCGATAACCTTCGCTATATTCGAGCACCGTTTGAACCACGTCTCAAGTCGAAGATCGATACGACTTACTTCCCTATAGACGAGATTGACCAGTCGGACAATGACATTGCCCCACGGGCCCAAGCTAGAGCTGGCGGTCGACGGAGCGATGAGCTGGATATGAGCTTGCCGTTCATCGGTTACACGTTCAAACGATTTGATAATAACTTCCGATGAATGAGATTAACGGGCCTATGTCTGTATAATGGTTTGGTGGGGTTCCAGTTGCCAAAGATGCTTAGTTCTGTTGGTTATGTCACAAACTGGGCAGTTTCACCGGCGGGATTAGAGATCTAACTAATTGCGGAATATTGTGAGAGAATGGACAGTAGACACGGCTGATAGCCTGAGTAACATTGTTGGTGGTTGGTGGTGATCACGGTGGTTAACCTGTAATGAATAGGTGTGTTATATTATTCTGATTAGTTTGTTCTTGGATTCATTCATTGACTTCTTCGATATCAACATGTGAGTCTAGTATCTCCGTGACAGCTGATAATATCTAGTGCTAGATATAAAAGCCCCCAGTACCTGCACCATAAAATGAAGTTCCCCATATCGCTGGTGTTCTAGAGAAGAGGGTGCCTTTGTGGCCTGCAAGCATTACCTCTCACTCTAGGCTTTCTGCTGTGTTCACGGTGTATCTAGTTGACACTCGTTTGTCCGCTGGGTGAATTAGACAACGGCCTCAATATGAACCCGTCTGAACTTTCCGCAACACTTAGATAAGCGATCCAGTAGGTCGTGTCATACCTGTAACCTGTCCTGTCTTTACACCTAGAACGCTATTTATAGGCTTCATTTATCGACAGGTAGTTGAACGAACACATACTTAGCGGTTTCTACCATGCTACTCTACAAGAATTTAAGCTGAAGCAGTTTAAGCGCCGTTTTATGAGCACTGAAAGAAATACCAGCAAGGAATGAATATTTCCAAGCCCCTGGTCAAGCTGATGACATAATTATCAATGTCAGGAAGCCTATGGTGGCTGATACGAAGAAAATCGGTAACGTAAGCCCTGGCCATTGGATGCGGATGCATGTCTCGGATTGCAGGACTGACCCGATGAACATCGGTCAAGGCCTTGCTCTGGCTGGTTTGTAACCTGAACAAATCAGTTAAACTCGCGTGGTTTGACTCGAGTGACCTCTCGTTAATAAGAGAAACTGATTAATAGCCAACACAGCTGGATAGCCCAGAGAGTATATGCAGTCTTCTAGGTAAGTTCAACCCACGGGCCACGGACCGGCACGTCACGGACCACCCAGCCACCGATTTTTGCAGCTTAAATTGCCGCCTTTTATCGCGTAATTCCTCCACCAATTCTTCTTTTACACTTACGTTTTTATTACTATTCGAATCACTTTTTTTTGCTTTTTTTAACAATAGTTGCTATTAAAAAAAAAATACGTGCTATAACAGCCTTTTGCATAATTATGCTTAAATTATTTATTTATGCTGCTGCTAAACAGTTTAGTATACTCTAGTTATATTTAAACCGCCGCTTTTAAAGCATACCAACTAAAAAAAAAATAAATCAAAATTTTTAAAGCTTGTTTTTTTATTTTAAACAGCAATTAATAAATTAAGCTATTAGCTAAGCTAAATTAAGCTATATATTTATATTAATTAAATTTTAAATAATTATTAATTATATGTTTTAAGCTTAAAATTTATTTAAATTATTAATTAAAAAGTAATACTAATATTTTTTAAACTATAATTTAAACATTATAAATATAAAAGCTTAAACATTTTATTATTTAAAAATTAATAATGCTATTATAATTAATATTAATTTATTTTTTAATTATTTAAAAGCTTTAAAAATAATTTATATTTTTTATAACTATTAATATAATATTAATAAAATAAGTATTAATTAAAATATAAGCTTTAATTATTATATAATTATTAAAAACAATAATTAAAAAACAATTAAAAAAAATATAAATTATAATAAATAAATTATTATTATTAAATATATTAATATTTTTAACAAAGCTTTTTTATTATTTATTATTTTTAAAAAAGGTAACTTTTAAGTTTAATAATATTTAGCTAAAAATTTTAGCTTATAAAATAATTAAGCATTTAATACAACTTTTAAAAGCTAAATAAATAATTTTATAGTTATTATTTAAATAAAAAAATAATTTATAATAATATATAAATAATTTTAATTAATAATAACTATAATTTATATATTAATAATAAGTTTTTTTAGTTATATTTTTTAAATAAAATATAACTAATATTTTATAAGCTTTATTATAATTATATTATATAGCTTTTAAATATTAAAGTTTTTAGCGTATTAAAAAAAAAGCTAAAAGTTTTGTTTTAATATATAGTTTTTATAACTTTAAAGTTAAAGCTTTTAAAAAAAAACTTTTTAAAAATATATTATAAAGTTAAAATTTAAATATTTATATATAAAATAATTAAAAAAGCTTAAAAAACTACTAAAATTTATTTTTAAAATTATAAAAAGCTTTTATTATTAAAATATATTTTGCTTAAAAATTAAAATATAATTAAAGTATAACTAATAAATTTTTTAATAAAAATAAAGCTTTTAATACTATAGTTTTTAAATATTATAAACAAAATATTAATTATAACACTTTTTAATAACTAGCAATTATAAAATATTAATTAAAAACTTATAAAGTTATATTTTAATTTTTAAATATTAAAGCAAAAATTTTTAAATAAAAAAGCTTTAAAAGCTTTAAATTTATAATTTATTATAATTATTAAATTAAAATATAAAATAAAATTTTTTAAAATAAAATTAATAAAAACATAACCTTTAATTTATAAAAAAATTAAGCTTTTATTTAACTAAAAGCTAATTTAAATAATTAACGTACAAAAAACAAAGCAAAAATTACAAAATAAGGTTATATATAAAAATAAAGCAATTAATTATAACATACTTAATTATTTATTAAATATAATTAAAACTATTCCAAAAAACGAAACAAAAACAGAAGACTATATTTTAATAAAAAACACCAGAAATTAGCGATTAGTATTGGCGTTGTTGAACAAATCGCCTTTAATTGCAATTGGTGGTATTGGTGGCGGGTGGTCCGTGACGTGCCGGTCCGTGGCCCGTGGGTTGAACTTACCAACAGCATCATTGCTGGATATTGGGCCAGTCCTATTGTTGTAGATAGCAACTTCTCTTTAAAGTTTTCGCCAATGACAAAAGACAAAATCTAAACTCAATATCCCGTATAAGAATCATATCCTACACTAGCTTGCCTCCGATATTTGATGCTGACTAGCCTTGGTCACCAATTCCCCTATAGTCGTGATAGATCTACCTCCCATCAAGTCAAATACGGCCATGTCTGCAGCGAATTCTTTCGCAATCCAGTTTCTCAACTCTAAAGCAACTAGTGAATCCACGCCAAATGCATGAAGCGGTTGGGATGCCTCCGCCTCAACGTCCTCAGGCTTTATCGACAATGCCCGTGCTAGCTTCTTGGCAAGGGATTTTACAACGATAGCAGCACGGTCCTCTGCGGACTTGGACTGCAGAAATAACGCGGCATAATTCACCTGGCCTGCTGATTCTGGATTCTGTGTTAGGCTGGAAGCTCCATTGAAGCGAGCGAAAAGGGGTCGCTGAGTGAATGGTGTCTGACTTAATCCACGGCTGAGAAGCTCGGCGGGTGTTGCAATACCCATGATGATCTGGCTTCTCCTCAAATCGTTTGAAAAGTATTGACGTTCTTCTGAATCACAATACATGTCCAGGAGAGCTGTCAGCTGGTCTATTTCAACCTGAACGAAGTCTTGCATTCCAGAAAATCTGTTCTGAAGCGATTCCGACTCGGCAACGACGCCGGCTCCGCGTACAACGCCAAGGTCGATTGATACCGCCGTTTGACAGTTGATGTTACGATAATAAGCTAACGAATCCTGGAACGTGCACCCAGCTGCGTAATTGGATTGACCTGGATTCCCAATGATACCGGAGACAGAAGATAGAAGAATGAAGAAGTCTAGGTCTCGTGGCAGAAGGGCGTGCAAATTCCATGACGTGTGGGCTTTGGAACGAATTGTCTGTTCCCATTGCGCATGCGTCAAATTATCAAAAGTCGAGTCCTGGAAAGTAATATTAGATTTTGCTTTGACTAATAGGGGTAAGGATTCCCGTACGTTGAGGACCATAGCCGCATTGATACAACCACGGATAGGAGGCATAGTCTTGTTATAGTGTTTCAGAACTTCTGCAAATGACTCTGCCACGGACACATCGCACTTCGGCGTTGCAACTACAATGCCCTGCCTTGTCAGCTCTTCTATCATACTATTCACTGCATTGGTTGTTGCGCCTGATCTGGAGGGAACTACGAGATACTTTGCACCTTTCGTAACCATCCACTTGAGTATCGCTCGTCCAATCCCTCCCAAGCCACCGACGAGAATATATGTGGAATTGTTATTAAACATCCAAGTCCTGCGGCAAGCCAGACATTTCTGGTCGGTGTTAGCACATATTTCGTTGCCTCAATAGTATTCACATACCGGTACTTTAGTTGACCGGTCAACTTGAATGATAACTCGTCCAGTGTTTTTTCCACTCTGGAAGAACCTGAAAGCCTCTTCGACTTTAGAGATGTCATAGACATGCAGGGGCGTTGGTGGGTGAATGGAGCCATTCCTGGCCAATTCCATGGTCTTTTGCAAAAGTTCCTTTGCGATATCATGCCGGTGGATGGCCAAGTGGTGGATATCAATTCCAGAGAATGACACATTTCGAGCAAAACATCTCATTGGCAATGCAGAATTCGCTTTGATGTCTGCCTTTCCGATCTCAACGAATCGTCCGTATGGAGCAATGCACTCCAACGATGCGCGCAGGCTCTCGCCGACTAGAGAATTCAATACGACATCTACACCATACCCATTTGTAAGGTGCATAATTCCATTCGCAAAACCAAGGTTTCTGCTATACAAGATATGGTCTTCGGGAATGCCGTAGGCATCTATAAGAAGTTGCTTCTTGTAGTCATAACCAACTGTAGCGAAAATTTCAGCGCCGATAAGTTGCGCAACCTGAACAGCGAGCTGCCCTGTTGCTCCTGATGCAGAATGGATAAGCACTTTATCCCCCCTTTTTAAACGGGCGATCTCTATTAAAGAGTGCCACGCTGTAATGCCTGGGTTAACTATTGCGCAGGCTTCATGGAATGGTAGCGAGTCTGGTATCTTAACTACGCCTTGTTCGTCCGAACGTACCCACATACGCATACAGCCAGTTCCGAACACACATACTCGGTCGCCTGGTTGCACGGATTGGCATCTCGACCCGATTCTCGTTACGATGCCAGCACAGTCAGTACCAAAGTCGTCTTCCTCCAGTCGTCCAAGGGCAATGAATATATCCCTGAAACTAACACCCCAGGCCTTTGTTTCTATTTCGACTTCCGTTGGACCGAGAGAGATATAGAATTCTTCATCTTCCACCAAGCGTAGAGTCTCTAGCGATCCTGGACTTTCAACTTCTAGTTTGAGAGGTGGGCCCGGGAGCCAGGACTCTGTTCTCGATCGTAGTGTTGTAGACGAGGTCACCCCCTCATTTAGGGCTGGCTCTTCAACAAGTCGGCCAGTAAGCAACAGGCCGCCTCTGACAAGGTATTCGGTATCAGGTAACGCTACGACGAAGGCCAAGTCCAGAACTTTCCTGATGAATCCAAGAATCATTGATGGTGCATCCGCACCTACGTTCTCTATAGAGAGGGAAACAATGCGCTTATTAGCGAACTCAGCTCGGATGGTGCGTAAGAAGCCGTCCTTTAGTCCTGAATATGGATACGGGTTGAATGAGCTGGAGGGTTCGTATGTATAAGCCGTTGTTATCCAGAGCAAGTTACTGGACCGCCGTATTAATTGTTGCGTAAGATCGAACGTGGTCTCTGATATATGAGATAGAAGCGAGCCGCCTAAGTCTCCGAGAAAGACAACATAGTCGGTCGGGCGTATATCAGCGACGCCAACGTGAGTCAGGGGAAGAACTTTTGGACAAGTTCCAGAAGAATCCACCGTGGCGCTTTGAAAACTCAACGCAAGATCTTGTTGGTTTTCTTTTTCTCCATCAAGAACAACGACGATTCTGTCACCTTCAAGTTGACCATGCTGATAATTTTGAGTAGATGATACTATTACACTGCTGAGATGTGTTTCGTCGCTCCCTGAATCCCTGATTACTAATTCATTGCCCGAGAACCCGCTGTCTCGAAGTGCAATGTCCCATTCCAACTCAGTTATCGAACGGGGCGCATCTTCACTGGGGCACGAATTAGACAACGTACCCAAGATACCAGGTACTGTGATTTCGCTTATTATGAGGTGACCACCGGGTTTTAAGAGGGTCCTTAGATTTCGAAGAGCACCGACAACGCTGGTAGCAGAAGTAAGTACGCTGCCAGCCAAAATCGTATCGTAGACACCAGATTCAAAGCCTTGCAAGATGAGGTCTTGTTCCATATCTAGGGTACGGAAAGACACGCGTTCATCTTTCCTAGCAAAGTTATTCTTGGCCTTTTCAAAGTATGTCACAGAGAGGTCAGTGAATAAGTACTCAGAGAACGCATTCCCACCGGTGCGAGCTTCGATCTGCCAAAGCGTCGAAAGGATACGACTCGTCATAGTCCCCGTACCCGAACCAACTTCAAGTATTTTCTGATCTGGGATTTCATGCGCTATCAGATCCATGAAAGACATGAATTCCGAGCTATGCAGAGGGCGTGTAATTTCTTGGAACAATAGTCGCCTAGCGAAGAAAAGATCTTCGGTATTCACTTCACCTCGCGCAAAAGAAGGAAAATCCTGGGCGAGTCCTACATATATATTCCATGAAGGTTGTGCCCTTCCAAGATACTCCACATCAGCAGCGAGGCTTTCTTGGTCGACATCGTGGCCAGCAAGATCTTCAGTATCTCGTTTCAACGCAGAGAGATACTTCTTTGCGTGCAGGGGCATTTTCAACCAATCCACATCCCGCAACTCAGAGATTGAGGAAAAGGTTAGCTTACGAATAGCTTGCTGCAGTTTATTCCAGTCATCGGTCGAGGAGATTTTGTTCTCAATGGAGTGATTTGCATCACAGTAACTTTGCAACTGAGTAGAAGTCATTAATGAAAGCTGAGGCTTCCAGTCGATGCAATGAAACATTTTTGGATTGTCAGAGATTGCCGACCTATTCCCCACGACAGCGAGCATTTCAAGGTGTTTACAGTGCGATAGGACGGTACCGTCGTCGGCCAGAACCTTAAACGAGCAGTTCAGGCCAGGAACTAAGGTCTTGGCCTTTGACGTAGCAAACACCTGAATATGTCTCGTGTCAGGATATTGCCATCCCGCCGCCGAGATCCAGATGTCCTGCATTCTGTGAGGTACTATTGTCTGTAGTGCCCTCGACATGGCTTCGGATGGAGCAACGAAGCAAATTTGGCATGCCGCATCCAACACAACGGGATGAACTACACCCTCAAATAAGTCGACAGACACCACGTCGATTCGAGCCATACCAGTCTCAGAACCATCATAGAGGATGTCGTCTGCTAGCATGAAAGCCGGGCCGTATCTGAGACCCTGCTCATAATGCCATCCGTAAAAGTCGTGTTTGCTAACGGCCGCTATGGAGGTGTTCTTCGTCTGGTCATAGTCTCGAAAGTAAGGTTTTGTCGTATTAAGAGGCTGAACTTCTGTGGGCGCCTCCTGATACTCAGCATGGAGAATTGCACTTAGGCACTCACTCCAATAGCCATCTACTACAGCAAAAATGCGAATATCGTAACGAAAAGACGTTTTTTCGTATGTATTCTGTAGCGGTCTCGCTTGCGTTATTAGCTCCGTCTTGGCCCCTGGACGGATGATGATCGGGTTCTTAAAAACTGCCTCCTTGAACAGAAACCCAGATATGGTCTGATGTCCATGATTCATTTGCTTTACTGCCTCAACTGCCATCATCAATGATCCTGTAGCTGGAAATACGGTCGATTCGCCGACGACATGGTCTGCGATCCACGGAATCTCTTCGATGCTTAACATCTTACGCCAGCGCGGCTCGAGAGGATTCCAATCTGCCACTTGAACACCAAGAAATCTAGGAGATTCCTTCCGGAATCGCCAATCGCGACTCAAACGTGTCTCGTGCCAATATTTACGAGAATGATTGAATGGGTATCCTGGCAAGTCTACTAAAAACGGTGGGTTGATTGACTTTTGAGCCTCTATTGCGGTAAGAAGCACCGGGTAGCCGCGAGAAAATAAACTTCCAGTCACCTCTAAAATGGTCTTTAAAGGTGACTCGAACTTTGATAGAGTGGATGCGTAGTCAAATCTGTTTTTGTCGATACTCTGGACTAACGTGTCGTTAATGGACCGGCGCAGTGATCCGTGGGGACCGACTTCCAGGTAGGTCGATATTTTCGTCAGGCCATCAATTTTAGGAGCAATGAGTGCCAGATATCTCAATGCGTCAACGAAACGTACAGTAGAGGTTAGATTTTGAGCCCAATACTGGTTCTCTGACACTTTGTTCTTTGAAATGATTTCTCCGTTGACAGTTGAGATCATCATTATATTGTCATTACTATTCTCTTGCTGATCGAGGACACCCATAGATGAGACATACTCAGAAGCGATTTCTCGCATAGCAGGAGAGTGATAAGCGACGCCTGTGTTCAATTTCCGAGAGAAAATATTGTCCTGCTCTAGATGCACCTGAAGCTCATCAATAGACGATTCAGGGCCAGAAAGGGTAACGTTAAACGGGCTATTAACACACGCTACATGAATATCGGCGAGCAAGCTCGTCTTCTCCATGTAGCCATGTACATTCTCTTCCGAAATATTTACCGATATCATTGAGCCTTGAGTAGGTAATGTCGTTAGCCTTTTAGCGAGTCTACCTCTATGATAGGCGACTTTGCAGGCCGCTTCTAAAGAGAGGGCACCGATAGTGTATGCAGCGGCGATTTCGCCAGAGGAGTGCCCGATCACTGCTGCTGGTACAATCCCAAGAGCCCTCAAAAGCGTGACCAAAGACAACTGCAATGCAGTGCAAAGTGGCTGGCTAACATCAGGGCTATGTATTCTCTTGTCATCTTGAATCACATCTGAAGTTGTTATTAGCCGGACTACCTGGAAGTACGGTGATGTTCTTACCAAACAACGACCACGAGGCCCCTAATTTTTGAAATATCTCGGACGTCTTCACTAAAGTAGAACGGAAGTCAGGATAATGAAGCAGGTCTATCCCCATATTCAGGTATTGTGAGCCTTGGCCAGTGAAGATGAAAGCGACGCTAGTATCTTGACTTGAACGGCGGCAAGTTGAAGATGATAAGCTTTTCATCGAATCTGTAGCATCATCACTAACAATAGCGAAGGACCTCCATGCCATTAACCCCCGACGGGAGGCTAGAGTGTGTCCGAACTGACTCAACCGATCTCTCGATCCAAGTATTTTTGTTTGAAAGTATTGGCCGTGCTGATCGATGATGCGTTTAAGGGCATGCTCATCCTTCGCAGACCATACAAGTAGCTCAAATTTTGATAGGGACTCAGGGCCTCCGGCTTGGGTGTTATGACGGATTGTATGGTTACCTGCCGTGTCTAAATTGTCGTGAGGGGAGTTATCAATAGCTGCTATCACCTTGGCTCGGGAATGATGAGCACTTAATGGCAGCAGGCTTTCAGCTTCCTGTTTTCGTGGTATTCCATAGGGCATGGTAGCATCTATATTGCCGTCATTGACTCGGCAGATATTTATTCCTTTCGGTTCTTTCACAAGAAGAGACTGAAGTGGTTGGACGATAGTGTGATGATTCCCGCGTTGACCAAGTGCCCGCAACGCATGG
The DNA here is from genome assembly GCA_022495235.1 of Xylaria curta. Taxonomy (NCBI): domain Eukaryota; kingdom Fungi; phylum Ascomycota; class Sordariomycetes; order Xylariales; family Xylariaceae; genus Xylaria; species Xylaria curta. The sequence continues at coordinate 35,881 of MU375922.1, read as the reverse complement.
TAGGCATCATCCAGGATGATGTGACCATTAGATCCTCCAAAACCAAAGGAATTGATGGAAATCCGACGCAGACCCTCGGATGGCCACGGAATCCAAGAGGTTGGAACCTATAAAAGCCTTAGTATATTTCATTGTAAGGAGATTTATACCTTACATACTTCGATAATGTTTGATTTGGCATTGATCTTGGGGTTCCATTTTTCAAAGAATGGGTTCGGGGGAATGAGTCCCTTTTCTAGAATCATGATACCTTTGACGATACCAGCGAGACCGCTTGCACCTTCCAAATGACCGATGTTGGCTTTGATGGAACCGCTGAACAGGGTTAGCATGATATTTGAAAATGCTATCCTGATGCGTACATGTAGAGAGGCTCTTTCTTGGAACGAGACTCCCTAAACACTTGAGTAAGAGCTTTCACCTCAGTCGAATCACCAATCTGTGTGCCAGTCCCTGAAGATTCAAATTTAGATTAAGAATGCAGAGACGAAGGCCAGAATAGTGAGGAAATCTTACCATGAGCTTCGACGTAGCGCGTGCAGTCCAAGCTGAGGTTGCAGCTTTTATAAACAGATCTGATTAGTTGTTCTTGAGATACTGCACTTGGTTGTGTAAGCCCTGGAGTGTATCCGTCTTGGTTTGATCCGGTGGCGCGGATCACAGCACGGATCATGTCGCCATCCCTGGAAGCATCAGCTAATAGCTTTAGTACTAATACAACTACACCTTCTCCTCTTCCATATCCGTTTGCACGGTGATCAAAGCTATAAGAAACACTGTCAGGCGAGATAAAATTCATGTTTGATAAGTAGAGAGAATTCTCGGGGCTCAAGATGACACTGGAGCCCGTGACTAGTGACTGAGACTGAATTAGAACTCATAGTTAGACTGGTAGGTTGACTTATTAATAGTTATTACCATTGAACTCTGACCGGCTCTCAGGGACTGACAAGCGAGGTCTACTGCTATCATACTTGAAGAGCAGGCAGTATTCACTTGGATACTTGGACCTTTGAGGTTATAATACCAGCTCAAACGATTAGCCAAAATTGACGATGAGGTTCCAGTGGCAACAGCTCTCGGCGCCAAATCTGGATCTTTGGAAACAATCTTTGAGTAGTCGTCTGTCATGGAACCCGAAAAGACGCTAGTTTGAGTTCCTGAGACTTCGTCTATAGTAATCCCGGCTTTTCAGTTGCAATTAGCCACTCTAGATGTATATTTAAAGGGGGAAAATAGAAAATTACCATTCTCTAGGGCTCGGTAGCTAGTTTCTAGTAGTAGTCGCTGTTGTGGATCCATAGACGAAGCCTCTTCTGACGTAAGTGAGAAGAACGGGGCATCAAATGCTGAAATGTCTCCTTGGAGGAAATGTGCCCCTTTAGATCTCAACTTTCATTATTTGTCAGTGAAAGCTTTTGTCTTGCCCATTATATCCAGGGCAACATACTACATTCCTTTGGGCAGTATCAGAACTGTAGAAAGATTCAGCGTTGCCTCTCGGCTCCGGCCAGGCCGTCATAACGTTTCTACCGCTCTCGAGAATTTCCCATAGACTAGATTCGTCTTCAGCACCCTGTGGGAACTTAAAAGAAAAACCGACAATTGCGATTGGCTCCATGAAGTCGATAAATGAATTCAAGTCAATAGAATGATATTATCATAGTGTTACTGCTGTAGTCGCTGTATTGACTTTTGTCATTGAAAAGGGAAGAGAAGCCCTATCTGCATAGTTGAGATAATTTATCGTCATTATATATATGTGGATATATATATGGACTCTGGGCCAGTTCCGAGGATTACTCCGCAGCGTTCCATGACAGATATACAAGGAATTGAGCCCCTGTAGAAAGAAGATCCTTCCGTGGTTCTCGGCTTGCGTAACATATATGAATCGCTTATGTTCCAAAGACTCGTGTGAGTCATGGGGTGTTCTACAAGGTACAGCCACAACTTACCCCTTTCACCACTAAAGTCGAGGCACACTCGACGCGAATATTCAGCGTTTTTTCCCGCCAGCCTTCCCCTACTCTGCCACCTTTAAACTATTTAGTTATTACTTGCTTTGATCGTTGGTTTTGCTTTTAGCTAGTAGTAGGTAGTTTCTGGTTGGCTTTCGAAGCCTATTCTACTCTATATTGAAGCCAAGGGCTAGATATACGGCTTCGCGGCGAAAGCTAACTGAAAAGGCTCCTCCCCCCAATACGGGTATTATTTAATTCGCGTAGTGTGTTTGCCCTGGTGAGAATTGTAGATGTAACATATGGCGAGTGCTTAACCCTTGATTCTAAGGCTTCTCTCATTGTAACAAAGAATCTTATATTACATTCCTTTCCCTTCCAGCTACTTTGGAGAAGCCGTTGTCATTTTCGTCGTCATGCAATGTATTACATCCTTGCCGGAGTGGAGGGATGATACAAATAAGGCTTCTTAGGGCGGCAATGAGAATCCAGTACGTGCCATTTCGTAATGAACGGGCGGAGACTGCCGAGTCTAGTATCGTAAGTTAAAAGAAATCCTACAGACGTGTTATGCCAAAAGACCGATTGCACATAAGGGTGGGCGACATCACAGCTTGCATGACGTTGTAACGATGGATCTTCGGCCCTACAGGGACCAGTGGCGGGCAAGCTTTTCCAATATTTTGAGTGACGAAAATATCTTATTTTGCAACATCGCAGCAAAAGAGGGGAAACTACTCCAATGTAGCTGCCGGTAGATCTACTGTATACTCACGTATGTCAGGCCAGACCGGTCGGTCGGCTATTTTGTGTTACTCTATTAACTTCGTATATTGGAGGCTAACAGTTAACGGAGGCGAAGTCGAAGAATTCTAAAAGTAAAGGATAATAAAGATGACACTAGGTTCTATTGAAGTAGTACGGGTTGTATACGACCTAGGTAGCCAATAAAAAAAGGCGCTTATTCACATGTACTAGGTTGGTTAGTAAGGGGCTTCATTGGGGCATATTTCGCAGGCAGCTTGGCGACCTGCACTAATTTACTATTCAGTTTTCGATGGGTTTCTTGTTAATTTATCATATAACTTATTCAATTAAGTTGCATATTAGATTAAGTGGTCTACTATTGAAATGACTGATATTCCTGGTAGGTAAGTTGTCCAGGCTAGTTCGCTATGGAATAGAAAAGGTCGTGTATTATCTGAGTACTTGAGGCACACTTATTACTCGGTTATGAGAATTGTTTACTGTGAGATTCTTGCAATACGTCTATAGTCTTTCAGATATTGTAAACTATTGCTTAAACGATTCCGAACCCTTTCAAACCTTCGCTCTTCATCCAGCTGTAGACCAGACCTGCAGCCTCCGTTACATTTTTGTTCGATTTACCATCATCAATAGCTATTATTTGGTCCACCCACTGGAAAACTGCATTGATAAAGCTCTTGACTTGCGTCTCAGTGTTGCCAGCATGAAGCGACACTTTGATCCGACCTTGTCCAGGTGGCACAGCAGGATATTCAATTGGCCAAACACAGAATCCAGCAGAGAGCAGGTGGAAATAGAGCCAATACAAGTGTTTGGGACGCGTCCACATAGTAATGATGTGTGTGAGGAAAAGGCGATTTTCCCAGTTTTTAGCGAGAGGCACAGAGAGAAGGCCCCTACTAAGAGCCAAATGCCACGTAGGATGTGATGTTAGCGTTTCAAAGTAAAGCCGCGCTAACGCTTGTATGCGCTCACGAACCTAGACGCCCTTTTAGTTTCCATGTATTCGATTTTTCACCTCAAGTGCCTACCTCTTCTCCCTTGCTTGAATCCTGTAAGTTGTACCCTGCCTTGATAGCAGCGACAAAAGGAAATGAGGGCGCAGTTGTAAACGTGGTCGATCTCGCAAAATTTAGCAATGCGGCCTTCACAGTCTTAGAGCCTAGTATGATTGCTATGGCAACACATGTTAAATCCTGAGCAGATAAGAAGCATGGGCGAACGTACCTCCGCTCGCTCCCATAGCCTTGCCATACGTCTGTATTCTCACCGCTATTCTATGTTCCAGGCCTAACTCGCAGACAAGACCGGCGCCTTTCGGCCCAAACAACCCAGTACTATGCGCTTCATCAATAACAAATTGTATGTTTCCATATTCGCAGAAGACGTCATCTGCAATGTCAACGAAGTCTTGCAACGGGCATATATCGCCATCCATACTATAAACCGACTCAACGGCCACGAGGACTGAGCGTTTGCCACATTTGATCAACTGGTTGGAATGAATGATGGAAATAAGAGTGTTGCGAAAAGACTGAGTATCACTATGACGGAATTCGGCCTGCAAAGAAGCAATACTCTGCGTAATGCCTTCACGTGAACTCGCATGTACTAGCTCGTCGTACACGATCACATCTCCAGGCCGCGGAATGGCGGACCAGACTGCAAGGTTGGCGTCGTACCCCGAGTTCACGATCAAGCCGTCTTCAGCACCATGGAATCTCGCGACATAATCCTCTACGGTCTCAAGAAAGTTGGAATCTCCATCCAGAACTCGAGAACCGCCAGAACCGGGTTGAAAGTCTGGATGTTGCGCTAATATGGAGAGAAACTCGAGACGCAGGGTACCACTGCTATTCCACGATAGAATATCATTGGAAGCGAAGTCTATTTCATTCCCCGTTTGCCAGTCGTTAAGAACTTGCTGGTGAAGATTGCAAAGCGCACGTCGGCCATCGAGAGCTTCCTCTAGGTTACGATCGAACAACGGAAGACTTTTTATCCGGCTCGGATCAGAATGTTGGCCTTTGATGCGTGCTTTAAGAGCCTTCGTGGGAAACTCCATAATCTTTATTAATATGAGCTAGAGTTATGAACAACAGAAATTTAATAGATGTGAGAAGTGAGGTAGCTTGTCAATCTAGGATTTATTATAAACTCCGATAATACCTATAAATAGTATTAATGTACACTGAGTTTAAGAGAGGCTAGCAGGAGAATGAAATACGATGATGAAACTAGAGAACGATTATCCGTCCACTGCCTATAGGCCAGATAATCTCGCCCGTGATACAAGGTGTAGAGCCAGAAGCTGCTCAATTGGCAGCATTGCTGGTCTTTCTTTTTTTTTTTTTTTTTTTTTGTTAGGGTCGATCCAAGGATGACCCGATGAGCTCTGCAGCTCAAGCTTATAGAACATCCATAGTACGAAGTCGCTGCTACCAAAACAACGTTACACGCATACCGTATCTATATACAATACTACATTACCGGGCTGGAAAGGAACGCAGTCGAGGCGGTGAATGATGTTGACCATATAATAATAGGCTACGATCCTGGTCCACATACCCATCCCTGCATATGCATAGAAGCTCCCTCCTATCTATGCCTACTCACATACCCTAGCAATTGATCCATGCTTTTGCTGGGGCGGCTGCACCAAGGTGCTCACGGGGTCTTAAAGGGATAGTTTGAAGTGTTCCGATTAACAAAGGGACGATGTCAGTATCGAGGTTCAGTACTACTCGCACCAACTAATCATGAGGATGACGCAGAATCCAAAGAAGTATTACTATTCGTAGTAGTCCAATGCGCTCGGTCCTCCAGTCGGGAATCATTCTATGGAAAACAGGCTTGAATGACTAGCAAAATTCTACCTGGCATATTCCTAACTGGATTTAGCTCTTAAGGGGGGAGCAAAGGCTAAGTATTCTTTCTTTACAAAATAGATAAAATTGATGCTACTGTTATGTTTTAACCACAGATTTTATTGTATTACACGCTCATCGTCCGTCGCCTCTTAGCCTTAGGCTCGTTTCTTGTTGTGATATTCACACAAATCTCACTTGTCTCGTTGTGTGAAAGATCTTCCTCGCTCCTGTTGTGATTTATTAGAGCGGTGTCATGTGTTTCTAACTCACTAATTCCACAGAGCCCATGACGCTTCCGAAAGCGTGGCTTACGTCCGGATTGCAGTACTATAACGTTCCCGGTGGCATAAGGATAGCGTGGGACCCGAAGTTGTCTGCCTCGAGAAGCACGCCATAATTGATGGCACTAGCAAAGAAAAAGCTATGAAATAGCTTCGGAAGCAGCTTCTTCTGGTCGGACAATGAGAAGTTCTGGAGCTCGAACCTAAAGATCGGGACAACCTCGAAAGCCGGACCCAGCACATCAACGGTCCTGTCAACGCGTTCTATAAAGAAATGAGCGACGCTGACTAATCTAATGCATGGTTCAACACACCTTTCCCCCCAAGAGTCACTGTGAATCTCTGTTGCAATGTCATAACTTATCGCATAGGTATTGCGGAGACGGCCCAAGTCATCAAGAAGTGATAATGAAATAGCCTTTAGTTCAAACCCAAGCAAAGTCTTTAAGTAATGACTAGAACAAGCTAAGCCTATATGGCTACTACAGAATTGTTATGAAAAACAGCCTAGAAGGAAATGACTACTTGTAAAAGATTAAGCTTAATTCCGATTTTCTTTTCTTGATTCATAAACAATTATGCTTAGACCAGTTCGATGTTATTTTAGTGCTTGCGTATCTACCTTTGCCCGACGTATCATCGTCCCAGCATAGCCTACTTAGATACACTATATGAAATACAACCCAAGACATCGCATCCTTTGGGAGCACTATAACCAATGTACGTATTACTGCTGTGTCCGTTCCACAAATAGAATAGTGACCTGCAATAAAATCAACATATAGCCAAGACGCATCACTCCACCGCCTGTCCACAATCGAGCATCCGTCTCTCGAGCTTTTGGTGTGGTTACACAACCATTCTTGTGTTTCTTTTCGGAAGATGAGGGGTAGTCCCTAAACCTCATCTTACGCGGGGTTGACCAAGAGTAAATAGAAGCGATTTCAACGACCAGCTAGGTATTCTCGCCATCGTCCAGAGCGAGACCTTGATGGCCGCCAGTTCCATAAGTGGTGAAGGTATCTTTCCCATCCTATAAGTCAAAAGGTGTGCCTATCATGTATGTATGGTGATTATTCAACTACAGTGAATAGACATGATTCGTGATATGATTCAATCTACCAACTTAAGTTAGGCCGGCTAGCGTCTAAGGTGATGAGAAGACGTGATGATAGAGATGCAAAAAAGTTTCATCCAAAGATAGTGCCCGAGGTGCAAGCCCTGGGATAGGTATAGGTGCATTGAGTAAGCTGTAATGAGCCCCGGAAATAGCGGCAATGACAAGAGTCAGAGTAGTGTACACAGCGAGTAGTCATGCAAGCATTGCGTCTACAACATCGGCCACTGAAGACAAACAAAACCAGGACCGCGACACTCAAAGTGCAGATAAGAGTCCAAAAGGTGCTGGAGTTGAATCGCCATGACCAACTTTCTCGAAGGACCCTTGCGGCTGCCCATATAAAGACATGTCAGACGGATTGTCGTAACGGCGTAAGCGACATGTCATCTCGACAAGAATTCTACGTACCTAGGGTAGCAGTGTGTCTTGGCAGTTTGTGTTCACTTAGCCGATATAGATGTCAACATTGCATGCATTAAGGCGATGCAACCCACAAGAGGATAGAGAAAAGGATTAGGTAATCACAAAACCTCGCATGTGTATTAAACGAACCCAGTTTTATTATAGGAACAAGAAACGGGGGCTGATATGGCGCAGACCGCGCGGCGCGTTTAATCCTGTCAAAGAGACCACAACAAGGATTTCGAACGATCCTGCTAAACAGAACTTTCTTATAGGCATCTTTGCAATAAGGAGAGAACAAATCTGATAGGTATATCGGAGCCGTAGGGTAGCTACAATTTGCGCAGTTGTCCGCATCTTGCTAGGAGAATTATAGAAATGGGAGCACAAGCAATTGTGTTTAGGTGTCAGTTATCTCATAATCGGTCTTGAAACTCAAGATATTTATTCGTCATTATGCTGGCCGACGCGTCACTGACATGGAAGCCTAGGACGCAGCGTCTCAATAGTCCCATTGAGGGCCCCGAAGACGCCGGCATGAAACTGTATAATTATTTGTACCCTGATATATAAAGAGACCACCCACAAGACGTGGTAGGGGTACAGGACCCCATGTATTATAAATATCCAGGTGAGTATACTGCTGTTGCCTCTTATATCGAGTCGACATAGCACTGGCGGGTTTAAAAGTGTGCAGATGCTGGCAGTACTTTATGCCGGTAGTATGCCTACCATCGAACTTCCACCCACTAATAGTTATGTGAAGAACATGGGATCATTCATTTCGACAAACCGGTTTCCCAGTGATGGGCGCGTACATTTCTGGTTTGCTGTGACACTCAATGTTAACCCTGCGTTGATTATTTGATTATTACTGTGTAAATCCAGTACCTACTGTGCGCGGAACAGCAAATATATCTTCGTGACAGCAGATAACACACGCCCAAAGGTGACCTGATGGAAATAACCAAACACACAACAATGAAGGATCGTAACCGACTTAAACACGTTCTTTTCGTTTTTGGGGCTCTTTTCTCCAGCTGTTTGCCGCCTTAGTTTTGGATTCTAGAGTTGCGCCGTGTCATCTGCCAACAGACAATTGGAGCATCCAAGAGACCATGCAAGTCTAGTCCTTCCATATTGCCGCGCTGTGTGGCCTCCGTAACGGGCATCGACAGGAATGGCTGATGGGAATAGAATTTATATCTCCGGCACATCTATAATCCCAAAGTAAGTTAGAGAGAAGGCTCGATATTATAATGTGAGGATGTATTAGGCTTTTAACTTTCAATTGACACGATAAGTGCTTGGTTTAAAACCCCCCAGCATATGGGTTTCTAGCATCGCATAACAAAGTTCCCCATGCCGCTAGCGTCCCATAGAAGAGGTGCCTTCGTGATCTGCAAGGATTACCTCTCTAACTCTACGCTTTCTGCGGTGTGTTTCGTGTCTCACAGAAAAGCATAGTTGACACTCGTTTGTCCACTGGTTGAATTAGACAACGGCCTCAATATGAACCCGTCCGAACTTTCCGCGACATTTAGGCCCCTACCTCCGCTTTCCTCTACAGCGACGACATTATAAAATTGAGGTTGTCTCCGACTCGAGAATAAGGTATGGATATTAGAAACTAAAGACGACTTCAAAATACGGTTCAACAGAGGATTTAGGATAGGTAAGCTGGAACAGACAATAGCTATACCGGTATGTACCGTCGTCCATACTTCCGTGTTGGAATAGGACGGTACACGACTGCCTTGCGGATAGCCCAGGATGACTTTAATGAAACCCGTAACAACCACACTTTATGAGAGATGTCAGTTTTTCGTATTGAGGTTTGAGGGAGATGCCGGGACAACTTACAAGCCACCAAGAAGAAATATGCCTGACACTGTGAGCTTCTGTTTCAATGAAAATTGCAACCTAACTACTACACTTATCGGCAGAGTCAAGATAAGCACATCTAACAGAATTTCACAAGCCCCCGATGCCATCCAAAATATGTTGTAGTTGAAGCAATACCTCGGGTCAGCAAGACTGTTGATCCAACTCCACTCCAGCGGAATGCAGTTCGTAAGTGTTGCAACTGTACAACCAACCCACCATCCAACCACCAGGCTAGCTGATAAAAACAGTTGGTACCGGAAAGCCGAGCTGACATGAAAGACTCGGTAGTACATGAATAAGATTCCCAATTTCGTAGCACCGGCGATTGTAAAGTAGAGGACGGAGGTGGCGAAAGCTAGCTTGAGATAGAAGACATCTTGTGTAGTGTAGACGTAATTGGGATCAGTGTTCTCAGAAACGAGTAGGCCGTTTGGGTCGACAGCATTCCCTGTTAAAGGCATTAGATAAAAGAAATTTAGTATGAGCATTCGGGTTATCGCTTTCCCCATAGAAGTAAGGCCGCCGTTGCCAATATTAAAACGACGGCAACCAGTATCAACCAGTCGTCCAATTGTAGGCCCTGCCGTGTGAAGATGCGTGTGTAAAACCGTAAAGCTACAGATATCACGGCCAAGGCGATTACAAGCCCGCTGACACCTAGCGTCGCATCGCTCTCGCCGCCTGACTGACTTTGGATTGTAGCCATGGCTAATCTTTTTTCGAGTTTACCTTGATAAGAAAGGGGCGGGATTCACATCCAGGCAGGTCGAATTCTATATGAGAGTAACAAGATTTACATTCCCTCCAAAATGCACCTCTACCAATCCTCGCTGATAGTGGGCTACACCTGGGTTCTATTTGAACTCATACCTAACCAAGATTACCAATATAAAATCCCCTCCAATTAACCCAGGACTACTTGTGTGCGGTGCGGGGTCGTACGGTTTGAGAACTTTGAGGTATCACGAACGATAACTTGTTGTTCACGGATTGGTTCGTCTTTTCAATGTTACCCTACGAAGCTGTTGTGCTACCTAGCTATATACACATTAGGTAATGGTGGAAATTATAGATGTAAATGCATATCTCTATTCTCTTATATCGGGTCGACGTAACAATCGCGGGGTTAAAAGTGTGCAGATGCTGGCAAATGCCGGTCGTATGTCTACCATCGAACTTCAACTGTTCGCCCACCAATTACGTGAAGAAAATGGTATCGTTTATTTCGACAAACCGGTTTCCTGTTGACGGACGCGTACATCGCCCTTGATTTCCAGTTTGCTGTCACACTCAACGCTAACTCTGCTGTAGACAGTGCTCATTACAGGCGGTTCAAAGGGTCTAGGCCTGAACGCGGCCCGCCAGCTAGCAGAGAAAGGTGCCAATGTGATCATCGTTGCGCGCGATGTTGGCAATTTGGAGAAGGGCATTGCTTTCATATCGGTTCGCATCTTGATACCTTATCACGAACTATGACGAAAGGCTGATAATTTTCTTCAGAAGGGAGCGTGCAGGCCTGACGCTCAACGCTTCCACTATATAAGTGCTGACGTTTCTGTCGCGTCCAATTGCGCTCGCGTGATTGCGGAGGCCACTGAATGGGGTTACGGCTCCCCTCCAGATATCGTTTGGTGTTGCAGTGGTAGCGCACATCCCACGCTATTCATTAGTACACCGCTCGAGCAGTTTCAGACCATGATGGACAGTAACTATTTCTCATCTGTGTATATGGCTCATTCAGTTCTCAATCGCTGGTTGGGGCCTATCGCTGGTGATGCTCAGAGCTTAGGGCAACCCCGAGAAGCGCAGCCCAGCCGTGCCAAGGATATTCAATCGCCCCCGGCACGTCATCTTATATTTACCGGCTCCTTCGTATCTTTCTACAGCTTTACCGGCTTCACACCTTATAGCCCTTCGAAGGCCGCTGTCCGTGCACTCTCCGACTCTTTGTCGCAGGAGATGAATCTGTACGCAGCGGCGCACCCAGACTTGCCGCGCATACGTGTCCACACCGTCTTCCCAGCCACGATGCCCACACAGTCGTTAGAGGATGAAAATGCCGTCAAGACCGATCTGACTAAGTCCTTGGAGGAGGGCGATCAGATCCTGCAGCCGGATGAGTGCGCGCGTCGGGCAATTGCAGGTCTTGAGAGCGGCGACGAACTGGTCCCGACTAGTACGATTATTAGATTAGTAATGGCGAGCGTGATGGGCGGCAGCGTGAGGGGAGGTTTCTGGAAAGGCCTGGTGAACACGATATTAGGATGGATAACGTCAGTGGTCATGATCTTTATCCGGTGGGATATGGATATTAAAGTCAGGAAATGGGGCAAGAAGCATGGTTCAAGCGGCAACTTAAAGCATTGATAATGACATGGTTAGGCCTCGAGTAAAAGCGCAACTTCGAGGTTCAGCTCACGAAAGCTCAGGAGCCATAATGAATATTCTAGTGGTATAATGAGGGATGTAAAAATAATAATTCTCAGCCAGAATTGTCAATCTGGTAGGGAATCTGCTGAAATAATTAGCTTATTGGCGATAATTTTTGTGTTTTTAAAGTTGACTATCATCTTTCAGGTGCTAAAACATTAATTTTTGCTGTATCTTTCGGTATGTGTCACTCTGTTCACCGACTAGGAAGTTGCCTTTGGGATTGAGAATGATTCTGCGATGCTGCAATGCGCGTGGATGTGCACATTCGACCGAGTTCTCTGTGTTTTTGGAATGTGGCCAAATGATTGCTATGTCTGGCGTTCCGGAATCGGGTGACCGCTCGTAGTCACACTGGAGCTTCGAGTTTTGAATTAGTCAAAAAACAGTAGAAGTCACCAACCTGCTCTAATACTAATTCAGGTCTTTTCGTATTCATGCAGCGCGATGGATCTTCGTCGCGTGCTAAGGTTGCAATATCGGATCAATGGTAGCAATGACTATTTAGCCAGCAAAAGAGAATGTTCCGGCCCCGAGTTGGTTACGTTTCGTCAGCGGTATCGGTAACAAGCTGAAAAAGATTATATACTCGTCATACCTGTTCAATTCAGTTGTTTCTACTAACCAAATTCGTAGGAACTCAAGGACGTGAAGATTTCGATATGCACTGTCGCGCAGATACGTTGCTCTTGTTTGCTGCTTCGGCTGTGCAAGGAGGCGCTGCCCTGAAAGATGGTAGCAACTACATCTGGGATGTAACACAATGGCAAGCTGGGCTTTCTCACGGTAATCCGGCAGACCCGACGACTAGTTGGTATGGTAGGGCTTAATCTTCTTTCAAGATACTCTGACCGTGGCTCTGGATACTTAATATTGGTTTACATGATTGGCGACTAACTATCACCATCCAGCATTCACCGTTTCCGGTTCCGACTACGAAATCCCAGGATCGGAATCCTACATCCCAGCCTTCGGGGCGCGCTGCACAGGATCTGGAGCCGGTTCCCCATTATCATCGGAGTATAGCGAGTGTGCCATAGATGCACAAATTACCGAAGCTGGCAACTCCGTGTCAGCCAGAATCGTGCCCGATGCCGATTTCTCACAAGCGCATATTGCTATAAGCCATGTGTTCTCGAATGCGTATGTGAATGATCTTACTTTGGGGGCTAGAGTGACTTAATCGCTGATGCTATTGATATTAGTGGCGAACTGAGGAATTGGACAGCTACCGCAGTGACGGACTGGGCGCGTGAACGCCCACCCTATAACTTCACCCTCATTCCGAGTGAGGCACTGTAGATTGTCCTTTGGGTTACGGGCGTCGAAACATCGGCAAAGGTGTATGCCTCCTGAAGGGAGGTAATAGTAGATAGTCTTACAACGCATGGTCATACAAAAGAGGGAGTTTTGATGGCTGGTGGCTGATGGGCCATACTAATCCTGGCTCACATCCAGCCGTGGAAGCAATCAATGAACCGAGGGTCGGGGCCCGAGATTTTCATGAAAGACATTGTGATGCTCATTTTAAATTAACGTGATGTGTCATATGCAAATTGTCCTCTGGAGTTTGACAGGAAATTTAGCTTGTCTGTTGCGAAGACAAATATAAGGGAGCTTTTTACTACCATACACAACATGATTAAACACACAGCAACAAAGAGCCCTTTGTACTTCCGAGATGGAAGAGTGTTGGACTTGGCCCTTATTGCACGCAGCACTAAAGTCATTGGTCATGCTCTATGACCAATGCCAGTTAGTAGCACCTCAACTCTATGAAGTTCCTTTTCTATCCTGCTCCTAAACTTCACTCCTTACTGCTCTTACCACAGTAGCCTCACCCTACCTTCATATACTCTAGGTACACGGAAATCCATTGCCCCATTTTAATTCGTTTGGACATTTTTGGAACAGTATTAACGCTGTGCTAGATGCCTCACCAAACTCCATCACCACCCGGTGCAGGCAGCGCAACGGCAGCCCCAGATGCCGTGGACGAGGCTGTCCAGCAACTATTGGGATTAAACATTTCCAACAACGGAGAAGTCACCTCCGGCACACAGATTCGAGAACAAAAGCTAGCCCGGGCGATGGCGTTGACAAGGGCAAAGCAAAACGAACATTATTTGATTCTTAATACACCTCTGGAGTTGAGTTACGAGGTATTGATGGCTTTCGGCGTCTTCTTCGACAATGTGACACTACTGCTGTGCCTCCTAAGGCTCCACGACAACTCTGAGGACATATATGCAGATCTGGTGTATGACAAGAACATGAATGATGTTAAGCTCTGGATCTGGATGTGGTCGGGTGCTGATTCTCAGCGTACGGAGGAAAGGATGAAGGAATTCGAGGATAATCTGCGTTATCTCATCGCCCAAGCGAATGCGAGAAATATCTATTGGGACCAGGTGCGGGTAATCTGGCGAATTTCGCATATGGGGCAAACGTGGTCTCGAGAGGTGGCATGGTGGCCTTCACAGTGTGGCCAGAACCAGCCGCTCGCGGATTTCCTCCGCATCTTCCCACAATCCGCTGTGCGACTTGGATGGTTCCAGACTGAGGAGAATCTGGGCATACCGGTTAAGTCATGGCTGCATTCCGACTTTATGGAGACATGGAAAGCAGAAAACCCGGAACAGTCCCAGGCATGAATACTATTAAGGGATATGAATTAAATCACTGAAAGAGAGTACAGAAATGTTAGAGTCGATTGTTTTTATGCCTACGACGACAGCTGCGTGAGAATATCATTTATGGTTAATTCATAAGAGCTTATATTTAGTGACCATTAGTACTAATGAACTCAAGGCTCGGGGCTTGCTAGTTTTGAAAGCAAATGTAACGCCTGTCTTGAAATTGACGTAGAGTGCTATATGGTGCCTGTCTCTTATCAGTATCCTTTTATCATGATCACTCCGCTAATAGGAGCTCATGGTGCTGTCCTAGCAGTAAGTGGCCAAGTATAATCGCCACAACAAACGCAAATCGCCTATACCCGGCGACAGCTGACGCAAAGGTTTGGCGAGTTGATGAGTTGTAAGGGAGACAAGATGAGCTTGGACAGGTGGTTGCAGCGCAGGGCAGGAGTATACTTACCATATAGGGTTGTGATTGACGTTGCGATAATAGGTAGGACGGGGAGTTTCTACCCCAAAGTTTCCCTCTACTAAAGTACTGACACGCTCTAGCCTAGGGCACGCATAGGGCAGGAATTCCTAGCTTAGAGAGTACCGTGGACAACGATGCTAGCTCAAGTATGGGAAGGAGGTAGTTTCCCGTATAATCTAATCTGACGGGGCATAGGTTACATGGGGAGCTAAGTGACTTAATCACTATTGACTGGTGACCGTGGCGAAGTAAGGAACAGCTATCGCGGTGACAGATTGGGCACGCGAGTGTCCACCCTGCTGTGTAAACCGTCGTCTGGGTTATGGGCATCTCCGGAAGGGTATTCCCAAGGGACACAACATAGATCGTCTTACTTATGACGCATAGTCATGCAAAAAGGGAGTTTCAGATTTGATGATTGATAGGAACACAAAGTTGCATGGGGAAAGCCGGCATACTCAGCCATTGAAGTCGGCATAGAAATTGCAATGACCCCTGGTTTGGGGTCTAAGATCTTCGTGAAAGCAAATGTGATGTTTATTTTAATAATATGGCGTATCATCTTCAGCCTATCTTCTAGGGTTTGCCAAGGATTTTATCTTGATTGATGCGAAGATAGGAAAGGGAGCTTCTTTCGCTACTATATATAGCACCTAAGGTTAATCAAATCTCAAAACAAACCACATAGAATTGGGCAAGACGTCATTCTAGGATGGTAAAATATTGTTTGGCCCTCGCGCTATAGCCGCTGGCCATATTTTATCACTGCTGCTCAACTCTATAAAGCCCCAGTCTATCCCGCTCCCGAGCTTCATACCGTCTTCACCAAAGCAGACTCGCCATACATCAGTATACGCAATTCACTACCCCTTTGCTTCGAACTTTCAGGAACAGTGTCACCGCTGTGATGTCTCAGCAAACTCCATCACTACCCGGCGCGGGCGGCGCAACGGCAACCCCAGATGAAGTAGACGAGACGATCCAGGGACTATTGGCATTAACAATTGCAAACGATGAAGGCGACTCTGACCCTAAAATCCAACAGCAACGTTTCGACCAGGCTGTGGCGTTGGCAAGGGCAAAACTCGGCCGATATCATTTCACTCATCATCTACATGCCAATCCTTTGGAAGCGAGATCTTTCGACACCTTCGTCAGACACGCGACATTTATTTTGTCCTGCCTGAGACTGCGTGACGGGAGACTGCGTGAAGACTCTGAGGACCTATATGCAGAGATTGTATATGACCCAGCTATGAATGATGTTAAGCTTTGGATCTGGATCTGGGCGGGTGCTGATCTGAATAGCACCAAGGCAAGAATGGAGGAATTTGAGACTAATATGGGTAGAACCATCGGCTCCAATGCGAAGCATCTACGTTGGGACCAGGTGCGGGTAGTCTGGCGAGTTTGTCATAATAACGGACAGACGCGCTCTCGACAGGTGGCATGGTGGCCTTCAGAAGCTGGCCAGCACCAGTCGCTGTCGAACTGCCTACGGAACTACTCAGCAGGGGTTGTGAGTCTTGGATGGTTCCCAGCTGGGCCAGATCGAGTAGGGGGGCCGATTAAGTCGACGCTGTCTTTTTTCGTACAGGCTGCACGTCTAGCAGAAAACCACGGAAAACTCTTAGACGTGGATACCGCTCTGGGATACAACTAAGTCGCTGGATAGGCACCACCGTTCACATATTCAACTGTAACTGATCACAAACATGTCAGATCGGATTGTTTGTGCTTAAAAAGACAGCTACGGTAGATTATCAATATAGTTGATTTGCAGTGGAAGTAAGATCACGATGTTGGTCGCTGGTCTATGTTTAGCTACTAAAGTTGGTATAGCAATGAAAATAAATCTAAGTTCGGGGCTTGTTAGTTTTCCTTGAAAGCAAATATGATCGATGCCTGTCTTAAAACTAACGTAGAGTTATAGGGGGTTCTTTTGTGTTTAGTAACCTGGCAGGAACTACCATTACATTAGTTGTCAACAGCCAAGGAGTTCGTAGTGTAATCATAGTAGTAGTAACTAAGCGTGGCCGGCACTAGAAACGCAAGTCGTTTGTATCCTAGCGACTAAAGTAAGCAGGATATATCCTTTGGAAAAAGAGCCAAAGTCAAACTACTTTTACGGAGGGTTTTCGCTATGTAGTCCGTCGAAATACGGACGTACCATGGGGTAGGGCACGCATAGGAGAGAAATTTCTAGCCCGGGGAGTACTGTGGACAATGATGCAGACTCAGGTATGGCAAGTTTTCCTGTGTAATACAATCTGACAGGGCGTTTATCCTGTTTTTTTGTGATAAAGGGAAGGGAGCTTCGTTGGCCGTCACACACAGCATCTACAGTAATGATGCTTCGTGGCTGAGTATTAGCCTGTAAATGATCAACGCGGTAACAAATACCCCCTGCCCGCAAGGCATACTTCTCAGTTAACAAGTGTCATATTTGGGCCTCGTCAATACGTAATACCAAAGCCTCTGGCCTTGTGACATAGCCAGGGCTAGTAGCCGCTGAATTCCATAAAGCTCCCTTTCTATCCCGTTCCAAAGGTTCACCTTTTACCACCTTCACCAAAGCAACTCGATATCATCAGAGCTTATCAAAATCCATCGGTCGTCTCCTATTTTGACTTTACCTCCTGACGATATCCCCACAGTACAAGATGGATCAGAGACAGAACTATGGCGGACAGTACTACAGCGGACAAGACTACGGCGGACAATTCTCTTCACAACCTTACGCGTACGAAGCAACGACTAGCTCCTCTTCCATGGATGGGGCTGCCCAGGGATCCTCGCGACAGGCTGTCTCTCCGGAGGCAGGAATGGTCGCAATGAAAACAACACGAGTAATGGACCAGTTATCTGTGGCCGAACCGCTCGTTCAACGGTGCCTAGACTCGCGACTGAGGAATCCTTTCAAACGCTTCCTTCTTACCCTACTGTACGCACTAGCCGATAACTGGTTTACACCAGAATCACCAAGACTTGCAGATGTATATGTGACCTTGGAATATGACCAGGAAAGGGACGACGTTGAGGTCAAAATCTGGGTCTATGGATTTCATTGGGGATGTATTGACATGATGATGAAGTCATTCGAGGACCATCTTAGTGAACGGTTCAGTCAGGAGGGCGGAGAGCTTGGCTGGGACCAGGTGCGGCTGGTTTGGCAAGTTTGGTGCTATGTACCCAGTGGCCCTGGCCAATTCTTGCCATCAACCATTTATCGAGAGGAAGTTTGCTGGCTTTCACATTCTAGCGAGGAGAAGCCGCTGTCGGAGGGTCTCCGGCGCTTTCCAAATGCAAGGCTACGTTTGGGATGGGTCGATCACTGGATAAATTCGAGCAGTATCCATCAGTCACAACTGAGACCGCTCTTACAACAGTCAATGGACGCAGAGCGCAGTGGAAGCATGATTTCGTATCGCCGTCTTCATGGCTAGCACAGCCCTCGACCGGGCACATTGCACGAATCTTCAGTGAATCGGAATTATACACGGAAATCTTCCCTAGGCAGATTTGGTCTGTGTCGACAGCCTTGTGGGCCTCGAACTAAAACCCGTGTTACAGCTATGGTCAATCTGGAATAAGCCTTAAATTAGATTGTGAAGGAAATAAGGCATAACACATAGAAACTTACACATGCAAATCCCTCCCTTTGACCGTGAAACGCTCGCCAATAGATTGTCTCATAAAAAAGTGACTAAGAACTCGTATCTTTCACACTTCGTAACTTGATAAAATCTGAGACATGCGTACTGAGGGTACAAAATCAAGGGACGGGGAATCCAGGCTTACACGTCACCACCACCCATGTTCTTACGGTCGATAGGGTCACATTTCATGATAGATCTAGACTTGATAACAACATGGCATACCAAATACCGCACAGCTATTATTCCCTTGAAACGGCACACCCCTTCTTGCGCTACGAATTTCCATATCGGCCGTATCAGCGTATTGTGGTGTTACGTGATAGACTCACATGACCATTCTACCTTGCCTAGCGAGCTATGCAATTCCAGCCTTGCTAGAACGCCACTCAAGCTCAAGAAGCGGAGAAGTAGATGTACGAACATCACCTAGGAGTTGAGGCAGTGTATTCCCTCCTATAGCGGCCTCATCTTAGTTTCGTCGAGGTCGCGGGGCACGCCTTGTAGAGCGGTGGTTGAGCCTGTGCGACTTCATACCAACGAAAATGTATCTTTGGTGGCTAGCACAGGACATCCAAGTGTAGATAGTAGTTGTCTGTTTTTAATCGGCATCGTCCACATTAAAGTTGGTTTTGTGAAATTTGTGCTTGAATTTATGAAGCTGCAAGTCAAGAGAACAATCTATTTTCGCCGTGCTTTTTGTCAGCATGAGTCTATAATAATATACATGAAGCGCAAGGGGTATCTCAGATGCAGCGTCAAATCTACACGGCGCCGCGGATGCTTAGATTATCTTCTCGGAAAATCAGCAGAGCCAGTCGATGTCTCACGAACAGACCAAATAACCCCACCAACGTCTGCATGACCGTGATCTCTATGGCCAGGGTATCCTCCCTCATCGGTCCCCGCCAAACCAGCCATAGGTTGAGGATGGTGAAGTTGCTCGTCTCTTCTATGCGACCATCCTTATCCTGCTTGAGCCACAGGAGCTTGAATTGGGCCAATAGGCGCAAGACCTGAGCAATTATGGGATGCGGTTGCTTTTCCTTTTCCCACTTGGTGACACTGGGTTCTAGGAGTCCTGTTCGAGCATTGAAATGGGGTAGGCGATGTCGTGGACACGGAACTAGACCGAATAGCTGCGGGACGCTATAGACGAAATTGAAGATTTGAGGGATGAGTAGGAGGATCAACGTCTTGGAGAAGTGACCGAGAATGCTAACAACGACGAACACCATGCCAGCGAAGTAACAGTAGGTATCCCCCACGAAAACTTTAGCTGGATACCAGTTATGGTAGAGTAGTGCGAAGCTCACGCCCAAGAAGGGCAAGAGGAAGAAGAGTGAGAACAAATGTGAGTCGGTTGCCGGATGCGGATACGGAGTGAATAGATATAGCGCGTCGTTGAAGACCAGTAAAAGCGCAATGACGATGCTTTGTGTGACCTCAATTCCATTTATGCCGGCCAGAATGTTGATGCTGTTAGGACTGAAGATGCAGAAGGCAGCCATATACACGTAATAGAGTATGCCTAGATCGAACAGCTCGCGGCCGACGTATGGCTGGAGGAAAGTAGGTAGAACGATGGATGTGACGCCAAAATCGACGAAGTATATTATGAGGAGCGGGATCGAGGCGAAGGCGGGAATAAAGAACTTGTGTCGCCAGCGGATGTCGAAGAGATCGTCACCAATGCCGAGGAGGGTGATGCTCTGAAGGGAAATTATTGCCGACAGAAAGGACGCCAGCTATGGGCAAAGACGTTTGTTAGTCCTAGTCTCTCTCTCTCCATACGAGTGTGCATCATCCATTTATGTATATATATAACATACCTTACTATGCGGGAACTTGTGTAGCAGCCTCCCCTTCTCGACAAATTCGACATTCATAACGACATCCCGGTTTCCACCACCACTAGTAGCGACAACGATATCCTTGTAGAAAGGGAACGGAATGAAGACGATGATGATCAGGAGGTAGACGATAGCACATATGGCACCCATGCACTCGGGCAAGTAGTGGCTATTGTTGACCTTGGACAGGTCGCGGCCCTTCAAACCAGCTTTGATGAAGGTCGGGCCAAGCCATCGGATGGTGGTATATGTGGCCGCAAAGGCGAAGCCACTGAGGGCGAGTGAGGCGACCAAGGGCTCGCCGTCGCCCTCCAGGGTCCTAACGAAGACGGCGACGCAGACGAGAGACAGGGCGGCGAGATTGATGGATTCCGTGCGCGAGAGCGTCGTTGACGCTACTTGGTTGGCCATGTTGGAGCTTTGCGCATTGTCGGGTCTTGGCTCGAAGGGGAAGACGTAAAGACAGCAGAAAGGACGGCCTGCTAGAGAGAGGAAAGAAAGAAAAAGAGGCGAGGCAGTAGGTAAGACAAGACGAGGAGCCTTCACATGGTGAACAATTATCGCGAGGTAGCCGGCTTAGTGTTGGTGGGGACCTTCTACCTCGAATAAATGTCGTCGTCGCAAACGTGTCGTGGCCTCAATTTATTTACAAGGCTGAGCTTAGCCTAAGTGCTGCTAAACACCCGCTAAATGTGGCCTGCCGAGTACGTAATACAGTAGCCACGCCACTAATGCGACAGGGGAGCTTATTCTATTTATAGCCAATTGGGAAGTCGAAAGTACCTAGTTTGTATGGCAACCACGATCGCACCTGACTCGTACAATTCACTACCATTCACTCAATCGTCTCGTTCACCGCATTCAACTCTTGATACGTGCCCGGATGTCGGGCTAACTCACACTCAGCAACTCACATGGTGAATCAGACAAACAGAAGAATGAGGATATATGACGTCGTAAAAGAGACGCTAAACTTTTGGTTGTTACAAATATATCTGAAAGGATCCTACGTCAAGTAATTAAACTGAATGAATGATGGAAGGCCGCAATACTTTCATTTCGAATCTACAAGTCCAGTTCCTCGGGAGTCGTGTTGGTGCTTTCGACTTCTACTTGCGACGATGTATGCGATAATGAAGATTCGTCGTGGTTTACCCTGCTCGTGGAGACCACCGTTCTGCTCTTAGTGGTGTAACGAGACAGTGCCGCAGTTGTGTACCGTGACACGGTCTCTCTCGTCTTCTGAGTCAGCGGGTCGTTATCGTCCACTTCTGGCGTGACCTCTGGCACGACTTCGACAATATCACTCTCTTGGGATAGAGGGACCATAACCTCAGGAGCGCTATCTTCTGGGGTAATGGCCTTAGCAGCACTCTCTCTGGTGGTTGGGGTTTGGGCAGCATTGTCTTTTGGGGCCAGGAGTTGAGCAACTTTCTCTTTAGGAAGTTTGGAAATGATGGCAGAGAGAACTAGGCTGGCTGCCGCCGTTAGAAGTGCGGTGCTATACGAAAGAGGGTTTCTCCAATTGATCGTGCTCTCCGGAGGGGAATTGTCTACAGAGTCTGTGTCCGGTGATGCATTGTCTGGCGAAGCAGATTCAGATGAAGTATCATCTGACGAAATGCCTTCTGGTGAGGTCGGGCCCGCCGAGGAATCATCTGGAAGGACTTTGTTCGGCGAGGAAAGGTTTGGTGAGATTGGAATACTTGAATCACTTTCATTCTCTAATGAGGTAAGAGAAAGCGGTATAAATTAGCTAGCTGATCTCTTGTACATGTAAATAAAACGTGGCCGAGTATTCCAAGCCAAAGAAAAGAAAGATTGTACGTCTCCACGATCATTCTCCTATCTTAGCTTCCACACGTGAACATCCAGTTTCTGCTAGCCTAACACTAGATCAAAGCTAGAGATTTATTTACCTTTCTTCGCGCAATCCGGCTTGCTGCAGTCAATCTTGCTGCAGCATTGATCGCCACTCTTCCAGATGCAGTTGTTCGCGTCGGACTTAAGATCGCACGGGACCTCAGTGAACTCAAACTCGACGCACATCTGCGGATCTTGGGTGTAGAATGTCAAGGCGGGTGTAATGGCAGGACAAGCTGGACCAACGCCTTCAGTGAATCCACCTAGACAGTACTTCCCACAGGGCCACTTGCTGATAGAGAAGTGACCGGCTGTAGAGAAAATAGGGGTACGGCCGATATGTCCTCCGTTGACGGCATGGATGAGCCATTGGTTTTTGTTGGCGCCTGTGGCTAGGTCACCGTAGGTATCGCGGATGTAGACTTCGGTTGATGGGTTTATGGCCTTGCCAGGGCTACATTTTTCATCGAGACACAGTTGGAATTTGCCGTAGCGCTGGGTCATGCTCTCAGGGGCTGCATAGTAAACATTGTCACCAGCGAGGCCGAGTCTGTTGCCGTTGTCTGCTTTAAAAACGTAGCATTTGCCTGCGAGGAGTTAGTGTTATTTCAATCTAAGGATATGATAACGGGTTTTCTTGGGTGTATTTACCAGATTCAAGACCAGAGGAGCATTCTCCATCGTCGCATTTCCCGGGCTCGTCGGGTGTCTTCTCACAAGTCCCATCAGAGCCCTCTGTCGTTCCTTTAGGGCAAACACACTTGCCATCGACGAGAGCCTTGCCGTTCTTGCAGAACTCCTTGCATTGCTTGCCATCATAGGTAAAGCCGGTCGGGCAACAGTGATACCCGCAGTGGGAGTCACCAACTAAGTCGTGGCCGTCAGCACAGCAGTCGAATGCCGTGTCTGGGCTACCGAGGAGCCGCTGTCCAGCAGCACAGCAAGCGAAGTACTTCTTATCCTCAGACAGAGAGGGACTGTATCCGGCTTTGCTGCAGGTTTTGGTCGTTTGGCAATCTAGATCGTCGTCACAGCCGGGCTCATCGTATGTAATCGTGTTACCCTTGACCTTAGCATCAGCTCCGATTTCATAGGTTGAAACGTTCTTTTTGTAGGACTTAGCCTCAAGGCCGGCGGTGTAGAGCAGCAAAGCTAGAAGGCTGAATTGTACGTTCTTCATGATGAATATATTGATGAAAAATAGTTATAACAAATATTAGCATAAGGGAATCCAGTTTAAAGAAGAAGTGGTTGCTTGTATTATCACTAGTTGGGAACTGCTGATGGTCATTGTGAGTTCTTATATACTCCAAACTACCTCAATCCCTCAATCCTATTATGTCCCCTATCATCATCAAAATTAGCTCTCAACTTTGGATGATGAAGTTTGAGTTTGTCTTCTTCAAGCGACGACGTAGGATGAGATGATTTGCAAATTATGATGTATAGGTCCAACCATGTTGGCTTGGCAGTGGTGTACCCCAAGTTTGTGGCTAGCTGAACTCTGCAATTGTTAAATCCATAATTGGATGATCACGAACTGTAAAAATATGATTCGCCAGTTAGCCGACCGATTCAGGTAGGAATCTTTTGCACTCACCCTAGTATGCAAGTCCATATCTGGAAGTGTTTGTCAGCAATATTGTTTCAACCCAGCTATCCAGCTCTTCGCCAACACGACGAGCTTTCCATATAAGGCAATGCACCCCAAAAACAATATGAACCTAAAAGCTAATTTGTTATGGTCCAAAGCTCCCTAGCTGAAAAAACTCTAATTCGAGTTCGTGATACTGGGACTTACCATTGCAGGTTTGGTTGGGACTGGCTGGGAATCTTTCCTAGCCAGCTATATAGAATCCTATAGGTCTGGTTCCGATGCAGCTTCTACCGCAGGTGCATTTGCTAGATTGGAGGTTAAAGATTCACTCAGCAGACCACGAAGACCAATATCTACCCCGAAGCAGTAACTGATGTACACGCCGACAAGTGCCGACGCTCGATATTAAAACCACTTGTCATCCATCGCCTCGGCTTGAGTCATAAGTGACGAGGATAACTACTCTATCCAACATGAATGGCTTGACCAGGGGGTTCAGCTACGTTTTCTAAACTGCAAACCAGGAGGTAGCAACGCGCTCCTTCGGAAGCGATCCCCGGCTGCGGCATTACGACAAATCAATAATCATGCCCGAAGACTACAGATCTGCGTTACATCCCTCAGTGCTTCCTCGGGATTATAATACGGCGTCTAGCTTTCGTATCATTTAATACACGGATAATAGGTATAGCATTGGCTCGAGTTACGTCACAATCGCCAGTGGGAGCGCAAGACTGCATCGCTGATTCCAAATTGAATCGTCTTGAAGCTGAAAAGAAAGGGAGGTGCATAAGGAGTGTTGCCAATATTTCCTCAAGTGAATAGGAGTCGAGTCTTGAGATAGATTTGCCGACTAGACAGGACTCCCTATGATAAATTTTATCGGAGGGGTCTCGGGTGTTAAACCAAGCACCAACGATTCATCTTCGCCAGTATTACCTAGATGAGTAATTACTACATGATATGGTTATGCAGCATGTAGATAAGAATGGTGCGATAACTGCGCGTATATGGATAGAGAGACGACTGGTATTTGATATACATATATTATATGTATTCAAGATTAATTCCTGTGGAGTGTGGATATAGCTGTATGAGTTTAAACACGACAATGTCTAAACGACAGCGAAGACAGGATCTGATAGGTAGAAAAGAAGGGAGGCTGCTCGAATATAGAAACTGTTACCCTCCTAACAAAAAAGGGGGTGAATCATTCATGACCCCCTTGACTCTATAGATGATTCTTGCAATCTGAATCGACTCCAGCTACAATATAAAAGAGTAATGTAGTTCATGATGATCACGGGTTAAGACTATTCGTAAATCTTTATGAGCAGCGTGTGATTATCATTGTCGCTCGGAGTTTATATAATTAATACTGGCAATATAATGTCGAGCATTATATACCAAACTCAGATTATCTTTCGGCTTAAGTCGGCTTTTATGCAGTTACCCTCCATTGATTCCGTATTGCTCATTTCAAGCATTTTACTTGTTACGAGAGATGATGAGATCGAACCAGTGGGTGAACAGCTGGTAAGCACGGTATATCTGGCGCAATTAAACTTTAGTGGAGCCTGGATTGAATATGTTTCTGCCTACGGAGCGTCTCATTTGATGTAAAGTCCATCTATTTTCAATAAATCATCGTATTCTCTTGTGTGTAAAAATCAGCAGCTCAGTGCCACGATCGGTAATTATAATGTCTACTCAAACCCCTTCAATGTCTTCAGAACAAACTTTCCGCTCCTTCACTGTAGCTGCGGCATCTAATTATGCCGAGTTCCGGCCCAACTACCATCCCACGCTGTATAGCACCCTACTCAAAAAGCACACATCTAGCGGTGGCAAGCTGGACACTCTCCTTGATGTCGGATGCGGGCCTGGTACTGCTGCTCGTGCACTCGGTACACACTTTCAGCATGTTATAGGGTTAGATCCTTCAGAAGGAATGATCGCTAGCGCAATTGAGCTCGGCGGAACGACCGGAAGCGGTCGGCCCATCCGTTTCACCGTCTCCGGTGCCGAAGACCTTTCCGGAATTGAAGATGGTAGTGTGGATCTCCTTATCGCTGCGACTGCAGCGCACTGGTTCAATTTGACTTCGTTCTGGGCTCGTGCTGCGCAAGTCCTCAAACCGGGTGGAAGCGTAGGGCTTTGGACTTCCAAGGGCTCCCAGTTCGCAGACAGCGTGCCTAACGTAGTTGCTATCCGGGAGGCGGTAGACGCGATTCAAAAGGATCATCTCTCGGGATATTATCGTCATGGGAGCACTTTATCACGGAATCTATACGTAAACCTACCGATGCCGTGGAGTGTCGACCCGCCTGTATCAGGTTTTGACGAGGGGTCCCTTTATAGAGTTGAATGGGGAACGGGGGCGGATAACGCGTTACCGGGCGACGAATTCCTTGCGGGAGGGTATATTGAAGGGGATTTGGACACCTTCGAGGCGATGCTGGGTACGACTAGTACGATTGTAAGGTGGCGAGAAGACAACAAAGAAAAAATAGGCACAGAAGCAGACGTAGTACGACTGCAAAGAAGAGAGATTGAGCGATTACTGCATGAGGCAGGAATAGAGAAAGGAAAGGAAGTTTTAAGGGGAGCGGAAATAGGGGTCTTGCTAATGATAAAGAGAGTATAATCTATGAAGCGAAATAATACCACGGTTCTCAGCTCCCTCATTCCTGAGTCGATGTAGAATCGTTCTGTTGTGACCTAAGACGCTTTTATCGGACTCGTTGTTCATCCCTATCACCCTGCTTGTTGTTTGAGTTTTTGATTTTTCTCAAAATGTAGTTCTTGATACCATCGAGCCTGATGCCTATGCACTGATGCTCGCCACTTCATGTCTAAATATTTCGCAGAGAACATAAATACTGGCGAATACCGCACGCCATTCGCTTTTTCCATAAGTGTTAGGACCTGTGATTCGAAGATCATCTAAAATCTTCGCCTTGATTTCATCTCGTTATTAGATATCGCTTCCAACCACAAGTACGTGCGATCCCACCAGAGTGTTTGATCTAGCCAAGGTTCTCAGTGGCCCTAGGTAGACTGGTTTCGCCCGCGGCTTTAGCTACACTAACCTAGCCCGTGGCCGTATGATTCAATGATTCTAGAAGTCTATTTAATTCTTTATACCTCTTAGTTCCTCCCACTCATGCTCCAAGATCGCCAGCTGAACAACATCAAGCCACTTCCTGTTTCTATAAACGGCCTCCCTGCTGACGCCTTCTTGCTTGAAGCCCGCCTTCTTATACACGGCTACGGCCCTTTCGTTATAGAGAGACGCGCCTAATGCTAGGCTGTGGAATCCTCCCCATTTAAACGACCAGTCCATTGCCCAATTGACTGCTTCAAAGCCATAGCCTTTGTTCTATTCCGCGCATGCCATTGCTAGTTAGCATTTTGTCTTGACGTGTTAATGAATAGTAAATAAGTAAAGTAATAGATTCGGAGTCTACGATAGGGAGATCGGTCGGTGAAATGGGCAATGGTAAAGTGCCTGGCAATAGTAATCCGCTTCTACTGACCTGATACGCGGGCGAAATTCGAATACCGAGCGAGCCTCGGCGTTGGTAGGGCTTCGCCTCGGAAATCCATAAACCCCCGATAGGCTCGGAGGTTGCGGGAGAATCACCCGTTATGCAGATCATCACTGCTAATATCGAGTCGCGTATTCCTGCCACTGTCCTCTCATCGCTTGACTTCTTGCTGACAGGGCGATGAATCGACGGGTTTGACAAGGCCCATGTCACCGGATCTGCTAGGTGAGTGAAGATAAAGTTGTTATCTGCTTCATTGTCTTCGATGGCTCGATATGTGAGCCGTTCGGAGCGAAATGCTGATCCGATGGCTTCTACCATAGTATCCATGGGTGGCTGCGACATCTTGATGTATTGATGGTGGTATTTGCTTGGAAAATCGGAGTGGTTTAATGACTTGCTGTAAATGAAATGATTACCATAAATGGGTATGTATGTATACTTATATATCGAGTTTCTCGTTTGGTATTCGTATTCGGCCGCTCGCTCTGACAAGAAGCACGTGCCTAAAGCCGAGAGAGCGAGTCTAGAGTCTGGAGGATCAGATGAGATCTGATTGATAAGATTTGATTGATTAGATTAAATCAGGCACCATCCAGATGCCCAGGATCCATGACTCATCCACTTCGTCGGCCAAAGTTGCTACCAACTCGCCTACTAAAGTAGGCTAGATGCTTACTATCAGCATTGAGGCTAGTGTAACATATCGAGAATTATTGGTGTCAATGTTGTGGGTTGAGGTGCAATGCAACGTGGCTGTTCGGCTGTTTGTTTTACGGTGGACAGTGTGAGTTATTGACTAACCCCTGTCATATAGCGTCTAGTCGCACAGGCGGGTCAACTACGATGACTAAGCTACCACAAACTAGCGATATCGGTGTTATCAACGGACTCAAACTTCGGTTCAGATCGGAACGGATGCGTCACCTAACATTACGAAACCAATGCTGAGGACCGGGGGAATCGGAAATGTGCATGTAGACCGCTAATTAGCCCCTACTGCCCGATGTACAATAGCGGTATGCAATACCATGAGAACTGCTGCAGGATGCAGTGTTGGAGGAAAGTGTAGGATAGATAATATTGCCGATGCATTAATAAGATTGAATTTATAGATGAAAAATGAATTGGTAAGAAGGCTGTGAAGAAGTCAAACTAGTATCATATATATGGTACCTGTATTTTGCATTGTGTTCAGTCGAAAACAGTTCCTTTTTCTCTACTCCACGACCGGTATGTCTTTTCCCTGTACTGAGGTTTAATGATTAATGAGTTGTTTCTCAGGATTAGATAATATCTTATGGCTTCGCATAGATTGCGTATAGACCATTCACAAACAGTTCAATAGTGCTTTGCTCGCTTCTTATAGCCGCTTAGTGTGTGAATCATAGTTTTTACACAACTCAGGTTGTCATTTAGGCTACGGGACAAATTAGAACCGCCGGTGAATAATATGGTATAACAAGCAAACTCTATGCGGAGCGTATCTTGACCGTGATAACATGATGCGGCTCACTATAGCTCCACCCATAGGAGTATCAGCCAATGTTAATTGGTGGGTGTGTTCTTGCTCATGATCGTATTGGCTGATAGTTCTATAGAATCGTCCATCTGGAAATGATCAACATCATAATGGGGTCGTATTTGACCGCCTAACAATTTCAGACTGAGCTGAAAAAGATGCGAAAATATTAATTCCGCTGCAGCTCGGGGGTTAACGAGGCGAAGCTTACAAACCACCCCACCGGAATTCTAAAACACAGTCAGATATTCAGCTGAAACTGTATATAAAGGATCAGAGGAAACTTTATAGTAAGCTCGAGGTTCATCATCAATCTCGACAGTTTTCTACGCATCCCTAGACCTCCCATCCGGTTAACAATTTCTTTTATCTTATTGCTTCCGAACGCGAAAACATGGCACGAAACATCACTATCGGTGCCCTCGTCTACAATTATCAGGCGATAGATGTAATTGGGCCAACTGACCTCATCAACTCATCAAGCCAACGCATCTTGGACGCTAGTAGGTGATGCCCCTGCAGACAATCTTTTTGATACTATTCTCTAGAAACTCCAACGAACTCTGCCCCAGTTTAATGAACAGAAGAATTCTAATTTAGTGATGTGTTAGTCAAGGTTTACGCACCGATAGACGAAACGACCTTCTCTAAAGCGCCACAAGTCGTACTCCATCACGTCGGGCTCACCAAAGAACCTGTTACTCTCTCAAGTCACGTCACGATTGTGCCCACCACCACCGTTGATAATTGTCCGGAGCTAGATGTTCTGATTCTGGGCGGGCCAAACCCCGTAGACTTCAAGCTTAATCCGAAGTATGCTGAGTTCATCCGTCGTCATGTCGCATCTGGGAAGGCACTATTCACGACTGTGAGTAAATAGAATTCCTCTCTCTATCTGTTAATTTTTAGGAAGGTTGTTGAAAATATATCACTGATTGGAACACTCCGCATTCCTTCCTGAGCCAAGTATTATCACTCAAACGGAAATGATTGAAACTAACTGTTGAAGTGCACCGGCGCATTTGTCGCTGCTTTGGCTGGCGTCCTAGATGGCAAGAACGCGACGATTAACCACGTCGAGTACGAATGGGTAAAGAAGCGCTTTCCACAGGTCAAATGGACGGTGGAGAAACAGTGGATTGTGGATGGGAATCTCTGGACCGGATCAGGTGCTGTTGCGGGAATGGATATGGTGGCACACTGGATTAAGGAGAATTTCGGTGATGACGTTTTGACGGCTGGCGCCCAGGGTCTGGATTATGAGCCAAGGGATGTTGATGGCTTGTTGACCGTTCTGCCAAAGCGATACGATGCCAACGGCAAGCAGATCTCCACGCATGTATACAAGTACTATGATGAGTATTAGTCTTATCTGGTGCTGTAAATTTCACTATTTTATCTCAATGCGAAGGAGAACAGACGTTGTTTACAGAACCGATTGACTTAGAAATATTAACTACTTAGTTTGAAGACTCCTGGTTTAGCAGTAGCTATTTACTTGCGAACTTCTAACTCTATAACGTCGTTATCTCTTCAGCTATGTCGCGGATATAACAGGCTGTATAAACACCTAAGACCTAGCAGGCTAGGAATTTGTTCAGTATCATATGTGAGTCTTGGTGTGTAATCTTAGGGTAGGATTGGCGCAGATGGACTCCCTCTCAATACTTTCTGCCAATTTGTCGCAGCTCTTCCCACGAGGAATCTTAATTCTCCCCAAAAGTACTCCAGCGCTTTCCAAAAGACATTCAATACCTTCCAGACTAATTGTATAGTCAAGAGGGACTTCCAGAGTTGCTTCCATTAACATTTTCCCGAGTTGAAATATACCAACCCTCGAGTGTGAGGAGGAGTAAGGCTAAAGAGACACCGAGGTAGTGCGCCATGTAATACGAAACTACGACTGGCTGCGCATCACCAGAGCTATGAGTTTCTGTGGGAACAGGACGCCCGTTCATATCTTTCCAGTCGGCCTTGAAGTCGAGGATGGGCATGGCAAATATTGACTGGCTCGCGTCCAAGCTGAGGTTAGATTACTCTAAGGAGACTAAGATAGGTTGGTCGTAGAAGTTTAGTCACTTACTGCTACGGCTGACATAGGTAAGTAGATCATAGCAACGAATGCTAGAACGACGCTTGCTTCAGCTGCATGTTTTGATATTACAGTCGCATGCTGAACGGTGATTGAATTGTTAGCTCACATCAAAGGGACTCGAGAGTCTTTGACTCACTGTCTCGGCATTCAAAATAGCCTTTCCAATATTAACTCGACAGGATCCGGAGAGGTCATCGTATTCCCCAGACATCTGCTCGAACCGTTCACGAAACTTGTCGTAGTGGTCATGGGATGTGGTTGAGCTTGGGTCTCGAGGTTTGATGCAGCTAATGAGGTTTTTCAGGTGGCGATGGGCTGTGGCGATATCTTCCTCAAATAATTTGGCATTCATATTGATATCGCTAGCCATATTAGTGAGGTTAGGTAGCTTATTCTCACTACTTATATGTAATAATAACTTAAGTAATAAATTAACGGTGTTGTTTATTATTATAATAAAGCTATTAATATAAATAATCTGTTATATAAAAGTTTAAAAGTTATATAAAAACTTAAATATATATTTAAGTTTATAAATAAACATGTTTTTTTTTATTATATAATTTAATATTATATATTAATTTAAAATAATAAATTTAATTATTTAATTATATATTTAATATTTATAATAAAATATTTTATTAATAAATATATTTATTAATTTAATTAAAAAATATATAAAAATATAAATAAGCTTATTAATATATTTAATAAAACTTTATAAATATAAATATTTAAATTATAAAAATTTTTAAAATAAAATAAATAAAATAAAAATATAATTATTTTATTTATTTTAATAAGTTTATTTATATAAATATTAATTTAATTTTATATTATTAAATTATTTTAAAAAAATTATAAGTTTAATTTATTTATAAAATTAATATTTTATATAAATATAAATTTTTTTTTTAAAAAATTAATAGATTTTTTTTTATATTTTTAATTTTATTAATTTAAATTATAAAATTATTAAATATATATTATTTAATATTTTTATTAATTTTATAATTTTTTATTTTATATTATAATTATAATTTAAATATATTAATTTTTTAATATATATTTAATAATATAAAATTAAATTAATATTTATATAAATAAATTAATTAAAATAAATAAAATAATTAATTAACGCATGCTACAAGCAAGTTAACTAAACAAGCAAGTTGGCCACTAGGCTTGGCAGTACCTCCATTAATAAAACACATAATAAATCTACTAAATCTACAAAGCCAATAACTTTACAACCAAACGTTGTACAAACAAATAAATTATACGGTTGGATTCGTAATTAAATAACGAATCTAGATCGTATTTCTTCTGATTTTTAAAAAATTATTCTGAGCGTGCATTGCAAAAAAGAAAAATACAGAGGTTATTTTAGCGTGCTTTTGAATAACTCTACGAATAGATTTTTTAAAAATTAAAAAAAATATGATTTAGATTCGTTATTTAGTTACAAATCCAACCGTATAATTTGCACGTTTGTACGATGTCTGGTTGTAAAGTTATTGATTTATTTGCTGATGTATTTTGTAGTAAAATTTTGCTGGTGGAGGTACGCTAAGCCCAGGTGGCCAACTTGCTTGTTTGGCCAACTTGCTTGTGGGATACGTTATATTATTATTTAATTTATTTTATTTTAAAACTTTTATATTTTAAATATTTATATATATAAATATATAAAATAATTTTTAATATTTATATTTATAAACTTTTATTAAATATATTTATAAATTTATTTATTATAAGCTTTTTAATATAATTAATTATAAAAAATACTTAAAAAGTGTAAATTATAATATTAATAATAAAAAAGGTTAAATGTAATTTTATAAGCGTAGCTTATAAAATTTACATTTAAGCTTTTATATTATAACTATAAACAAATAATAAGCTTAATAGCTTATTAAAGCCACTGCTTTAAATAACTTAAACAAAGCTTTATTATGCTTAAACCTTTTTTTTAATTTATATTATTAATTTATTTATATTTTAATATATTTTTTAATTAAATTAAAAAATATATTTATAAATAAAATATTTTATTATAATTATTTAAATTAATAAATATTTAAATTTATATTAATAATTTTTTAATAATATATAAATAAAAATTATATTATATTTAATTTAAAATTATAATATAATTAAATAAAGACTTTTTATAAAATTATTTATAATTTTTTTGTTTTTTATTTTATATTAAATTTATTAATTAAATTAAAAGTTTATATATTTTTTATATATAAATTATATAATAATTTAATTAATTATAATTTATAAAAATAAATAATTAAATTAAATAAAAAAATTAATATAAATAATTTATTTTTAAATTATATAAATTAAATATTAATTACACTTTTAATAATTTTTTTTATTAAAATTATAAATAATATATTTTTTAATTATATAATTAAAAATTAAAAATTATTTATTTTATAATTTTTATTTATTAAATTAAATTTTTTTTATTTATTAATTATTTATAAATAATAAAACTTTAATTAAAATATTTTAATTATTTTTTAATTATTTATATTTTGTTTATTATTAATATAATTTTATTATTTTTATTTTTTATAAATTTATTAATATATTAATTTTATATATTTAATAATGTTTTTATTTTTTATTATTTAATATTATTTTATATAAATAATAATAATAAAGGTTTTTATTTTTTTTAAGTTTTTTTTATAAATTTTCTTTAAATTATAACTTAATAATTAATTATTAATTTTTTTTTAAATATAATATATATATAAATATTAAATATATAAAAACTTTTTTTTTAAATATTTATATAATTTAAAAATTTATTAATAATATTATAAAATATATTATAAATTATTTTATTTTAATTATTTAAATATTATTAATTTTTTATTTTAATATAAACATTTTTTTATTAATTTAATTATTATATTTATTTATTTTTTAATTTTAATTAATAAGCTGTTTTTATTTAATTAATATAAGCTTTATATTTTTAAAAATATTAACATTTAATTTAATTAGCTTATTAATATTAATTAATAGTTTTTTTGTTGTTTATTTTAAATTTTTATATTATTTTTAAACTTTTTTTTATTTATTAATAAGCTTTAGTTTATTTTTAATTAAAAAAGTATTATTATTTAATATTATTATTATAAAAAAGCTATTAAAAAAAAATAATAGCGCTAGCTTGTTAATTAAATTAATAGTTTTAATAATAAAAACGCTTTTTTTAAAAATCTTTTTATTAATTTTTTTATAAAAAATATAAATATTAATTAATAGTTATTTATTATATATATATAAGCTGTTTTTTTTATAAAAAGCTTTTT
Source organism: Xylaria curta (assembly GCA_022495235.1). Classification (NCBI taxonomy): domain Eukaryota; kingdom Fungi; phylum Ascomycota; class Sordariomycetes; order Xylariales; family Xylariaceae; genus Xylaria; species Xylaria curta. The sequence goes on along the minus strand of MU375922.1, from coordinate 1,573 downwards.
TAGTTTTAAATAGCTAATTAAAATATAATTAAAATAATATATATATTAAAAAATATTTTTTAAATAACTTTTTGTTTTTTTTTTATTTTTATATTATATAAACTTTTTTAATTAATTATTTATGTTTTATTTAAAAAAAACGAACTTTTAAATTAATTTAATAATATTAAGCTATATTTTTTTTAAACTTAGTTTTTTTTTGATTTTTTTTTTTTTTTTTTTTAGCTTGTTTTATTTTTAAGTATTATTATATTTACTTTTAAACTATTTTAACGCTTTTATATTTTTAAAATTTTTTATTAGCTTTTAAATAAATTATTAATATTTTATTTATTTTATTTTTATTTTTTAATGTTTAAGTTTTTTTTTGTTTTTTTTTTGCTTAATTTTTATTTAAAAAATGCTTTTTATTTAAAATTTGTTTAATTTTAATATTATTATTAAAAGTTATAAGTTTAAGTTAATTTATAAAAAAAAAAAGTTTATAATAGCTTGCTATAATAAATTTATATAAAAATAGCTATATATTTTTTTAAAAACGTTTAATTTAATTATATAAATGTTTATAACCTTTATTATTTAATATTTAATATATAATTAAGCTAGTTTTTTAAAAGGCTAATTAATTTAAATATTTTTAAAGTTTAATTAAACTTAGTTGCTTTTTTTATAGCTGTTTATAAAAGCATACTTTTTATTAGCTGCTTTTTTTATAAACTATTATGCTATAATTATTATTATTTATATAAACTTTTAAATATTTTTTAATTTTTATATAAAAATTTTTATTATTGCTTTTAATTTTTAAGCTAATATTATAAAATGTTTTATTTATTTAATTAATACTATATAATAACTATAATAAAAACAACAAAGGCAAATGGTTTAAGCACTAATATACCTTTATTGTTGAGAAAATAATCTACTTAAGAAAGAAAGAAAACAAAGTCGAGGGTACCTGCAAAAGCAGATAGCTATATACAAATTTTCTAGGCAGCAAGGTATCCTTTACGGCCGTACACCTCCAGTGAATGGTGTTACCATTCACTGCCCACACATAATAAAGCAATTAAGCAATTCGCGAATCCGCGGCTCCAGCCCCACACACTAGCCACTCACAGACCCACATATAGCTCAGAGCTATAATAATAACTATATTATATAAAAAAAAAAATTTAGCTTTATAATTAATAAGTTTTTATTATTAATTATTAATATAATTATTAATAATAAAAAAACTTAATTTAATTATATATAAATAATAAAAGCTTTAAAATATATAAACACTTTTTAATTAACTTTTTTAATTATTTTATTAATTTTTAAATAATAAATAATATTTAATTATTATTTTATATTTATTAATTTATATAAGCAGCATTAAAATCTTTTTATTTAATTTATTTTATAGTTATTAATAATAGCTTTTAAAAATTTATAAAATTTTTAAAAGCAGTTAAAAAACTGTTTTATATATGTTTTTATGCTTATTAATTTTATAGCTTTAATAATTATTATTTTATTTAATTTATTAATAATTATTATAATAAATAATAAGTTGTTGTTTTTTTTT